>CM031240.1:855263911-855863911 GCA_018340775.1 Taxus wallichiana var. yunnanensis
CATGGCACATTAAGAAGGGAGCATTAGTGACATGGAAAAAATGCTAGGAAAGTGTTATATGAGCCATGTTTGTTTAATGTGAAGATAAGTAAGAGGAGTATGTGGCATGTGAAAGTTGTATTAAAGGGTTATGAGTTTAATTGAAATTAAATACATGCCTAAATCCTTGGGAATGGTTAGCTTCCTGATAAACCAACCCTAAAATTAATTGTATTACTCCTCTCTTTAATCATTTTCTTGTTTTGTTCTGTTGAGTTGTTTTTGGGGGTTTTCGAAGTAGTAGAATTTATTTCAACTGTGTATATTTTGTGGCCATGATTGCAATACTGGATATGGATATAGAGAAATTTTGTTTCGAAAATGAATATGGGGATGAATGCATTGTTATGTTTTATTTTTGGAGAATATTATAGGAGAAAGGGAGAGGAGTTGAGCATAAACGTGAGCGTTATATGCATGAGCTTCTCCCTCATACTCTATATCATAATGATTATATTTTGTTAATGACATTTGAGGTGTTTTATAAGTTTGGTTTTCATGGCGAGAATGTTTATATTCTATTATAAATGATCTAGGTGTTTGTGTGTTTATTTTTATATCAAAAGCATTTTGAGATGGTTTTTTTTATTTAGATTACATGTTATATTATGCACTTACTTATGACTTAAATGTTATCTTGCATTAATGGGTACACGTATTTATGTGAAAATAGGAGTTTATGAACTTGATTGTGTTTTATTATCAGGGTATGGGTTTTTACATGAAGGAAATAGGTATAAGTTTAATTCATAATTACACTCTGGTTTGCATATTTTGAATGAAGAATGAATATGTATATCTAGTTTAGACAGTGTTTTAATGTTTTAAAGTCATTTATTTTTCTTTTATAGTTTGAATACCCTCATATCAGGTTTGCATGCTATGTGTAGACACCACTTTTTGACACGTTGTCCCTTATCCCGCATTCACTCCTCTTTTACTATAATCTCCCACATTCGTCCCTCTCGTAAAATTCCTAAATGCATATCCCCCCATTATCCCTCTTAACTCTTATTTTCATCTCATTCTAAACCCATTATTATTTAACCCCTTCATTATTCCTAATCCCATCTAAGTGCCCATTTATTTTTAATCACCCCACACCATTTCCACATTAATATTATTATTATCTCATTATTTATTCCCCACCATTTTACGCACCTATTTTTCTCACCTATCTCCCACTAATTTCTCTCGGCATAGCTCTATAGCCCTAAATTATCCCACCACCTCCATTTTATTCGTCATAACACCTCAATACCTTAAAATCAAATCTCGCTTGATTAGAAATCTACTCAAGGCGCCGATGACTCATGTGGGTCACCGTTGACACTATAAATTCATCACCACCCCCTCGTTTCAAATGGCTAGAAAAATTTCATTATTAGGTATCCTTTTGTGCTTGCTTCCTCCTTCCTCTTCTGTGGAGCTACTGTCACCAACTGGAATCAACCTTCAAACTCTTGAAATGTTATCATTAAAGCTTCACGTGTTTTAAATTTCATTATAAATATCTTTCTTTCTTGTTTACTTTGTTTGTAGGTCTATAGGTACCTCGGGAGCTTTGTCCATCCATTTAGTAGTCTTTGATCCTTGACATACCCATCTCCCCATCCATTCAACTAGTTAAATCTTAAGCCCCGATCTAGTCACCATCGACCCATCTTGATCACCATCAACCCACCTTGTATTGACCTTGCTCTTTGTTTGTAACAACATCTAATTCTAGTTCAAAGCCTATCCTATGTTTATATCACTCATTTGCAATCACCTAGTTGTTTATCATCCCTAATCTGGTCATCTCTTCCCTAGTCACCATCGACACACTCCGGTCGCCATTAACCCTATCAACTCCTATATCAGATTTGCCTCCGGTTGCATCATTTCTATCCACCATTATTCCTACATCATATCGAGAAATCTCTGTATCAGATTTAGCTCCATTATTTTTTATCCTTCAATTATCTCTGCACCAATTTTTGTCGACCATACCATTCAGAACTGGATCATCATCAAACTATTGAGGTTTGTTTTTTAAAAACTATTTTCCATTATCATATCATCATTTCAGTATCACTAGCATATCACATATTGATTTCATATTTTTAGTTTCTTCCTTCATCTATATTTTCTTGTACATCATTTTATCCAAACATGTGTTGACATCCATCCTAGGAAGTTATCGCTTTCCCTAAACCGACCTTATCTAAAGAACCCACCATCCTATCTTACTAATATATTTTTGTAACTTCTTTTTTTACATAGGTCATCAAGCTTGCAGTGGAGAGTTTCTTTTGTGCTTATACTTTCATCATCACCATCATCATCTGCATCATTAGGTGGCCTTAAACCCTCCCATATTATTTAGTTCCTCAATTTCTTATCATCAATTTTGAATTAACTTGTAGCATGAGCGAGGAATATCGTAGAACATTATGGAAAACCGGTGGGACCCACCCTTCCTCCTTGGTGATTCCTTTATCTTCTTTCATTTCATTTTCACTTTATTCATATTCCATTTCTTTATTTCCATTAACCTCATATGTGGGAGCTGCACTTGCTTGCATACATGGTGGTTTGCTTTTCTAGATCAAGAATGTGCTTGCTAAAATAAACATAAAAAATAAATAAAAATGAAATAGAATTATCTAGGTATTCTTCTTTTGGTTCCCTATTTTTCTCCTTTTTGCATTCTTCTTGTGGGTGCATTCATTGAACTTCACATTTCATTTTTAAATCTAAAAATAACCCCTTCATTCTTGCTTGCTCATCTAGATTAAGTAGGAGGTTAATATGTTACATTCAATTCTTGACAAAAATTTGAACTCACGCATCAACTTACATATCTCAAACATCTTCTACCATAGGGAACTATTGGTATGTCATTACCCAATATGAAATTTTTTGTGGTGTTCGCCATGTTATAACTTTTAGACCATTGGTATAGTGGCTAAGTGTCGATATGTTTATCGTTATGGTGCATGAAGTATGGGGGTAGGCCTCTTTATCAAGCCTCATCTTGGTAGTAATCAAAGATATTTTCCTCACCTACCTTTGAGTATATCGAGGAATTCATCCAAAAATTCTGAAAACTAGCGTTAAATCGGTGATTTCATAGGTTCCCTATGAGACTTTTTCTTATTCTTTCTCACATCTTCTAATAAACAAGATAATTAAAACACTGATCCTTTTATTTTTAGTTTTAGTAACATATATATAGGTTCTTGTTTGTTTCATGCCCATTTTTACCAAATCTCAACTCAAAAAATGGAACAAAATAACTCATCTAAAACTCCCACCTCTAACAACATCATCCAACAAACATTCTCTCTTACTACTGGTTTTTCTATTCCTCTGATAAAATACTCTTCATTTTCCTAACCCCTCATTTTGTGGCTCCTTCTAGTGAACACTTTTCCATCTAAAATCATTCCCATGTTGAAACCAATCCTTTCCTATACCACCATTTAGTCCCTTCCAGACCAGCTACACCTCCATTTGTCTCTTCCATAAAGACCTTTGGGCCTCCGTTATCCCCCACGATGCTCATAGTTCCAGGAACTCCCGACCACTAATCATGTTTCTCTTTACAATTGCCTTATCTATAGTTATAAAAACCTTCCCATTGACCGAGGCCCTCTCTACATAAAATTTATGTCTATCACTCTCTCCCTAAAAACACTAAGGTTTTCATCTCCTAACTTGTTGTTTTCTTTCCCCAATCCATGAATGAGATTTCCATGGCATAATATGAAATTTTCTTCCATCTATCTTCCGCTCCTATCCCCATACTAACCAATCTACTCAATTGGTGGCACATATTTCACCCAATCTTATTCGTATCAATACCACTCCCTCTTCATCCATTCCTATCATCTCTTCATCCACCATTATTATTAGCACCCATAATCAAGATTTATAAGAATCTCGTCTCCTCTTTCCACCACCTGAACAACATGATAAAAATTTCGTCCCAATCTCCAAATCCCAAATCCATGTTAATGTCATCACCTCATAGCCCCATCATTCAGAATCAACCTAAGACATCAAATTCCTCTCTAGAATGTCTTCCACCATATCTTTCCTCATCAAGTTGTTGGTTGTGGATCCTAATAGCGATGGGGGTACAAGGGTCATTGTATTAGTGGTTGTACTATGAGAGAGATTTTAGATGGACTGAATAATAATTATTGGTTGTTTCTGGTGGACGTAGCCCATCTTGGGTGAACCACATTAAATTTGTGTCTCTTTTTTATTGCATTCTTTTCTGTTTTACATTTCCTACATTATTCATTACATGCTTGTTTATCTGTAAAATTGGTATAATCCTAACACAAGATACCCAAAACTATCAACCTCATACTTACATCCCCACTTCTAAATAAACATAATCACATCCATCTCATTTCATCCCCATCTCTCAACAAAACCCTATTTCCCAGACTGTTAAATCACATCTGTTTAACTATCTCCCCCTCATCAACCACCTCTGTAGAAACCTACCCATCCATAGCAATACCAATCTCATCCTCATCCTAACCCTTTAGCATCCTATGATTCAAAACCTCACCAATCCATCTCCCATCCATCTCATGACCCTATGCAGGACTTTTAAAATAGGTTGGAAAACCTCAAAGCTCCCACCTTGGGTTCCAAGAACTCATTTAACTATGATTTTTTTAATAATCCCATCCACCCATTAGTTCTTGTCGAACCTTATCCTCTATAGTGGTAACTCCTAAATTCTCAAAAATCGATAGTAAGGAAGAACACCGCACACTTCTTCCTACCTTCAAGCATACCTATTACCTTATCGCATATGATAAGGACCTCATGATACATACTTTCCATGTGTCACTCTCTAGTTTTACCTTGGATTGTTACAATGGCATTCCACAACACTCCCTCTTTTCATTCATCCAATTCATGTAATTTTTCTTATAACATTTATCCATTAATATTGTGTGTATGATCACCATCACTACGACTTATAAACCATTAAAAATTACGATGACGAATCCATCAAATTTTTTTTCTCTAGGTGGTGAGGTCTCATCAATCAATTATCCTTCTCCTTTCCTCAAATCAATATTATCAATATTTTCACCTGATCTTACACCAAGAACATCTCATCAGTCCTCCTGCTCCAATCCTTTTAAACATTTGAGTTGGAATTAACCATGGATTGTAAACTAGAACTCTTTGCCCTTGAGAAAGGCCACGTTAAACTTAGATCTAACAATCTAAAACCTGAATTCACCAAGACATCAAATCATAATGACAAACCCAAAAATGTTTCCAATGACGCTGTCATTAAATGTTCCATTGCATCTACCTCCCATACTAAGCCCCAAAAAATGGCTCCTCGACCTAATCTCAACTATACTCCTCTTGGGGAGTCATATAGTTCACTATTTGATAAGCTCGTGGATTTACATCTCATCCAACTTCCTATTATCCGCCATATCAATGACACGCACCCTAAACCCATGTGGTATCAAGAGGACCACTATTGTAAACAACATGAGGTTCAAGGTCACACCATTGAAAATTTTTACACATTCAAATACCTTGTTCAACACCTCATCAATCGATGGGATCTCCACTTGGATAATCCTAACACCTCCCAACCAACCTTTGGATGTCTTCAAACAATCATTCCCTAACCACTCGTTAAATAAACAAACATATCCTTCTACATCCCAAGCACTTAATGTTCATGCAATCAACACCTTGAATCAAGAATATACATCTTCATTCATTCCCATTACCCCTCCATCTACCTTACCCACCCATATTCCTTTGACATCTACAACCAAACAAGCACCTACACATATGGCCATATCTATCGAATCTACATCCACTCTATTCATACCTATTATTCCCACAACCCTTGAATCAACATTCGGACTCGTCACATCTACATATCCTATACCCACATCTGTCACATCTGTACCTACCACTATATCAACACCTATCTCTACATCTACATCTATAATCCCTTCTACACCCACACCTCTAGTCGTGTCTATTCCCACATCTAATCCCATATCTACACCACCCCTTCAAATGTAACTTGATAGAACCTCGAAATACATCTTATTATCATCCTCATCTTCTATGACTACTACTACTTATATATCCACATCTTCAAAACCATCTATGACCCCTTCTGGTTTCGTGAAACACATTATCCAAAAACCAATTCCATCTTCTATATCCGTATCTTCAACAAAACATACATTCACATCACCTAGTTCTATCTCTGAAGATCCCCTTGTTGAAATCATTGTCATCCCTGTAAAGAGAAAATCCTCACATCAAAAATCTAAGAAGCTTGGTATTTTGACTCAGAAGTCACTCACCCATCCACATAATAAGTTGGAACTTCCTCCCTCAAAATCTTAGGAAGTTAAATCTTCAACCATCCAAACATTTGTTTTAGGGCCTCAAACTTCTATTCTAGGAAAACACCCTTCATCCAAAACACATACCACTACCCAATCTCAATCTAAAGCCGCTATCCCTCACCTTGAATCCACATATACATTAAAACCATCTCACATTAGAAATTTAATAACCCTAGTGTTTCGACTCAGAATTCACTCACCCATCCACATAAGAAGTTGGAACTTCCTCCCTCAAAACCCCAACAAACTAAATCTTCCACCATCCAAACATCTATATTACAACCTCAATCTTTTGTTCTACTACAATTTACTTCATCCTAAACACATACCACTACACAATCTCAATCTAAAGCATATGTCCCTCACCCCGAATCCACATATACATTTAAACCATACATGCCCTCTTCCAAATCCATATCTAAATCATATATTACCTCTCCCAAATCAACATCTAAATAATTTCCCCCTCAATCTGGATCACATATACCCAAAGATAAAGCCAAACCTAAGGCTCTTACAAATCCTCATAAGAGAAACAATCCTCTTTTACCTTCATTACCCTCACATAAAATGAATCCTCTTAAGGACCATACCATTCCACCTTCACAAACTCTCATTAGATCTTATGCAAAAATATTTCAGCATCTCCTCTAAGCATCTACAATCACCCTTTCCCCTATCAAGCCTTTTGACCCACATATAATAAAACCCGTGTGGTTCAAATCCAACACCGTATGAGCCTACCATCATGTCCCCTGAACATGCCACTAAACACTATAAGGCCCTTCACACCTCATTAAAAATTTATTAATGAATATGGTCTTATCATCAAAGAATATCACCCTCTCCCCTCTACTAGTCAATATACATCCAAACCTTATCTTCTAAGGAAGGATTATTCATCATCTCGCATCCTTTATCAATATCCCCCACCTTATTTACCTCTTCTAAGGATGTTCCTCTCCCTCTACATTGACGTTGTTCGTATCACCACCCATTTTCATCCTCACAAGTCTCAGCCATCTACATAATCCAAGTCAAAGGTAATCATTATTTCTCTCTCCGACGATCTCATTCCACCCCCTTCTTTGTCTAACGCCAAGGTATATATCTTAGCCACGCCACTAACCCAAAAAATGGCCACTATCAAATAGAGCTTCATAAGGCAGCTTCACCAAGCTCTAGTTAAGATGTCTCTTTACGATCTAGTCCAAATCTCTCCTAATCACCAATAAGATGTCATTGAGGACTTACAACACATCCCCTTATCATCCAAATAATATCATCCCTTTTCGACCTTATTGGGGCTCTCACATCTTTCCACACCATTTCCTTTGATGATTCAAAAATTATATACATATTACTTGAAGATCATGACCTTCCACTCTTCATCATTGTTTTCATCAATGACACATTCATTCCAACCTCTGTGATATACAAGGACACTATCATTAATATCATCTCATCTCACTCATTCGATCATCTCAAACTTCCCAAATATATTATCGCCAAATCACCCATGGTTCTATTTTCCTTCAACAACATTATGGTCCCTGCTTTAGGCATAGTTATCCTTACCATCTACATTGGTGACAAAATCCTCCATAAAGTCTTCTACATTATTTAAGGGGAGCTTCAATACAATGTCTTTCTTGGGCACCCATGGATTTTCGTCATACATTGTGTCCCCTCTACTCTCCACTGTTGCATCAAATATAAACATAAAGGGAAGATCCACACCCTTCCCATTAACCTTCCTCCCTTCAAAGCATGGCATATGACTTATCGACCAAACGACATGCTTGTCCCAAAACAAGATTCATCCTCCGAAGCATCCACTAGTTTTTCTATGCTTGTATCTAAGCTACTTAATGATGAATCCCTTGAAAAAGTGATGTAATGCCTATCCTTGGGGGAGTATCAAATCTTTGTTATAAACTCCCTTCCCTCCCTCAATCAACTTGGTAGAAATGATAAAGAACCCATATATCAATAAAATGTTAGGGATATCATTTCATTTGGTCTACCTCACCTTAAAACCAACCTCATCTATGGTGGAATTGATCACCCTTCATCCCATATCGAAAATCAACCTCATACAAAACCTTACACAAATGAATTTGATTTCCTCTATGATAAATACTTTTCCTACACCTACACCCACTATTGTGTAGAGAAGGGTTTCGATTTAAGATGTTATGATCAAGGTATGCATGATATTGTCATTAACCAATCTGGTGAACTTCATGAGAAATTTGGACTATGTTTCAAGGAACAACCCCCTTTGAAACCCTTGCACATCCTTCTTTTGCATCTCCCATGCACATAAATTTATCATCCAATCCTTCTCCATGAAATGATTCCATGGACATAGATGATATTGTGTCCCCTCCTTCTAACTTTTTAGTCTCCACCATCACCTTGGGCTCGGTTACTTACCGAATTGGGGTGAAACTAAATCCCTTCCTCTCATCTTCCCTGACACGGTAGAGGAGGATTCCCCTACCATCGATATTTTATAATGCACCCATGAATAATCCATCTTTTCATAAATGGGGTAGAAGATTCTCACCTTTGGAAGTCCTTACCTCCTGAGACATCCACCCTTCTCAATGAATTGACTATCAACATCATCATCGATACTCTATAGGAGCCTCATAACCTTAAAGCTAGATAATCTCCCGACCCACAACAGATCGATTCCTTTACCGTATTTCTTTCCAAACATATTCATGCCTTGGATGGTCATAATCTAACATGCAAATCCTTGATCCATCCATCATCATCCATAATATCGTCATCATTCCGATGCTAAGTTGGTTAAGAAACTACGTTTGTATGCATCCTAATGTTAACATTCTTCTCAAAGAGGAGTTCTGATGAATTCTGTCTATTGACTTCATCTAACCCATCGACTATCTCTGCAAGTGGGTTTAGAACATTATACATGTTTCCAAAGCATATGGGCATCATGGATCTACTCATAGCATATTCCTCATGGAAAATTTCCTCCTTCTCAGTGGGAAACCCAATATCATTACATCCATCACCCTCTTATGTACCTACTAGAACCATGTAAAGGTTCCACATGTGTTGCTTGTACATCTTGTCATTCCCTCCCTAAGTGGTCTACTTGGCTATCCCCACTTGTATCTATATTCAAAATTCTAGATGCTCGTATCAAAAGCTATCTTATCCAAAAGAAGAATGTTGCCTCGAAGGATAAATGTTCATATAATTTAAAAAATTATCAAAATTACAGAATGATCCCTCAAAGGAAAACTATCATGCATTCCATCCTACCATACAAAAGGCAAAAGTCAAAATTCAAAGCAAAATCTTACTCATAGGCTACTCCCTTAAAGGATGGCTATTATTTTATATAATGGTAGTAAAGCTTCCCACATTGATCAACCTTCTTAAAATATCAAAAGAAAAATATATATATATCAAAAGCAAACATCCTCATAAATCTTCCCATATCAATCATCTTTTCCACCCTCCACAAACTTTCCACATTGATCGGTTTGTGCCATATTTCTCAAAGTGGGGTATATAATTGAGACTACCACCTAAGGAGAAGATACTTTCCCCATACAAGATCCATCTTAAACCCCTTTTTCATGTCTACCGTAGGTTTATAAGATCACCTTTCATCTTCTCTATCATGATATTACATGTGAATAACTACAATTAGTTATGTGTTAACACTTGTCATAGGTCGCAAGTGCATTTATCTCGCATTGTTCCCTCTTGCGCTTTACCTCTAATCCAATTCAAAAGAAAGTTTCCTACATACGCTTATCTCTATAATGAAGTGTAATTTCTCATGCAGGTCACCCTATCAAGGTCACGTCCTTTGTACCACATTTTCCTAATTTCTAAACCCACATCCAATCCATCATATATCCCTAACTTCATCATCTATAAAATCCATACATCACCATCTATAAAATACATACATCACCTATATCTACATCATCTAAACATATATCCATCCATCACATAAAATTAATCTAACATACACATCTAAACCCATCACATCTATTCTAATCTAAGTCATCTCATATCTACCATCTATCACATCATTTCCTAATCAACATCTATCATATCATCACATCAAATCATTTAACCCACATATCACATTGCATATCCATATTAACATTATACATTTAAAATCAAGTAATCAAATCCATCACATAGATCATCACACAACACATATAAGCCATGAAAAAATCATATGTATATATATATATATATATATATATATATATATATATATATATATCCTCATCAAAATGTGTCCATGCATTGGTGATAGGCCTCTGTGGTCTCTATCTCCAAAATCTTTTCATCAAAATCCATATAAAAATTTATACACAATGTTCACCCTCTAAGTGGTGAACCATGGAGTGGATGATTTGAGCTCTAATTCATGCTCTCCTAGAGTGGAAGCATTTACACCTCCCTCTCCACCTCCCTATCGATCATCGGGATCATATCACACCTTAGTTGTGCCACACTTGTTGTGCTACCCGATATCATTGGTTGTGGTATTATCCCTAATCTCCACTCCCTTGATAGGTAGGCCACATAACATGGAACATATAATAGTCTAGAGGTAAAAATATGCTCATAATAGTGCATCTTTATACCCATTTCCTTATACGAATCTATTAATATAATATTAGGTAGAGCCATGTGACTAGCTCCCTATGAAGCCTCTAGTACCTCACTCCCTAACACTACTGACTATGGATCCAAGATCCCTAAATCGCTCTGTATACCTCCCTCTACCCGTGGTATCGGCCCCACTACTACATAACTAGGTCCATCTCCTAGTAAGACCCCACGAAATCCTATCGTGTTACATCCATCACCTTTCATGTGACATTTAATTCCATCTATTGGTGGGCTATCTCAGTTGTTTCTCCCCATCTCCATAATCTAATCCAAGCATTTCCTCCTCCTCTCCCCGGGCATTGTTGCCTCCTCCTATATGCCCTATCTCCTTGTCATCCTTAGTCATCCACTATTGAGTCCACCAAGAAACATAGACCTTTCCCACACCCACATCATCATCTTCATCGCAATGCTCCCCCTCCTCTACTAGTAGATATGTCATCATAGGAACAAGTAGATTCCTCTATGTCTCATCACGCGTATAGCATATAGGAACTCCAATAACCCCTTACACAACTCCAAAATATCACATCACCCTAGTAGACTATACAACCTCAATCTTCTTGGGCCTCTGCCCCGCCTCCAACGACCTCACCCTCCTTAGGCATGCAAGTTGTATATGTATCCCCGACCATGCGGGAAATCCTCTCGTATGGAATCCATCTAACATCATTGATGAGGATAAAATATGCCTAATCAATGTGAAATAAATACTCTCTTTTTACTCCCCTTTTAATGAAGTTGTCTACATTTCATAAATTTTGTTTGATCTAAATATAAGTTAGGATGTAATTGTCCATCTTTTGTTTGATTTAGTTCAAATGTCAAAAAACTCTATAATTGCTAACAAATTTTGTTGAAATTTAGTTTTTTGGAATAAACAGATCATATTTGGTCAGGATAAGCAATTGTGAAGTAACCAACACTTTTTTGAGGAAGTCGACTAAAATACTGACTTAGCTCTCGAAACTCTATCGCTTAGGTTTGGAACTATATCGCTTAGCTCCAGAACTTTATCACATAGCTCTGGAACTCCACCACTTAGCTCTGTAACTTTAGCAGTTAGTCTCAAAAGGTTTCCCTTTGGCTCCATAACTTCTCCAAAGTTTTGGAATCAATGAGAATCTTATTATTTTATCAAAATTTGGTTATGGAGAAAAGAATGGGCCTTCTATTCGAAATAGACCAATAATTTTTGGTTCTTCATACTCCAAATATACATATGTAAGACCAACAATTGTATATCTAGCTAGTTTTCTAAATTTCATATCTACTTTGGGCACTATTTCATTTTCACTAGAATTTGTAGGTGGAAAGAAAACTATTAAACACTCATGATTGTAAATGCATCTTTAGATGGGAAATATATATAGAGAACTGAAGATATATGTGGAGGAGAGTTAAGTTTTTGTAAGACTGAACAATTCAATAATAAGAATAGCCATTTTATTTTGAGAGAAACATATTGTGTTAACTCCTGATTCAAGGTGGAGCAAGGGCCCACTCCTCCAAGAAGAAGGATCTTCTCTTTCATTGGTATTTATATTTTCAAGTAATTTGTATAAATATGTTATTTGGCAATTTTGAAAGTACTTTTGATTCATCAATTAAAATCTATTTCGTGGAGTTATTTATTGTCCTGTAGGTGTTATAGTTACATTATTATTTCCTTACAAGCATTTTAAACAACATTTTCAAAGTGTGTTTATTTCCAATAGTGTGTTCAATTATGTAAAGTGTGTTTATTTCCAACAGTGTGTTCAATTCTACAAGATTTGTTCATTTCAACAATGTGTGTTTATTTCAACAAGTTTCTTATAGTTTATCTTTAATAAGGCTTTGGCCAAGAAATCTTAAGACACCTTGAAACCCCAAGAAAAATAAAAAAATAATAAGTATCTATAATCAATTACTAGTTCGCTTGAGACTTCACTAATTACATATAACTTCAGACACACCCTTGGTTTTAGTATGACATCAAACACGATTTGATTAAATGAAGGGAACAATGACTACATTAAACCTCCCCAATCTTTCCTCATGTCACTCCTCCCCTTTCTCCCCATGTCTCCATGAGCGTGATCAAGCCATCATTTGAGAAAACCCTTTGCCAACTCTATGTAATATCCTATCACCCATGAAATCATTGGTGGAATCAATACAATTATATTCTCATATACCAATCAATGTAAAACAAAACTCACATCCTTTCCCATCATCTACCCAGATGTGTATATCTATAACTCATAGTACACATGTGTAAGCAAGGGTGCACTAAACACAAACATTTACGATGCTCTATTATGTCTACTAGTACAGCGGCTAGTGTCCATGGAAATTAGGCTCCACATAAGTATGGGAAATCATAGCATGATATGTCCATCATAATCATACATATCAATGTGCTTCCCACCGTCGCCAGCTGGTACCAAGCCTCTATTTGAAAAGCCCCTAAAATAAATGCAATATGTGTGGTATCCGCTTCAAATAATCATGTTAGTGTACCCATCCTCCCATCCATCTTTGTGATAGGCACCATAGGTGCCCCACGATTGGTAGTCTCAAAATATAGTACACATCCTTGATTATGACCATCATCTCTCTTATCCGAGAACCAAAAAGTGTTGGTACTCGGATCCCACCTATCAATCATTTTTATCATCAAATCCATATCCCTCAGAACCCTTTGATAGTGGGATAATATTCCAAATCCCACTACCCCTATTTGATCCCACTCTACATCTATAACATACCCTCTCATAGTATCATACAATGCCCGTACTCTGTCTCTACGATATAAAGTGTCCCTAGCCTATAAAATCTAGACAAAAAAATCACCCATCACCATCTCATCATCAAAAATTGCCATTTTAATAAAATTATTCTAATTTAAAACTCATCGATGATGACCCCTTAGGGTCAACGCCGACTCACCTCCAAGTGATGGAGACTAGCCGATCCACTACCAACCGGCCCTTCCCACACATCAATTTTCAGAAAAATTCAAAACGATAAAAAATTAATAATAATAAAAACCAAGGTTAAGATTCAAATTCTTACCACTTGTTGTGTCCTCTAATGCTTCCTCGCTCCACCTCTAGCATATATACCTCTCAAAATCACACAAATATTTCTCACTCATATCTCTCGAATCCAAAAGTTGTATCGTACAAATAAGCTCCTTCGTCCACTCTAGTTGCTTATATAGGCACACTTTGGTCTAGTCACTAATGACACAAACTAGGTCTCCAGGTGACTCGCCTTGAGTCTTTGTCGACCCAAACCCTAACTTAGCATATTTTTCATCTTCTTGAACAATCTCCTCATTACATTATCCTTTCCTTTACCTCAAACTTGTGTGTCACCCATAACACACTTTGGCTTATCCAATCTCTCTATCTTATATTTTACATCCTGCTTCATGGCCATCATTGTACCCTTCTTGGGGTACCATTGCTCATCTTAAAATCCCACCCTCATGGCCATATTTTATCCTCATCCCACCCAAGATGCATATTTTTTCTTCCTCATCTTTGTAGGACAGTGCATGTTCTCTTTCCCCACTTTGTTTCCCAAATATCTATCAATCCATTGTTTTGACCATCCTCACATTTATTTGTGCATATTTTTGACGTCTTCCTTTGACCCATTCATCCCATGACTTGTGAATCCATCTTGTAGTGAATTTTTCCAACTCATAGGGTTGATAGGTCGTTAACGAAACCTCCATCATAGGCCATGATATGATATTACCGATGTTTTCCAAGGTCCCATGTTTTCTCCTCTTTTACTATTATCTCACACATTCATCCCTTCCATCATATTCATTAATTCTTGTTGCCCATTATCCCTCTTAACTCTTATTTCATATCATTTTAAACCCATTATTATTCAACCCCTTCATTATTCCTAATCCCATCTCGGTACCCATTTATTATCACCCCACACAATTTCCAAAGTATTATTATTATCTTATTATTTATCCCCCATTTAACGTACTTAATTTTATCACCTACGTCCCCCTAATTTATCCCCATGCAGCTCTATAGCCATAAAGTTGCCCACCACCTCCATTTTATCTATCATAACACCTCAATCCATGAAAATCAAATTTGAATTGATTAGTAGATCCGCTCCATTGTCGGTGACTCATGGGGGTTGTCATTGACCCTATAATTTCATCACCAACCCTCCTTTTAAATGGGTGAAAAAAAAACATTCTTAGCTATCCTTACGTGCTTCTTGCTTCCTTCCTCTTCCGTGGAGCTCTTTGTCACCGGTTGGAATTAATCTTCACACTCTTGACATGTTATCATCAAATCTTCATGTGTTTTAAAGTTAATTGGAGATATATTTCTTGCTTCTTTGATTTTATTTTGCAGGTCCCCTAGGAGCTCTGTCCATCTATTTCAAATTCTTTGATCCTTGGCATACTCATCTCCCCATCCAATCAACTTGTTAAATGTCGAGGCCCGATCTAGTTGTCTTCGACCCATCTTGATCACCGTCGACCCACCTTGTGTTAACCTTTCTCTCTATTTGTATCAAAATATACTTCTATTTCAAATCCTCCCATCTTTCCGGATCACTCATTTTCAGTCACCTAGTTATTTATCATCCCCGATCTGGTCATATCTTCCCCAATCATCATCGACCCGCTCTAGTCGTTGTCGACCCTATCAACTCTGCATCATATCTACCTCAAGTTGTATTATATATGTCCACCATTGTTCATACATTAGATCAAACATCTCGTATCAGATATAACTTCATTCTTTTCCATCCTTCAATCGGATGTGCACCACCACCATTGACCATACCAAACAAGCTCACATCATCATCGACCCACTCATGTTTTTTTGTTTTTTATCATTTTCCATTATCATATCAGATATTCATTTCAGATTTTGATTAACACCCTTAAAAATTATTTCTTATACATCATTTTATCAAAGCGTGCATTGATATCCATCCTAGGAAGTTGTCACTTTCGAGATCGACCTTGTTAGGAAATCCACCATTTTATTTTACTAATATTTTTCTGTCAGCTTCTCTTTGTTGTGTAGGTCATCAAGTTCATAGTGGAGAGTTTCTTTTTGTGCTGTAGCTTCATCATCACCATCATCATCTACATCATGAGGTATCCTTAAACCCTCTAATAGTTTTGAGCTCCTTAGCTTCTCGTATCCCTTTTGCATTAACTTGTAACCATAGTAGGAACTATCATAGAACACTATTGTATTTGTGCAAAATTGTATGTGTATATTATGATACATGAAACTATTATTTTCTTTAAGTACGTTAGTTTCCCATTACAGGTATGTATAACAAGAATACACATAGGTGTTTTTAATGTTTGTCCTTTACGGATCTTATATCCTTTACAAGATATTAATACTATTGTATTTTATTTTGGGTTTGAATATATATGAGATATTATATAGTTCGAATACACCCATAATGGTTCTTTGTGCTAAGTATTTTTGTAAACATGTGTGCTCATATTTGGTTGTACGTAACAACTATTTGATTGGTCTCCTTATGGGGGTTTGTTTTCCAATATATGGTATGCAAATTTGGCAAAGTATGAAGTTGTTTATTACTTTTTTTATCTTTTAGGATTTGATTTTTATCACATGAAATTAACAAAATTATCTGTTCTTTTAGATTTGAAGCTTTATAAGATATTAAGTTAGATATATGTTCTCTCTTGAGGATATAAATACTTTGTAGAAGAACGATAACTTCAGTTGTACATGTTTAAAAATAGATAAATACAATACTCATGTAGTAATAATTTTAAATTTGGGCTTATTGATAAATGAAAGCTGTTAGAGATATTCAAAATATTATTATTACAAGAAAACAATTTTTGGCTTGTAGCTAATAATGTTTTTATTATTAAATCCCTAGCTGAAAGATTATAGAAAGACATGTACATTATATATAAGTAAAATTTAGATGAATTTAATGGGATGTTATGAATTGCAATGTGTGAAGATAATTATTCGATTATTAAATATGATTTAGTATGAAATACAAATAAAGTTGATTATTGTTGAGTTAAGTTGGTATGGTGTAAGCTAATGATGTTACACATGCCAATTTGATTTGTGTTATTCAATTTATTAAAATGGTTTGAATTAGTAAAGGGTCAAACCTTGACTATTATTATAATTATATAATGATTACGATATAGAAAATGAGTGAGTTGACTCATGCCAGTTCTATCGAACTAACCCATCTATATTTCTCTCTCCCAACGGATGAACAAGTAAATAGAAGAAACATTGAAGTGGACACTAAGGACGTATTTATTGTTGTTAGTTTTGATTGTGACCTTATGGTCATATGTAAAATGGATAACTTCAAAATAAACTTTATTTTGTATTAAGTGATTTTGTGAAGTATGTTTAGTTGCTTTAAACATGCATATGACCCGAAGTATATATAGTAATTGGATCGGAATGTACAAAGAATAAATATCTTCAATAGACTCCATTCATTTCATTCTACATACTTTGCGCATATGTATAGGAGAGATTGTTCCTAAATATGAGGAACTCCAATTCCTCAAATATCTCCTAAAACAATAATCTATTCGTGATATATTGTTATAACAATATATCACCAAATAATATATCCATAAATATAAGTTGTTAATAACAACTTATATACTAACAAAATATATACGTGATTTGTTATTACAAATCACTCATTAATTCTTAATCATAGTAAACATTAATATTAATTTCCTAACATTCCCCCCCTTAATGTTTACATGGTAACAAAAGAACTTTCACACTTCCTTGCAGCCTGCCACCTCTGCACGCTCATGATCTTGGCACACACTCAAACTGAAGGTAGAAGAAGGAACACATCAACTTCTTATCGACCAAGCACTGTCGGGAACACATCTGACCGACGAGGATGGGAACACACTCAGGAATCATCTGCTTATCAACCAGTCACTCTAGGGAACACATCTGACCTAGCAGTGTGGGAACTCAAGCAGGAACACATCTGAATAGCCTTCAATGGTTTTCAAGAGGCTAACCACAAACCTAGGTACGAACAGGAACACATCTGACTGTTCTACCTCATCAAGCCTCATGATGTTGCGTTTCACTGTGTTATTTGTTCTGTACTATGTTTTTTGCATTTGGGGAAATAGGAAAAGCCACATACTCAACTGAAAAACTGAAAATGGAACATTGGATCATGTTGATCATGTTCCCCCCTCAATGTGAACATTTCACTTATTCAACACACAACAGGAACTCTGAAAAAGAATCACACCAAGCTGAAATTCACACCACACAACTGAATCTGGAACACTGCAAAACTCAAAAAACAAATACTCACACTGCACACCTGTGCCACCAAATCATTCTGTGCGGCCCCGTCGTTGGTGACTGACGAGAGGTCAGCTGTCTGACCTCCAGCCTCTGATGCCTCCATCCTCCATTTGCAATTATCTAATAGAGAAAATCTTCATCACTTTGATTTTCTGTATAAGTAGTATTTCCTTCCTCTTCATTTTCTCCTTCATCATCAGCAGCCATGGCATTATCTTGCAGTTTTCCATCAAGTAAGTCTTGTGCTCTTTTCTTGCAATTTGAGGACAAGTGGCCAGATTGTCTACAATAATAACAGGTGAGCCACTTCTTTGAATCTTTAGAAGATGATCCAGGTCTGAAAGAATATTTAGATCTTCTTTTATCTTGTTTCTTACCATACAGGGATTTTTCCTCTGGTTCCGCAAACATGATTCTCTTTTCTTCATCTAACAAAGAAGAAATAAGTTCTTCTAAACTTGGATTTATTTTACTCAATGTAAAGACCATGTTAGAATAGCATGGAGGCATGCTATTGAGTAACACTGCTTTAGCATCGTCATCAGGGACATCTACACTTATTCCTGCTAGTTGATTGCAAATAGAACGAAACTTACTAATATGTTCCACCATGTTATCGCCTTCTTCCATCTTGAGGCCGAACAATCTCTGCTTTAAAGATATTGCTGCACTTCCAGCTTGTGATCCAAACAATTTGTTCAATGTCTCCCAAATTGTGTGAGAGGACTTTTTAAGTCTATATGATGCAAATAGGAATTTGATAGACCCAATCCAATAATCGTTGTAGCCTTTCGATCTCTGCTTTCCCATTTTGCTGCTTCATCTGCATTTGTCGGTTTCTTCTCTTTTCCATCAACAATATCCCACAAATATTTGTTGATCAGGAACAATTGGGTTCGTACTTGCCAGGTATGAAAATCTTTACCTTCAAATTTTTCAATGTGACTCAACTTATCCATTATGACTCTTCACAAAACTAAAACAAAAAAATAGGCGTCGGCTAAAACCGAAAATGCACCTTTTTTTTTTTTTTTTAAAATTTTAATATAGCTAAAAGCTATTGACATATACAACTATAAGACACATATCAAACTGGTTTTAAACTAGAAAATTTGACTAATAAAAAAACAGACCGACCTTTACAAATATTCCCCACCGATTGCATGCAGCCTATCATATCATGGGCGCAGATCTCGCAAAATATTAGGAGTGTGGCGGTTTGGAACTGGTTGTTTAATCAGGCCGAGCCAGGTGCGAGTGTAGATCACATGGAATTCAATACAGATCTAGACTAATAGTAGTCTGAAACCGTTGCACAAAAACAATGACAAACGTCAAGGCCGAGCTAGGTTCAGGATTTCAACATGCAGTGAACTGATTGATGTATATAGAATGATCTTATAATCCAAATTTGATTGCACGCATAAAGTTTGATGGCTTGATATGTGACGAATTCAAGTGCAAACCAGTTCGATGCAAATTCCAAAGTCTGCACAGCTTGGAGATGGAGTCACCTTTGTGGAAATCTAGACGAGGAAGAGACACATAGATCAATATGTAGAAAATCCGTTGGAGATCTCTGAGGTGGTAATACTGTCACAATAGTCAATTTACCATACGCCAAACTGATGAGCAGATCTAATACACATTTTATATTTGACTGTACGAGCCGTGGCAAAGACGTCAAGATAAAAACGACCAAATCCTTGCTAGTGTATCAGCTTTAGCTCCACGTAGGATGCAATTTATGAATTCGCCCATAACTCATATCCTGTCAAGACGCAGAACAAACACAGGCACAAAACCCATCACATTTCTACACAGAACTGCTCACTTATCAAAATGAATTTTCCAAAACGATTTCTGGGTTTTATTCCCCGCATTGCAAGCTTTTCAGAACACTTTGAAATTCTCAATTTCGTTAAGAAATGAGAAAGTTATGAGTATTTTACTGAAGGCCGGTTTTGGATCAAGCTTGGCGGAAGAGCTGCGCCATGATGTTACAAAAACGTCTTTTCTTCCCTTCTCTAATATGAAAAATGCATTATGTGAACATGGTTATCCACGCTCTGATACCAAATATAGTAATTGGATTAGAATGTACAGCAAAATAAATATCTTCAATAGACTCCATTCGTTTCATTCTACATACACTGCATATGTATAGGAGAGATTGTTCCTAAATATGAGGAACTCCAATTCCTCAAATATCTCCTACAACAATAATCTATTCGTGATATATTGTTATAACAATATATCACCAAATAATATATCCATAAATATAAGTTGTTAATAACAACTTATATACTAACAAAATATATACGTGATTTATTTATTACAAATCACTCATTAATTCTTAATCATAGTAAACATTAATATTAATTTCCTAACAAGTATAATCATACGGATTTTATTATTTAAATATTAAAGAAAGTGCATTTCCCAACCTTTAGATGTTTTGTAATGATTAAGAACCTCTATATTTTGTTTAAATATAATTGCTCTATTTAATTGGACATGGTATATAGGAGTAGTTATAATTTTCGTTCCTATTTTGATGGCAATATTTTTTAAAGCCTATTGCTGATATAGTTTAAGTAAGTAAATATTTCGGAAATATTTATACTAGATAAATTAATTATTTTTGAAAAAATGATCAAGAATATTAAGTAATGATGAGTAAATTTTTATATGGTAGGGAACAATATTATAACATGTACTTTAAAATTATGAAGGTAATTTAATCTATTTTGAATTTAATCTTAATTTAGAGTGATTTCGTATTTTTATATTTTAAATAAAGTAAAAAGGTTTGGTTTTGAAGGGACCAAAAAATCCTGAACAAAAAAGAGACCAAGTAGGAGATGACCCACCAAAAGATAGAACAAGGTGCCAAGTTAAATAGGCTTGCCCAAAAGGCCACCTCAAAGCAAGGCACGACAAAAGAAGGTCTACATATTTATAAATTATTTTTACAATAATACAAAAACATAAGCCATGACTAAGATAATAGGATAAATCAACTCATGACACTACCAAAAGGGTAGCCAAAGGGTATCCATCATTTTCATTTGCTGTGATGGGCTCTGCTCCTGGTCCTTGCACTCAGGCCACTATCCATAACACCTGCAACATTATCCTTCCATGAAATAATGATTTATTTGGGAGTCTTCTCATTGTTTTCTTTTCCATTAGTATCCATGGGATCTTCTTCCTCTCGAGTTTCTCATCGCCTGCCTCATATTCTCCATACATTCTTCCACTTCAATCTTGGCAATTTGGTCTTACAAAATGGAAATCATTTGTTCCTGTATGAAAATATCCATGTTAAGCTCACCAATCCTTTTTTTCTACACCTCAATTTTGTGACGACAATCCACGACTTCCTAGATGAGGTTTCTTTGTATAAGGAGGATTATATCCATGGTGGATTCATCCCTCAACAATCTAGCTTCCCAGTCAACAAAATTTTGGTCTCTTTCCATCTTGGTTAAACTTTATGCACATTCCTTATCACTATGTTTTAGGTTACAAATAACACTAACAACAATGTCGTCTGTATTATCCTACATCTCACCCTTTTAAAAACATTTCATAGCCACAAATAGGGTTTCATTATCATAATCGACCTCATTTTTGACTAGAAGATGAGTGGGAATTAAGGGTTTACCTTTTATAAAGAGTAACTCACTAAAACAAACAATATTTAGATGATTAAATATAGTAATGTGCAAGCAATAACCATTCATCAATGTAAAACCCTAAGAAGACAAGAGAGGGATGATGAATTATCTAATTTTTGTAGCTTGAGAGTGATCTTGACTATGTATATGTTGGAACAAAGTTGGAAACAACGTGTAAAGGTGTGATGAGGGTTTGGAACCCTAGGAATGTACGGGACATAAGTTCCTATAGGAGGGAAAGAGCATCCTAGATGCTAATGAATAATTTGGGTGCCTTTGTCGCTCGGATGCTCAGAACTTATCTTTTCTAGGTCATAATATCTTTACTCTTAGTCACTCTTTGTCATTCTTATTTAGTTGTTAGATCGTCGATCGCTACACATGCCCATAAACCACATCAAATATAATAATTTCAAAAGATGAAAAATAAGGATTCAAAATGGCCCATTTGGTCACTCGAAGAGTGATCTTATAACCAAGAATTGCACTACATTTCAAACTCTATGTAGTTCACCATGTGTGTGTATTTGTGTCCTTGGTTGCTCTTGTGCAAGTTACGATGATATCGACTATAACTATATTGTCACGAATATGTAAAATGTGTATGATGGAATAGAAATAACTCCCCTAGTATGCAATGTATCCCTTGAACCTTGTATGGATGTGCTAGATATGTACTTTTAGTGCTCTTATGCCTTTGTGTAAGATTAGGTGGTGATAGATAATGCTTGGCCCCTTATTTAGAAGAAGTAGTTAAGTATATGTTTGATTACCTTGTTATAATTTCCTAATTGAAAAATGAAAGGCCAAACCAATATGTTAAAATGTGACCAAGAACATAAAATGACCCAAAAGAGTAAGAAGAATAAGTAGAGGGATAAGAGTGCCTAGGAAGGACAAGATTGTCTGGGTGCTTTTGTCCTAACTAGGCACTAATGTCCGAGGCCATTAAAAGATAAATCAGTCAAGTGCCAACAAATTTATAAGATGTGTAAATCTAGTAAAGTGCAAGAGATAAAGCAACCAAAATACTAAAAGGATTTTTCAACCACTAGTTTTCTTGCTTAGGAATCATGTATACATTAGTATGCTTTAGGACCTAGAAATGTACCCAAGTGCATAGATTTTGTGTCTACATTTTCCCCCACTTTATGTTGTTGAGTGAATAATTGATAGAATAAAGTAGATAAAATATGCATACCTTGTAGTCCAGAGATAGGAGTGTAGTTGATAGCGCATAAAATGGACAAGTATCCATGTGAAGCGTGAAGTGATTGCAATGTGAATCGTGACAAGTAGGAAAAGGAAGTAAACCATAGGGGTGAATCATATGCATAATAGCATGTTGTTATAGATTTTTATTATTTCTTATAAGGATGTACTGTAGAATAAGAGCATGAGAGTAGTCAAATTCACGTATATGAAAAATCATAGTAACGTTTGTATAAGTAAGTAAAAAGTATGTAAAAGGAGTAGCTAAGGAAAAATTCCACCTGCTTTGTATGAGAGAGTATAGGAAGGAAAGTTATCTTGATTGTTGAAAATTAGAACACTAAGAGGGGATGAATCGGGGTCAATTCAACCTTTATAGTAAAATTCAAAAACCAATCAAATTGTTTAAACCTAATCTAAATAGAAACAACACAATTCACATCAACTCAACAAGAACAACACATAGAGATATAGAGTTTTATGTGGGAAACCCAATATGGGAGAAAACACACTAGACCAATACATTATGCTTACAAAGGTTACAAATTTGTTGATTATTATCTCAACATGAAGCACCTACTTAACTCTTCTACAAGCTGTAACTTGCATGAAATCACTTACTTTCAGAATTTTCTTGAGCTTCAACTAAGAATTCACTTCAAATTTTGATCACTCACTTGATGAGGTTGCTAAGACAACAAATAGTGATCCTAGATAAGCTCATACATCTTCATACACACCTTTTAATTTCACTTATTTTAATTCATAATCAACTCCCTTATCCTTATGCTTTAGACTCTTACATATATCAACAACATTTGCATACTAAAAATAATCTTTTATAAACAAGAAAAGACACATAAACATGACCTTTGACCTTCAACTCCCATGACTCTTCAAATGAATCACTTAACCATATATATAAGGAGATGAAAAAATAGTTCAAAGGAAACTACCAAAAAGTGTAATGATTGTCACTAACCGAGATTGTAGGAATAATCTCTAAATTATAATGTATAGTCTAGATTCTCTAAGATACATGATGAAAAAATGAGGCATTTCAAAGCCTCGACCTTACAGTTTCTCTAAAGATATATTATTTATACCCAATTTGTTTTTATAACAATCAACCAACTGAATTATCTAATTATTTTTCGAGTGTGTAGGTTTACGTCACAAATAAGGTCAGTTGCAAGGTGTCATAAAAATTGGGAACATTACAATATTCTCTAAGATGGTTTATAGCCTCTTCATATTCTTCATCACTTGCAATGTGATCTTCAAACCTTATTGGAGCACTTGTGAGGGCACTAGATGCTTGAGCTAAAGTCCAAAATCCTAAAATAGGAGTTTGAAAGAGTATTTGAAGTTAAATTTTTCCAAAAACTTATGTGAGGAAAAGTTTCAGGTGTTCTTCACATCAATAAGAACTTGGATTTCATACATCACAGCTTGAAGCTCCTCTTCAACCATTCACAACACACTTTGCATGCACAAATATGAAAAACTTAGTTCAAATCAAGACTGAGTTGACAAGTTGCAAGGATCAGGTTTTCAACTGATTTCAAGCATGAAGATGGAGTTTTGTGAGCTGTAGGTCATCTTCAACAAGCAATAAAAGGGAAAGCATCACCAATTTCTTCTTAACTCATGCATTAGATCAGAGTATGCACATTTTTGTATGCAAAGATTTACAACTTCCAAGGTTGAGAAAGATCATACCATACCCTTGTCATTTAGGACTCCAATGTCACATTTCAAGGATGATGAGGTTGATGTTCAACTCACTAATATATATTTGTCTTCACTCCAAATCTAAGAGGTCAACCTAGCATTATTTATAGGATAGGCTTAGTCAAGGTTTTAATTTTCAAAACCCTAGTCATACACTTGAAACATCTCCACACTTTGTTCTTCACTTTTATGTCAATGAAATTGAAGAGTGATTTCATTTGAGATTTCTAATACACGTTCAAGCCTTCTATTGTAAGTATAAATAAGAGGTATTCATAATTAAGGTCCATCCTTTGTCCTTCTAGATGTCATGAGAACCAAACCCAGTTTTCAAGGAAGGAGTTTACCTAAGAGAACCTCTGTCCATGGCATCTAAGCCACCTTTTTGTGAATATACTTTCCTTAAGAAACTTACCACACTGAAGCAACCACCATTTCAAGGAATATAGTCATGAAAAATAAGCATTTCAGGGATTGTGTGCATTGTCTCTTTAGTCACCATCGGACAGACTTGGTGTGAAGGCTTCTTGCTAACAAAAATTCATATATATGAACATGCCAAGCCACTAATATCTCAAATGAGATAACTATACCATATATAATTGTTTGAAAGCATGGTTTATGAAGTGGAAACCATAAATACACCTCAGATTTCAATTCTTCTTGACTATGCCTATTCGACAATTGAAGACCAATGAGAGCTAGAAATTTATAGCATTTCACCAAATCCATTTAGAGATCTACCAGGTCATCTTGGACTTGTATAATGTGTTCACATATATTCTTCACCTCAACATTATGTTTATACACAAAAGCACATTTAAAACACCATGATTATATACATAAGGCTTTAAGGTGAGTTATACCTATATGGTACAATCATGCTTGAAGAGTAAAATTTTCATCATTTGGAACTAGAATAAGTCTTCTATAACCTTGAGTTGTTTAATAAAATAACTTAATTTATTTAGAGACAAATAAAATCATTTCATGCATATCACTTCAAGAAGAAGGTTTGGTGAGCGTATGAACATTGATAGAAAAATGAAGAGAACTTTCTTATTCTTCCACATTTTTACCTTAGGTTTTTTTGGAAAATTTCAGTTTTAGAGTGATATTCAAAAAATCCTCATATGATTTATATAATTAAGGCTTTCAAATTTTTTTGAGTGCTAGGTAGATGGGTCACTATTTTAGCCCTTCATTCTTTACCTAGTTTTAGTAAAACTTGAATATCTTCAACAATCCTCTTCAAAATTTCATGAAAATTTTCCCAGAGCACTAAAAATCCTACCTAAACATGTTCCATTGATTTATTTCTCAAAAATGAGAATGTATAGTTAAAACCAATCTCATTTGTTTATGCCTCCATGCTTTAGTTCTCAAAGGCGGTTTAAGTGAAAACTTCAAATTTTCCTCCAAGGAGATAAAGTATGCCATGTATTTACTCATAAATTCTCTAGGAAGTGTTCCTAGGCTCCTAAAATTCTTATATAGGATTTTCATGGCCTTCTTTGAGTTCATACACCTCATTAGGCTCTAAACTAGACCTAAATAGGCTAGTTTCAACTGTGACATGCAACATATGACCTGATGATCACCCTAGAAGATATTGCACATCCTTGAAACACCCTTTCAAACCTATAGGATACCTGAGTAAAGCACACCAATCATCTCTATACATCTAGTGGGCACCAACCACACTGACCAATCTTGTAACACCCTAAAACCATCCTGAATGTTCAAGAAAACACCATGAGACCACTTTGTGAAACACAAACACCATTGAGAAGGCACTAACCTTCATGAAATTTCAATCCTTATTTTCCATCAATTCCATTTGACATTAATGACAACACCCAACAATGCAACTAGGTTCAATAATCTCCCCCTTTTTCATTGATGGCAATAAATTCAAAACCTTGATGGAAAACCAACACCCTAACATCTTCAAAGCATTCAATATTTGTTTCTAACACCACTCTATCCCCTTTGATATCTACGACAAAGTTTTACACAAAAAAAAGAGTAACATGAAAGAAAACAATGACAAGGCATGGCCTTACCTCAAGAAGCTTCCCTTTGAATTAGACTACTCCTTTGTTAGATAAGACTCAACCAACTACATGAATTTATTCATCAATCAGATTAAATTCTCCCCTTGAACCTATTCTCTTGAAATTATGCCTTTTCATCCTTTGCATATGCCTTTCTTTGGTCTTCTTGACTTGTGCCTTGAACTAGTGAACTAGCTCCCCATATGTAGACACATCTTGAGTCTTTTTGGAGAAACTATGGCACTTGAGCTACTCCTCGTGAAAATATGTGATCTTTAGTGATTTCCAAGGGCTGCGATTACCCCCAATTTGTATCTTAATTGCTCAAAAGATGATTTTGGTAGAGGTTTGGTCATTATATCAGCTACTTCTTCCTTTGTTGACACATGTTCAAGATTAATTCTTTGATCATTCACTTCTCTCCTCGAAGAAATGATACTTGATTGGTATGTGTTTTATCTTAGAGTGCAACACTAGATTCTTAGACACACTTATAACACTTGTGCTATCATAGTATAGAGGTATAGGACCTTCATTTTTAATTTTATAGTCTTCAAGTGTTTGCTTCATCCACATCACTTGAGTACAACATATGGTTGTTGCTACATACTCAACTTCACAAGTGGAAAACATTACAAGAGATTGTTTCTTATTGAATCAAGATATAAGGCAATTACCTACAAAGAAGGCTCCACCAATTGTGATATTTATGTCATCAATGATTCCTACCCAATCTGCATCAGTAAAGGATTTAACTTGAAACTCATTGCATCTTGAATACTAAAGACCATATTCTATGGTGGTCCCCATGAGATACTTGATTATTATTTTGATAGCTTAGAGATGGCTTTACCTAGGATATTCTTGAAATATTCTAGCCAAACCAACTACCTACATGATATTAGGTATAGATGTAGTTGAATACAAAAGGCTTCCTATCATAGATCTATATAAGGTTTGATTTACCTTTGGTGAGTTATCTTCCTTGTTGAGTTTGCATCCTATAATCATTGGAGTGCTTACTGGATTGTAATTTTCCATTTGAAATATTTTGAGCATCTCCTTGATGTAATTTGTATATGAGATGAATATACCTTATTTGGATTGACTAATTTTGAAGCCCTAGGAAGAATGAGAGTTCACAAAGCATTGACATTTCAAACTCCTTTTTCATGACCTCTAAAAATCCATGTGACATAGTCTCACTATCACTTCCAAATATTATATCATCAACATAGACAACAAAAAGAAACAAATGGCCTTCTTCCTCTTTTATATATAGATTGTTATTAGCTACTCCTTTCTGAAACCTTGATCAACTAAGTACTTTTCCAACCTACTATACCAAGCCCTAGGGGCTTTCTTGAGACCATATAATTCCTTCTTCAACCTACAAACATAATCCTTTTCCTCAGTGAGATAAAACCATCAAGTTGTTCAATGTAGACCTCCTCATTCAAGTTCCCATTTAGGAATGTTGACTTTACATCCATTTGATATACTTTGAAACCTTTGTGTGTTGCATATGCCAAGAAGATCCTAATGGCCTCCATCTTAGCCACAAGATAAAATGTCTCATCAAAATCCACTCCTTTAACCTAAGCATATCCTTTACAAACTAGCCTTGCCTTATTTCTTGTAACTTCACCTTTTCATTAGCTTTTTTCTAAACACCCACTTGGTTCTAATGATGTTCTTGTTCTTATTTCTAGGAACAATTTCCCATGTTTCATTTTTCTCTATTTGGTCCAACTCTTCATTCATTGCATTGATCCAATTTTGATCCTTGCTAGCCTCTATGACATTCTTTGGTTCTATTTGGATAAGAGAGAAAGGTTTTCTTGATTTTGAATACTTTTCAACCTTCTTTTCTTGTATGCAGGTTTTCCTTGTTTCCTATACATCTGATTTAATGGATGATCCCTTTAACCTACTTTGAAAGGGATTTTGTATCATGTATTTATTCATTCATCTTTTCCTCTTGATCAACTTCTATAATTTCATCATCATCTTAATTTTTAGTTCTTTATGGAGTCTCCTTGGGATGATTTGTAGTATTCTTTGGATATGATTCATCAATTGTGACATTTTTTCTCTGTACTATATTTTGTTTACTCTTATTATAACACCTATATGCTGAACTAATAGCTGAGTAGCCTAAGAAAATGCCTTCATCACACCTTGAGTCAAACTTGCCAAGATTGTCATCATATCTCTTTTTATAAAAATTTCTTCCAAACACTCTTAGGTGCTTTACACTTGCAGGTCTTCCTCTCCAAATATCATAGGGTTCCTTCTTGGTGCTTATTATGATTAAGATCTATTTAGGATGTATATTGTTTTGCTAACTACCTCTCTCTAATATCCATATGACAATTTTGATTCATTCAACATGGTTCTATCCATTTCTTGCACTATTCTATTCTTTCTCTCTACTACCCTATTTTTTGAGGTGTTCTTACAAGTTGATAATTGTCTTCTTATTCATCGAGTCTAACAAAACTCATAAAATTAATTTGACAAAAATTATCCTCCTCTGTCAAGATCTCAAGCTCTTTGATTTTTACTTTCTTCTCATTCTCCGATAATTATTTTAATTCCTTGAACCTTTGGAGTGATTATGATTTCTCTTGAGGAAGGTAACCCAAGTCATCCTTGTGAAGTCATAAATCAACAACATGAAGTAATTCTCTCCTTGAATGCTTTTAGTTTTGGTTGGTCCTACAAGATCAGTATGAATCAATCTATATGCCATTTAAGAGTACTCTTTTGATTTGAAAATTCTCTAGTTTTTTTTCCATGAGGCATGAGGGCATGCTTTACAAAGTTTATCAATTGGTTTGGTGATCTTAGGAATATTTCTTACACTTCACATGGAGCTGATTTTGACAATATTGTCAAAATTGAGATGTCTAATCTCTGTGCCAAAGCCAACTCTCATCTACCTTGCTAGTGAAGCACTTTTCTTTGTTGATCTCCTTTAGGACATACATATTTGTTCTTGGTTATTTTATCCTTTCCAACCACCTTACCTGATTTGTTCTTCCTTATGTCACATCCTTTGTCATGAAACACCACATTATATCCTTTCTTGCACATTTGACTCACACTCAGGAGATTATGTTTTAGACCTTCTATGTACAAAACATTATGAGTGACTTTCCTTCCATTGTCAAGGCTTAGTGTACCCTTTCCTATAATGCTAGTTGATGTATTATCACCAAATCTCACTATTCCTAAATCATTTTCTTCTAGAGAGATGAATTTTCGTGTTTCTATCATATGCTCAAGAATCCATTGTCTATATACCACTCCATGTCTTCACTTTGAGCATGAAAAGAAGTTTTACATATTAAATCTTGTTCTTTTCTACATGTATGGATTTGATTTCACAATGTCACCTGGTTTTGTCTTGCTTTAGAGGTCTTTGATGTCAAAATTTGGCTATATGTCCATAATTTTGATATTTGTAGAAAATCAATTCATTCTTGTTTCTCAATTGGTATGAATTAAGGTGTCTTCCATGTCCTTTTTTATTGTCTTATACACTTTTAAGCTATTTGACCAAACATATTGCATCAAAAACAATATCCATAGAAGGAGTGAGCATACCTTATTGCATGGGATATCTTGTTTGAGTTGTATCTCATTCTTGACATCAACATTCCTTTCTTTAGGTGCATCTTGATTTTTCTTGATCTCTTTCTTATATGTTGTTTCATCATCCTTGTGCTCCTCCTTAAATCCTATACCATATTTTTCATTAAAATATCTTTGGTTGCTTAAAATTTCATCTAGATCATTTGATATTTTCTCAAATTTTGATAGGCCTTCAATTTGTTTGAAGTCTGATCCAATTGAGTTTGTAGAAGCTCTAATTCTGATTTGAGTTTTAGGTTCTCCTCTTCCTTGACTTTGAAGGATGCTTCAATCATCCCTATTTTTGCTTCAAATTCCTTGATCATTTCTTCATGTTCTTGATCCTTTTTGCTTATCCTTATCTCATGAATGTTGATCTGCTCTTCATAGTCTCTCAACAATGATTTCATATTTTGATTCTTCTTCCTTTAAGTTTTAGTTCTTCAAGAGAACTTATTAATTTAACTTCAAGGTTTACTCCTACATCTTCCTCATCTAAGATATCATATTCAAACTGAGTTTTACCTTTTGAGTCACTTGCAGCAGTCACTTCCATAGCCATGAATAGAGTCTTAGCTTGAGTACCTTCATCTTCACTTTTAGAGTTGCTGGAGTCACTAGATTTAGATGAACTTGATCCTTCTTGGGTATATAAATTCTTCTTGTTCTTGAAGTACTTCTTCTTACCTTCATGTTTCTTGAATTTCTTCTTTTTCTTGTGAGAATTTTCTTCATCATGTTCATCTTGGTCTCCATTGTTTTTGTTAGGACACTTAGATGCAAAATGACCAACTTGGCCATAGTTGAAACACTTGAATGGTATCTTACCCTTGTACTTTCCTGACCCTCTTTTTAACCTCCTAAAAACATGGCTTCAATTTTATCATCATCCTCCTCCATGTCAGATTCAGCCTTGTTCTTCTTAGCTTGGGATTCCTTGTTTTCCTTGAATGTTGCTTTTTTCTTAGCTGATTTTGATTTGGTGGTTATCATTTCATAGGAAATTTGAATACCATGAAGTTCATCCATTTTAAGAGTGCTCAGGTCTCTGGCCTCTTCCACAATTGAAACCTTAGAATCATACTTAGAAGACAAGGATCTCAATACCTTTTGGACAACAATAGCCTCCTCTATCTTTTCTCCTAAACCTCTTATCATATTTATCACTTCATCCACCCTTTACAGGTAGGATGCAATGATTTCACCTTCCTTCATTTTAAGGATCTCAAATTGGCTCATATAGGTCTATAGCTTGGTTTATTTGACCTTTTTATCTCCTTCATATATGGTCTGCAATGTAATTTATCCCAAATATCTTTTTTTGTGGTACGGTGCATGCCTTTATGAATTTAACCTCTATCATTCCACATAGAATTGCATTCATAGATTTATAATTGTTTTCACTTTATTTCTTTCATGTAGCATCGAGTTAGAGGTGTGGAAGGAATGGAATAGACACTGAATATTGACTAACATATGTAAAATCCTAGAGACAAGAGATATTTATCCATTCTAACACTCTAGAAAGTATAGGTCGATCCATTGAAAAGAAGTGCTTTGGATGTAGATAAACCAATTTGTGACTAATTGTTTGCCATGCTTGAATTATCTAGATGTCTTATGATTTGTTAAAATTAGTACATAAGGACCAGGATCTGATAGCAATTTTTGGAAATTAGGACACTGAGAGGGGGTGAATCAATATCAATTCAACCCTTATAATACAATTCAAAACTAATAAATTTTTTTAAACTTAATCGAAAGATTAATAACACAATTCACATGAACTTAGAAAGCACAACACATAGAGAGACAAATTTTTAAGTGGGAAACCCAAAATGGGAGAAAACCCATTGAACCAATGCACTATGCTCACAAAGGTTACAAATTTGTTGAGCACCACTCAAAATGAAACACCAACTTTATGAGATCAAACACCTAATTGACTCTCTTTTTGCAAGCTACAAATTACATGAAAGCACCTAATTTTAGACCTTGCTTTGAGCTTCAACTCAGAATTTAGTTCAAAGTTTGATCACTCACTTGATGATGTTACTAATAAGATATATAGTGATCCTAGATAAGCTCATACATATTCATACACACCTTCTAATTTTACTTCCTTTTAATACATAATCTGCTCCATTATCCTTATGTTCTAGACTCTTACATAAATCAACAACATTTTCATACTAAAAATAAGATTTTATAAACAAGAAAATAATCATCAACATGACCTTTGAACTTCAACTCCCATGACCCTTCAAATGACTCATTTAACCATACGCACAAGGAGATGAAAAGACATTTCAAATGAAAATAAAAAAAGTGTAATGATTATTTCTAACTGAGATTGTAGGTATAGTCTTTTACTTATCAGGTACATTTTAGATTCTCTAAGATACATGATGAGAAAATCATTCTTTTCAACTCCCTAATTTTTTGGTTTCTCTCGACAATATCTTCTTTATACCTAAAAACCAGTTTATAATGATCGACCAAATTACTTTTCTTATTATTTGGTGAGTGTGCATGTCTGAGTCACATGCGGGGTCAGTTACAAGGTGTAATAATCAATTAGGAACATTAAAATATGCTCGAGATGATTTATAGAATCTTCGTATTCTTGATCACTCATGATGTGACCTTCAAACTTTCTTTGGAGCACATGTGAGGGAAGTAGATTCTTGAGCTAAATTCCACGGTGTTGAACTAAAAGTTTGAAGGAGAATTTAAAGTTAACTTTTTCCAAAAACTTATGTGAGCCAAAGTTTCTAGTATTCTTCATATCAATAAGAACTTGTATTTCATACATCATAGCTTAAATCTCCTCTTGACCATTCACAACACACTTTGTAGGCACAAATATTAAAAACTCAGTTCATGAAAGACCGACTTGAAAAATTGCAATGATCAAGTGTTAAAGTGATATCAAGCATGAATATGGAGGTTTGTGAGATGTATGTCATCTTCAACAAAAGTAAAAGATATATCGTAACCAATTTCTTTTTAACTCTTAACTCGTGCACTAGATCATAGGATGCACAATTTTGTATGCAAATATTTACAACTTCCAAGGTTGAGAAAGATCATACCATACCCTCATAATTTAGGAGTCAAATGTCACATTTCAAGGATGATGTGCATGATGTTCAACTCACTAGATATTCAGTTTGCTTTAATCCAAACTTAAGAGGTCAACCTTGCATTATTTTTAGGATAGGCTCGATCGGGGTTTTAATTTTCAAAACCCTGGTCAAACATTTGAATCCTCTCCATACTTTATTCTTCATTTTTATGTCAATTAAATTGAATAGTGACTTCATCTTAGAATACTAATATAGATTCAAGCCTTATTTTGCAAGTATTGATAGGAGATCTTCATAATTAAGGCCAATGTCACTATCCTTCTAGACTATCACGAGAACCAGACCTAATTTTTAAAGAAGAAAGTGTTTACCTAAGAGAACATATATTCATGGAATCTAAGATAACTTTTTGTGAATATATTTTCTCAAAAAACTTACCACACTGAAGCAACAACCATTTCAAGGAATATAGTCTTGAAAAACAAGCATTTCAGGGGAATGTGTTCACTTTCTCTTTAGTCACCACATGACAAGTCTTGATGTGAGGGCTTCTTGATAACAAAAATTCATACATATGACCAACCAAAGCCACCAATATCTAAAATGAGATTACTATACCATATCCAACCATTTTAAATCATGGGTTATAAAGTGGAAACCACAAATATACCACATATTTTAGTTCTTCTTGATTGGGCACATGTGTGACAATTAAAGACCAATGAGATCTATCAATTTATAACACTTAAAAAAATCCAATTATAGCTCAAAAAGTCATCTTGGACCTCTAGAAATTGCTCACATGCATTATTCACCTCAAAATTAGGTTTATACACAAAATCATATTTCAAACACTATGATTTGTATACACAAGGCAAACTGACACTTTGAGTTATACCTATATGGTTCAGTCATTCTTGAAGAGTAAAAATGTCATCATTTTGACCTAGAAGAAGTATTCTATAACCTTGAGTGGTTTCATAAACTTAAACAATTGATTTTGAGAAAAATAATCTCATGTCATATCTATCACTTCAAGAAGAAGGTTTGATGAGGGTATGAACAATGATAGAGAAACAAAGAGAAATATCTTGTTCTTCCACCTTTTAACCTTAGTTTTTGAAAAGTTGAATCTTAGAGTGATCATATAAAAATATTCTTATGATTTATCTAAAGAAGGCTTGTTAATTTTGTTTGAATCCTTATAATATATGTCATTTTTTTATCCCTTCTCGTATTTACTGGTTTTAGTAAAAATTTAATATCTTCAACAATCTTCTTCAAAAGTTCATGAAACTTGACCCAGAGCACTTAAAAACCTCCCTATACATGCTACATATCCTTATTGAGCTCATAACTGATAATTTATAGTCAAGACCAATCTCATTTGTCTATGCCTCCACATCAAGTTCTTAAAGGCAATTTTAGTAGTAAAAACTTCAAATTTTCCTCCAAGAGATAAAGTATTCCATGTAGCTACTCATAAATGATCTAGGTAGTGTTTCTAGGATCATACCATGCTTACATAAGATTTTCATGGCCTACTTTGAGATCATACACCTCATTAGGCTATATATTATGCCTAAATGGGATAGTTTCAAATGTGACTTGCAACACATGACCTGATGATCACCCTAGAAAATCATGCACATCCTTGAAACACCATTTCATACATGTGGGAAACCTGAGAAAAGAACAAAAAGCATATCCATACCTCTAGTGGGCACCAACCACACTGACCAATCTGTAACACCCTGAAACCATCCAAAATGTTCAAGAAAACACCATGAGACCACTTTGTGAAAACCAAACACCATTTAGAAGGAACTAACCTTCATGACATTTCAATACTCCTTTTCCATCAATGCCATATGACATCAATGACAAAACCAACCAATGCAACATGGTTAAACACTATTTTTCTTGAAGATATTGTTGGATGGTATTAAGAGTGATCAATTTCTAACCAAGAAAGCATCCCACTGATTTGAGCTTCACGATACCAAGGATGAGGTTTTTATGTGACCTCATGAAAGAGTAAGGTTTTTTTACAATCTCACACCAAGAGAAGAGTGTTGGGGAGAGAGGTTTGTTTTTCTCTTATTTAATCATGCTTCTCAAATGATAAATGCCACTGTAGATTGGCATGTCCCGATTTTTAACAAAATTTGTAAATGAATTGCAATTGAATTGTATCAAAATAACTAAATTTTATAACTTAAGCCAAGTGTCTTATACTATAGATCCATAGTGTAAACTCATTTGGAATCTATGCTAAACTAAGAAACTGTCTATTTTTTTCCCAAGGACACAAGCACCTAGGTGGGACACAAACACCCAATGTTCATGTATGATCTTTGGGTAATAGTGTCTCTCGTGTTTATGATCCAAGTATTATTTTAGAATAGATTGTAATTGTGTTTTTATGTTCTGGAGCTCTATGTTGTTGCAAGGGTGATTTCTTCACCAAATAGTTTCTCCCCTCATTTGGGTTACATGTGAAAATTTTTGGAGGAGGTAACCCAACCAAGAGGACCTGAATCTTATATGCATATCATAGATTGAATATTTACAGGGTTTAGGGGATGTGCATGGTATAAACTAAGGAACATGTAAATAATATAGGATAGAAACAAGTGTTATTGTAAAATAGCTAGCATGTAATAGAATACAATGTAGTAAGCAACTATGAAGACAAGAAATACTTTGTGAAAATAATGTTTCTTACATGGGACATCACTCAAAATGTCACAAGACAATCAAGGATGAAGTGGCCATAAGCAAACAATGATCAAGCAATACATAGGAAAAAACCCACTTGTAGTGTTAAATAATAACAAGCGAGTAATAGATAACCATGGTTATATATAATCCTGCAAGGAAAATGCTACACATGAAGCAACCATTAACATGTTAAAAATAAGTAGTATGTCAAATAATGCATATATCAATGAAAATTAAAGTGATAGTAACAATAAGTAGTAAATATTGTAAAAATAAGACTGTGATTGTTGAGTAGGAGAGTAGTTTAGGTAGATTCCCAGAGCCTTGGTGAAGCGGTAAAAAAGCAGTGTTGAGCATCTTGCACCGTTAAAGAATTTTTAAAGGTCTTGCATTGACCTCAAGATACCATGTGAATGTGCATGTGCATGTATATAAATATATATTGATATACTAAGTATCAAAATAACATACAAAAGAAAGTGTAACATGTAAATAGTATAAGCTACCAAGAGTAAAAAAACCAAGATGTGTAGATGTTTTGTGAAAGTGATGGGGTGCTAAGATATACATGATATGTAGATAAGGTGAGCTGCATTACCCTCAAATAGATGTATGTGACGTGATGTTCATTTAGGATTTTTCCTCTCAATAGTAGAGTATAAACCGTAGAAAAATATTGTTTCATCGGGTAGTGATGGTAAAGTATGTGCACTAGAGATGTGACAATGCTCGAGAAAGGTAGTCATGAAGCACAAATCATGAGAGATAGAGATAAATTCACCAAGATGCGACTAGTGAGGGAGAATTTGATTTCCCCAATTGTGCTTGAGGTGGGGAGTCGAAATAACTCAAAGAGGTTATCATTGTTAGAGTCATAACCGATAGGATTTAGATTGGAGACATAGTATGTGATAGTGTGAGGTTGATCATAGAAAGAGCCTATACGGCATAAATTATACATGCCCATAACATATTCTTCATCAGTAAAAGGGGATTTTCATTAGTGCAAAGGTTGTATTTAATAATTTCCTCATTTAAGATGGCAAATTGGTCTTTTATGTATGGATTAGTAGGAATAGAATTAAGAGTATCGTATTGGTGTTAAGAGGATAAAATTATCCAAAGTAAGTTATAGCATTGAGAATAGATGGAAAACACTTGTGATGATAAGGGGGAAATTTTTGTAAGTTACCATGTATTATATTAGACCATCATTAGTAAGTGATGTATCAATTCAAGCCAAGTGGGAGAAGTGGGATCACTAATAAGCTCATGGTATAATAGAGGAAGGTTATGAGTATGTGAAGTAGTGTAATTCTCAAAAGAAAATGTGGCGGAAATAAAAGGAGAAGGAAGAGGGAGATATCCAATGCTGATTTTGGTGGATTTTTTGGGAATTTAAAGAGGCTCTGTGATTCCCTTTCCATATTTTTCTAATCCAGTGTAAGTGAAATTGTACATGAGCATATATTGATACCCAAGACCATACTTTGCGAAACAAGGAGGATATTTGGAAGAAGTATGAGCTTCATGTGAATGATCAATAGTTTTTCAAAAGGAAAATGCGGATGGATCATCTAAGGCCTCATAGAACACATCCTAATATAGGAATTTTAGATACGCAAGAAGGGTTAAAGTGACCACATGCATGGCATGGATCCAAGGTCATCCAAGAAGAATATAATGATCAAGATTATTAGGCATTTCTAATTTAACAAATATTGAAATATATAAGTGGTAAATTATAAATTAAGTCACAATGCATATATACATATGTAACAAATTTAACACAAGTAATTAGGATAGAAAATATATGAAACCCTAGTTGCAAGAGAAGGGGTAAAATAATTAGTTAATTCACAATAAATCTAAAGTTGTGTCAAGTTAGAAAACTGGTGAAATAGGAGAGCAAATTTTTGTAACCAAGCAAAGAAAAATGTAAAACTATTAGGAATGTCGGGACTAGGGCATCTGTATAGGGCAAGGGGCACCTGGGCACTTTAGACCTCCTCTGGGTGCTTATGACTGCTCAAAACCTCGAGAAAATCAATTTCATAGTGTTGTGAGATGTTTGCTAGATGTTGCCTTGAGTTTCCTTTACTTCATTGCTTGATTTTCACATTTGCATGAAACATGTAAATAGAAAGATCACTTGTAAATCCCCAAAAATCATCAAATCCTAAAAAGAAAAAGATGTAAATGGGGAGTCGGATGACCGCAACGGTCACCTAACTGTTGGGGTGTGGATCCTATTTTTTGGTCTTCTCAAATCAATGTTAAAGTGTTGGAGCTCGAACAGTTAAGTTTGGAGACTTCAAGAGCATTTTGCAGTTATCTGCTATGATGTTGTTGTGTCATCGTTGTTAATATGTTATTAATTGGTTGTTAACGTCATGACAATTTTTCCAGCTGTGGGAAGTTGAAAGATCACAACTTTCAAACTTCTAGGGTTGGCTTTAGGACTTCTTAAAAGGATTGTAATCCTATAAATAGAGGTGTTAGGGTATCTTGAAGATATCTTGAGTGTTCAAGAGGTCTTGAGTCTTAATGATCAAGAGGTGATCAAGAGTGATCAAGGTTAAGCAATTAGGTGTCAATTGTGGTTTAGATGTGGTTTAACATCTTTGGAATTCTGTTGTGAGTTCATAACTGAGAGAAGATTGTGAGAGTTGTTTTACTCTTATTGATAATAAAATGAGCAAGTTCTTGGTGGACGTAGCCCACATTGGGTGAACCACGTTAAATCTTGTCTTGTCTTCTTTTGTGCATTATTTATTTATGTTGTTATATTTCTGCAAGTATAATTCTGCTATATAGTTTCCTACTATTGTGGTTTGAGGAATTGTTTCCACATATTTGTTCTCTAATTCCTAAAAATTGGTATCAGAGATTTGGTGGTTTTTTGAAGTTGTAAATCACAGGGAAAGTTTAGCTTGAGTGGGAGCTATGGACAGATGAAGGTAGATCGAGGGTTGAGAAGTTCAATGGGTAGAACTTTGGTATGTGGAAGATGTAAATGGAGGATTACTTATATCAGAAGGACCTCCATGTTCCTTTGCCTAGAAAAGTAAAGAAACCTACAACCATGTCGAATGAGGATTGGGAGTTGTTGGATAGAAAGGCACTCGGGGAAATTCGTTTATGCCTTGCATCTTTGGTTGCTTTCAACATATCGCAGGAGAAGACCATGGAAGGTCTCATGAGTGTGTTGGGGAAGTTATATGAAAAACCCTCTGCCTCTAATAAATTATTTTGATGAAAAATTTATTTAATATGAAGATGTCTGAGAATGGTTATGTTGTTGATCATTTAAATGAATTTAATACGGTTGTGAGTATGTTAAACTTAGTAAAAATTGACTTTGATGATGAGGTCAGGGATTTGTTGATTTTGTGCTCCTTACCAGATAGTTGGGACAACTTAGTTATGGCTATAAGTAATTCAGTCTCTAATAACTCAAAGCTAAAGTTTGAGGATGTAATAGGTGTGATCCTAAGTGAGGAAATGTGAAGGAAGAGCACTGAAGATTCTTCTACTTCTGGAAACACTTTGATGGTGGAGAGCAAAGGGAGACAAAAGAATAGAGGGAAAGGTAACCATGGGAATTTGAATGATTATGGAAGGTCAAAGTCCAAGAGTAAGTTAGAATGTTGGCACTGTGGGAAGGTTGGTCATGTTAAGAAGGATTGTTGGGCTCTTCGGGATAAGAATAACAAGGAGGAAACTAAAGAGGTAAATTTGGTAGTAGGTGATGTTTGTCAAGATGCCTTAATTCTTTCTTTAGATAATATTGTTGAATCTTGGGTGTTAGATTCAGGGGCTTCTTTCCATGCCACCCCACATAGACATTACTTTACTGATTTTGTTCAAGGTGATTTTGGACATGTATATCTTGGTGATGATGAACCATGCAGCATAGTAGGGAAAGGTTGTGGTCAGGTGAAAATGCAAAATGGGAACACATGGATACTTAAGGATGTCAGGCATGTGCCTAAGTTGAGGCAAAACTTGATATTAGTGGGATAACTAGGTAGTGATGGTTGTACGGTTAGTTTTACAGTGGATTCTTGGAAGGTTACTAAGGGAGATATTGTGGTTACAAGAGGTAAGAAAATTGGTACTTTGTATTTAACCAGTGGTGTTGATTATTACAATTTAGTTGCTGTAGATGGAGATGCAACTTTGTGGCATGAGAGACTCGGTCATATGATTCATAAGGGCATGTAGATTATAAAGGAAAGGTTTCTTGGATTAAAGGAGTTAGATTTGGACTTCTGTAAGGAATGTGTTTATGGGAAACAGAAGTGGGTGAGATTCCTCAAGGTTGGACCTACCAAGAAGGAGGATAAGTTGGAGTTAGTGCAAACAGATGTATGGGGGATAGCTAAGGTAAAATCTATTGGTGGTTCATGTTATTACGTCACTTTCATTGATGATGCAACTAGAAAAGTTTGGGTATATTGCATTAGAAATAAATCGATGTGTTTGAAACTTTCAAAAGATGGAAAGCCTTGGTTGAGAATGAAATAGGTCTCAAGTTGAAATGTCTTAGGTTGGATAATGGAGGGGAATATTGCAGTAATGAATTTCTTAATTATTGTTTGGTAAATGGATCTGCAGGCAAAGAACAGTTCCAAATAATCCACAAGAAATGGAGTGTCGAGAGAGAATGAACGGGACAATCATGAGACACCTAGGTGCATGAGGTTACATACGGGGCTACCACTCATGTTTTGGGTGGAAACAATAAGCACAATTGTTTATTTGATTAACATAGGACACTCTATGGATTTGGATGGAGATATACGAGGAGGCTTAGTCTGGTAAGAAAATTGATTACTCATTTCTTAGAGTATTTGGATGTGAGGTATTTTTCACATTAATAAAGATGATAGGACCAAGTTAGAGGCTAAGTCTGAGAAATGCACCTTTGTTGGATATGGTGAAGATGATTTTGGTTTCCGTGTTTGGAGTCTTAAAGACAAGAAAATATTTCGGTCTAGAGATATTGTCTTTAATGAAAAAGTCATGTATAAAGATCAGTTGTAGGAACAAAAAGAGGAATCAAAGAAAGAATACACAGTGTTAGAGGAAATTGTGGACAACAAGGTTTCAAGGGTGGTTCGGGGTATAACATGTTCGCACATCCAGCCAGTTCAGTACCTACTCATCAGGAACCCCAAACTCCTGAGGTGAGAAGGTCTTCTAGGGTAAGAAGGGAACCTAAATGATTTACTCCATCTTTGAATTATTTATTACTCACTGATAGTGGAGAACCAGAATGCTTTGAGGAATTAGTCTAGGTGGATGCCAAGAAGAAGTGGGAGTAGGCCATGGATGAAGAGCATAGATCTCTTATGGAAAACTAGACTTGGGATCTAGTGGAGCTACCCGAGGGCAAGAGAGCATTGCAGAACAAATGGGTGTATATAATCAAAGAGGAATATGGAGGCATGAAATGATATAAGTCCTGGTTGGTGGTCAAAGGATTTGCACAAAAGAAAGATATAGATTTTGATGAAATTTTTCTTCGGTTGTTAAAATGACTTCTATTAGGAAATTCTTGGTTTAGTTGCGGTAGAAGACCTACAATTAGAATAGTTGGATGTGAAGATCCTGCATTCCTTCATGGTGAGTTGGAGGAGTAATTGTACATGCAACAACCTATTATCTGTAAAATTGGCAAGGGCAATTTTCGATAACTACCGAAAGTTTGTTCCGATCCCTCATCGAGGATTCCTTGCATTCAAAGCGTTGCAAAATCCCTTCCCAAGAAATCGCGAGTTTTCCAAACTTAGTCATTTTTGGTCTTTTTGAGTGGGATATAATGACTATGCAAAATCAAATGTTCATGCGCCCTTTAAATCCTTTAGCACATGCGCCTTCTGTCAACAAATCATTTGTTGCGCCACTTTTTAGTGCGCAAAGGCACACATATTCCTTTGACGACACCACTTTCGGTGTGCCTAAGGCACACATATCTTCATGTTGAGAAGCGTTTTGGTGCACCAAAGGGTGCATGTTTTCTTGTGTCGACAACTCATTTGGTGTGCCACTTGAAAAGTTGGTGGCATATTTATTGCCTCCTCGCCTATAAATAGGCGCGTCTGCACTGTCATTATCACCAACAGAAATCATGTGATTTTCTTTGAGCCTGTCTAGCGCGCGCACCACTGTCACTTTCGAGTTGCTTTGTGGACCCATTTACGCATTTCTTCATTATAAATATTCGGATAAGAGGTCCTCTTTCTTTTTGCTTCGTGTTTGTGGTTTTACTATTTTGGGTAGGTATGAATCGGATTGAAAAGAATGAAATCATGAACTTGCTCCCCCTGCTGTCTTTCCACATATTCCTCCCCCTCTTTCCAGATCTGCTGGTAGAGGAGCTCATTCTAAAATAATAATAATAGCTTGGACCCCTTTGTTTAAAAGCTATTTGTCACCCTGATGAACCTTGCGAGAAATAGAGCTAAGCCATATATGAAACCCCTCTGAGAAGAATCAAAGCTTTAAAGGAAACTGTATTTTCCTTCTCCTGCAACATAAAAACATTGGCACACTATGCAACATGAAGAATAGCTGCGCCATGGCACACATTCTTTCCCCACTGCTTCATCATAAAAAGATGCGCCCTCATGGCACACTTTCCCCCTCGCATTACAAATGCTTTCCATGCATCCTTCTTGGCATACCAAACTCGTATGTTACATTGATAAAATTTTGCGCCATTGGCGCACCCAACATACATGTAACAATCCTTTCATATGCACCAAGTGCAAATCTATAAATCAGCGTAGGCACATCCACCATAAGCAATTACCTTTGGCGTTGTGTTATGTTACACAAACCTTATATGCGCCTTTGGCGACGCGACATGAAAGATACATGCGCCACGAAGTTCCATCATCCCCAATGTAACATGAAGAATTCATGCGCCCTTTACAAAATGCATCCGCATGGCGCAGGTGCACTTGTGCTTATAGCAACAAAGAATGCACTCTGCAATATCCATGCGCCATGCGCCCTAAGGCCTTGAAATTGCTAACTCTTTCTTCTGTCAGCATTTCAATGGAAAATCAAATAGCTGACATGGCTTTCTTCGATTGGGTTTCACTTCTTATTCTTGCAAATCAGCAGCTAAGTTTAGAAGAACATATGTTAACATCAAGCAAGAGACCTACCAAATCCAAAGGAAAGGCCAAGCTCACAGAAGAAGAAATGAATTATAAGTATTAGAGGGTCAGAATGCCCGAGTCCCAAGCAGAATGTGACCTGGACATTAGAGACTCAGAACTGGGTCATATTGACATGGAGGAATTTTGGTCCAGAACCCAGAAGGTCATAAGAAGTCCATGGATGGACAAGCGATGGAAGTGCTCCCGCACTTTGCTTTGGAGGAATCCCGATCAGTTCCGTAAACAATGAATTTATGATGGTGGTTTCCGGTGCTACAAAAGACACAAGATGTGTGTCGTAAATGAGAAAAGGGCGAGGTCATAATCAACCTCACTACCCGCCACTTTGAAATAATACTCGGCATTCCTCATCACGGCACTTTGTGGCCGTCGGCCCAAGAAGGATTGTGTTAAGGCACTGGGGATGACAATGAAGATCGGTGCATGCGGTGATGAAGGAGGTATATTTGAAAAATAAAAAGGTGGTGACCCGTTGGCCACAAATCATTCACCATGCAGTGATTTTCGAAGGAGCTCGAGTGACACCATCACGTTCTTGGCGGGGTGTTTGGACTTCGACGCCCACTATTTCCACAAATGGATGCGTTGCGGTATTTAGAAACAATGAACAAAAATATGCCCGATCAACGCTTTGAATGGGCAGAAATTATAAGCAGCACGATATCAGAGCAAGCTGCAAAAATTCCCCACAATGGGGAGGTTCTACATGAATTCCTATGTTGTTTACTGCTGCAGCTTCAGAAAGGGACTACCCAGCTCTGATGCGGAGTGGGGTTTGGCCCCAAGTTAAAATCTATGAATATTATCTAGAGCTAAAGATGGAAAATAGCATCCCTCAATTTACAAAGATCAATGATGCATTTTTCTATTTCATCATCTGCCTGTTGAGGCCAAATATGGCTCACGGTCACATGACCAAGAGCATCATGGCAGCCACAGAGAAATGGGGGGCCCTGTTCACTCAATTCCCCACATTCACTTATCTAAGGGTGGCTAATTTCTTGGGGGAGCCAACTAGACTGCCAAGGTATGCTGGGCCCAAATTGATTCTGCTAGAGTTGTCAAGGCAACTTATTACTTACCATGAAAAGTTCCTAAAGAGAAAGAAGGGTGGAACTCCTTTCCCCCTCACAGTGGGTAGGTATACATGTCTCACTCACCACAAGGCAAAGGACATGTTTGCAGAGCTGGAGCTGCTGAATCTGAAACATGACTTCCCAGCAAGGCCCACTTTCGATCCAAGAAATTGTCTGCCAAGGGCTAAGCTCGATCCGATCCACATCCCTCAGATCGAGGATATCTACATTGACTTATATCACGAGGTTGAGCTCAGGAGGAAGGACCATTCTCATTTGGCCTTAGCAGAAATCATCCAGTATGGGGTGGCCATCATCCCCAAAGGCTACCAAACTACTGAGGAGGAAGTGGATCAAGTGTATCTTGACATAGGTGGGGACGATTGGCCTTTTGCATTGATTGATAGAACCAAAGCACCTCAGACAATTGAGGAAAGGGTCAAAGAAACTCTGCGTAGAACAGAGCATTGGTGCCAAATGAACGGGCTCATCTACCTCGGAGTTGATTTCACAACCTCTCCATTGGGTAACGCACCTCCTCGATCAAAACAGCAGCCAAAAGGCAAAGGAAAAGCAAAGAGGGTGAATCCAGCACCACTCAAGAGGAAGCTCCTGAAAGTCCTCCTTCCGCTGCACCCGAACAAGTTGTAACTCTGGCTTCTCCAGAGAAAGAAGCAGAAGAAGATGTTCAAATAGGCCCATCCACTCAGGATGTCACCACTGCCACAACAATTGAGGTCCCTTTTGTCCCTTCTTCTTCTCCTCCTCGAGTGACTCAAGCGACCATTCCTTTGGTCGTGTCCTCTCCCCCTTCTTCTATTGTTCCTCCCGCTTCTTCGTCCATCTTCTCTTCTCTCGTGGATCTGTCCCCCTCCATTTCTTCCCTCATCTCTGAGTTCCCCTCTCTTCCTATGTCTTCCTCTCCTGCAGTATCTCTTCCTCCCGTGAGCACTTCCTCGGCCTCCCTCTTGATGTCGCCTCCAAGTGTCTCCACGTTTTTCCCTTCTACTACTGCAGTTGCCCCCTTCTTTGTTTCTAGCCCTTCTCCCACAAGTCCAGCCTGGATCTCCCAGCATCTAAGTCAATAGAAAAGGAAAGTTCCCATCGCTCCGATGGACTTCTCCGTAATCCCGTCAAAAGGGGCAAAGAAGCAGAAGCCCATCACACACTTCTCTTAGAGTGCTTCGGGAGAGAGGGTAATGGAGATCGCATACCCCAATCCTCTGAAGGATAAAAAGGATCTATCTCTGACAGATTACACAGTGACTCAAGTCACAATGGGTACGTCTTCTGAAATCCTTTGGGAGAGGCCCTATCTGCAGTTGACGCCCTCTGCAAGAAGCTTCAAGAAGCAAAAGAAGAGAAAAGGCTGCTAAAAGAGCAAAATAAACATCTGCTCCAAGCCTTACAGAAGATGGGCAGTGCACCTCCCACAACTACCGCCGAGACTCCTGAGCCTCTGAGCCAGGATAAAATTGATGAATATGCAAAGATCGGCGAGCAAGGTATGGCTGTTTCCGCTTGGAGGAGCCAGATCCTCAAAGACAGTGAAAAAGTAATCGCCAAGTTCACTGATTTGTATCTGAACATCAACAAGGTGAATAAAGAGCTCCAAGCGTTAGCGGGACCCATATCAGAAGAGCTGGACCATGCTAGGCTGCAGCATGAGACCTTTCAACAAATGTTCGACTGTTCAGTCGAAGATCTGGTCAAGTTCGGCATTTTTGGTCATCCCAGGGCCCTCAATAAAGTCCTTTCCACTCTGGACTACCGGATGGATCAACTGGAATTCATCCTTGAAAAGATCGATAAGGTAAAGGAAGAAGCCCTGGACGTGATGCACCAAATGGAGAAAATCATTCTCAACATGTCTCCAGGGTTGCTTACTCCTTCCTTCACCTTAAGGAAAGTTGATGAAACCATCCAGATCTTCAAGGAGATCATTTCACAAGGGCTGGGGCTAGAGGTCACTTTTGACGCAGAATCCATCAATAACCTGTTGGCCTATCGGGACTTCATCGGGTTCCTAATAGAAGCAGAGAAAGAATATTCCAAACTCCCAGAGAAGCTCATAGATGAGTGGGAGACTTGCGAGGTGATCAGTGAGCGACACAAGGATCCTTCCCAAGATCAGCTAGAGCCCATGATCAGCAAGTTCATGGAATACCGTGCCCAATTCCACATCTCGTCACCCGAGCAGCAATAGCAGGATATCCCCTTTCAGCCGCGGGATGACGACGATGAATAAATTCTCTCTTCTTCTCTCTCTCTTCCGACTTTCTTTTTGTAAAATGTCTAAAGTATGTTGACACAAATGATGACATCATCCATGTTGCACCATGGGATGATGTCATCCATCAAGTTGTCAAAAGTCAACATGACTTTGAGATATTTTTGTAGATATTTTGTAAATAGGTGGTTGGTTCCTTTTTGCCTTCCTTCTTCTCCTTCTTCTATAAATACTCAAATACTTGTTGTATTTGGGAGGGTGGATACTTTTCAGATGAAAAATAGAAGTGAGAAGAAAAGACTTTGAGCTTTTTGTAACAGAAAGAAATATTAATACAATATTTAGACTTTGTGCTGAATACATGTGTTATATGCATTAGATCTTTCTTATGTCAGATCTGTGTGTTTATTCTGTTGGATCTACTTCTGTTTTATTGTCATTTATTCATCAGTATTGCTTTGCTCGTTTATGCAAGTAGGTTTGGCTCTGTTTACTACCAATCCCAAAACATAAACCCTTTGACCTTTCTGCTTTGGAATTCATTTCTTTTCTTTCTTCGGATCTGATCTTTCTTCATCCTCTCTTTCATTCCTTTCTTTTCGCAGTCGGAAACACCCTACTGGGATGAGATCCCAAACCCCCGAAGGTAGAATATTGTGAGACTTGCATAGATTCCTGCTGGTAGAATAGCAATAAACCAGTTTCGCTTTGTTGACTCAAAGAGGGGCTATGCCCTGCACACTGTTGGCTCGTTTATCCATAGATCTACCCAAGTGACAGATTTTTGGACCAACACAACCATAGGGTTATGAGGTCAAAGGGAAGGAGAGGCTAGTGTGCAAATTAAAGAAGAGCTTGTATGGCCTAAAATAAGCTCCACGGCAGTGGTACATGAAGTTTGAAAGTTTTATGTAGGAGCAGGGTTACTCTAGGTGTCACTTAGACCATTGCATGTAAATTGAGAAATTTATTGATGGTAGTTATATTATTTTGTGCTTGTATGTAGATGATATGCTTGTTGCAGGGAAGAACATGCAAGAAATAAAGGTACTCAAGAAGCAACTAGGTGACTCCTTTGCTATGAAGGATTTGGGGGTAGAAAAACAAATCCTTGGTATGAGAATAACTCGGAACAGGAAGGAGAGGAAGTTAGTATTATCTCAAGAAGAGTACATAAAGAAGGTCTTAGAGAGGTTTAGTATGCAGGATGCTAAACCGGTTGGTACTCCTTTAGTAGGTCACTTTAAATTATCAAAGGAGTAGAGTCCTAAGACTAAGGAGGATAGAATCCAGATGTCTAGGGTACAATACTCATCAATAGTTGGTAGCTTGATGTATGCTATGGTATACACTAGGCTTGACATTGACCATGTAGTGGGGGCAGTGAGTAGGTTTATGAGTGATCCAGGTAGAGAGCACTGATAGGCAGTAAAGTGGATCCTTTGGTATTTGAGAGGGACCATGGGAGAAACATTATGTTTTGGTGGATCGGACACTACATTACGTGGCTATGTAGATTCATACATGGTAGGAGATTTGGACAATAGGAGGAGCATGAAAGTTTATGTATTTACGATTGGTGATACATCGGTGAGTTGGATTTAATGGTTACAAAAGGTTGTGGCTTTGTCAACCACAGAGGCTAAGTATGTTACTACCACAGAGGAAAGAAAGGAGATAATTTGGCTACAGTAGTTTCTTGATGAGTTGGGTCATAAGTAGGAAGTTGGGAGACTACACAGTGATAGTCAGAGTGTTATTCATTTGGAAAAGAACTCCGCTTTCCACTCTAGGATGAAGCACATTCAGCTGAGATATCATTTCATCAGGGCAACTTTGGAAGAAGATAAGTTAAAGCTGGAAAAGATTCATACTAGTCAGAATCCTACAAATATGATGACCAAGGTGGTCAAAAGGGAGAATTTGAAGTTGTGTTCAACTTTGATTGGCCTTCATGGTTGATAATGAAGGGTTAAGAACTTTGATCAGTGGAAATAGTCTCCAAGTGGGAGATTGTTAGGATGTGGATCATGTTTTTGGTCTTCTCGAATTAGTGTTAAAGTGTTGGAGCTCAAACGGTTAAGTTTAGAGACTTCAGGAGCATTCTGTAGTTTTTGTTGTGACGTTGTTGTGTTTCATTGTTAATATGTTGTTAATTGGCTGTTAACGTTGTGACAGTTTTTCCATCCATGGGAAGTTGAAAGATCATGACTTTCAAACTTCTAGGGTCAGCTTTAGGACTTCTTAAAAGGATTGTAATCCTATAAATAGAGGTGTTAGGGTATCTTGAATATATCTTGAGTGTTCAAGAGGTCTTGAGTCTTAATGATCAAGAGGTGATCAAGAGTGATCAAGGTTAAGCAATTGGGTGTCAATTGTGGTTTAGATGTGGTTTAGCATCTTTGGAATTCTGTTGTGAGTTCATAACTAAGAGAAGACTATGAGAGTTTTTTTAATCTTGTTGATAATAAAATCTGAGCAAGTTCTTGGTGGACGTATCCCACATTGGGTGAACCATGTTAAATCTTGTCTTGTCTTCTTTTGTGCATTATTTATTTATGTTGTTATATTTCTGCAAGTATAATTTTGTTATATAGTTTCCTACTGCTGTGGTTTGAGGAATTGTTTCCACATATTTGTTCTCTAATTCCTAACACTAAATGAGTGAACTTATGATTTGGCCACTACACTACATTTCAGACCCCATGTAGTTTTGTACAATCATTCCCTAGGTGGTTATTATGTAAGTTGCACTTGGTAACGAGCAATAACTAAAATTAGAAAATGTAGCTAGATTTGTGTGTAGAAATAAGAAATTTCCCTCCAATGAAATGTATGTAGAATAATATAGTCCCTTATCCTTTAAATGGATGATAGATGGATGCCTTGATGCTCTTGTAATACCTTTGGATGTAACCTTAGGTGATAGTAATAGATGTTTAGTGATTAGTCCTTTATTATTGTCACATAGCTTTGTCTTTATATGATTTCCTTGTTTGTATTTTGTAATTAACCACTAATAAAATAAGATTTCCCAAACAGCTAGAAAGGACCCAAAATATGAGAGTACGATAAAAAAATATTGGGGGCACTTAGAGGGGGCAAGGGCACTGTACAAAATAAAATCAACACGTGACCTTCTTCGCATCCGACCTCCGGAGGTCTTGCTAGGAGAACCGATGTAGAATGGAAATGGATATGTGTAAGGTAGTGATGAACAAGATAATGAGGCAACCTTATGTCTTCAACATGCAATATCGGGATCTACAAGTCTAAGGAAAAGAAATTCATCCTAACCTGAAGTGGTTTAATGAAATGGTCAAATAAAATGGCTACTTAGAGGCTCCAGTCAATATCGAGCTCTACAAAGATTCTGTCTATTTGTTGTGGAACACGCAGAAAGTAACTGTAGATGCCTCATATATATTTCTAGATAAGGTCATGAGAGTAAGAAAGAGAGGTGTAATGGTCTATGGGAGGTTTTTTGGTCTAGTCCAGAAAGCCTTAGCCTAATCGACTGCTATGTTCAACACTGAAAATTGTGCAACAATGTCAGGTGGAAGTGGTGATGATCTAAATACCAGTGCATGTAAACTAGTGTCTATGTTTAATTGGTCAACAGGCTTATTGGGTTTTGGGACTAGGGATCAAAATTATGAACTTGTGGAGGTTGTGGTCTCTATATGGTCATATGCGTAATCAAGCCCTGTTGTCAGGAGCAGTCAAATAATCATTGGCTTGATCAACTACAATGTTTAATGTGTTAAATTATTCTCTCTTCTCATAGTACCTAGCAGGTGTGCGTAAAACTAACAAGTGTAAACCCTGTTATCAGTTAATTTTGACTTCGTAAAATTAATAAGCATGAAAATTTTAAAAAAATTCAAAAGTATTATTTTACATGTTTTATCATCCTTGTTGTGATCATCTCATTCTTGTGATCATTCCAATCTTAATTTCCTTAATTTTAGGTAGGGAATCCTCCCACAAGGTCATCAACTATTAGAAAATAAGAGATAAAATATGTGGAATAATCCCTTACAGTAATCGCAATGACAGAGAAACTAGTATGCGAGAAAATATTACAGATCATAAATAAAAGTGCATAATAAATAACACAACACGAGAGAGACAAGATTTAATGTGGTTTACCCAATTTGGGCTGTCCACCAAGAATCACTTGCTCAGATTTTATTACAAGCCTCCACTCTCTCAATACAACACCCAGATCCGTTTGGAGCTATACTCAACAAACTCTCTGAGAATTCACACCGAATTCAAAGCACATTTGCAATACATTTTTTTTATGTATCTATCATATGCATAAGACCATATAAATAGACAAGCTGCTTAAGCGAGTTTTATTAAGCCATGGGTATCAAACAATGGGCAAAAACAAAACCGTCCCATAAACCTATGGGTAGCCGAAGAGGCGTTTTTACAAAACAATGGGTACCGAAAAACCATGGGCCCAAAAACAGCCCATAACAATTACCCATTACCCATGGGTTAATAAACCACCCATGAAAATTTTCTTTGGGGGCTTCACCCCCTAAGCCCCCTTTGATCGGGGGCTTCACCCCCCGAACCCCCTAACCCGCTCACTGGTGAGTGGGACTACCATAAAAATACCCGAGTGTAATGATAGAAGGTGTACCACACTCTAACATGAAAATAGGCTCCAAAAACATAACAATCTCCCACTTGGAGACTGATTTCCACTGAGAAAGCTTCTCAACCCTTCACTGTCATCTGTGAAGGCCAACCAAAGCTAAACATAGCTTTATTTTATCCCTTGTGACCACCTTGGTCATCATGTCTGTAGGATTCTGACTGGTATGAATCTTCTTCAACTTCAACTTATCTTCCTCCAAAGTTGTCGATGAAGTGATATCTCAAGCGTATATGCTTCATTCTCGGAGTGGAAAGCAGAGTTATTAGCTAGGTGTATAGCACTCTGACTATCACTATGTAGCTTATATTCCTCCTACTTATGCCCCAACTCCTCAAGCAATTGTTGTAACCAAATCATCTCTTTTCTTGCCTCTGTGGCAGCAACATACTCAGCCTCCGTGGTTGACAAAGCCACTAGCTTCTGTAGTCATGAAATCCAACTCACTGTTTTCCCACCTATAGTATAAATATAACTTTGTTGTGCTCCTCCTCCCTATTGTTTCACATGGAATGTTTTAGCTTTTGGGAATAGATTTGCTTCTATCCTTTCATTCTTTTGAGAACAGAGATAAGGGTTAGGGCTAGGAGGAATACTGTTGAATGTCAAGAGGGTGTGCGCATACCATAGAGAGAGATCAGATTGATTGCAAAGAACTCCTTTTTGTGCGGAAGGACTACTGCAGTAAGAATACAATACCACCGATTCAATTAGACAAGAAATTAATGGAAATATAAAACTTCCTTTCGAAGGTGGTCAGTTCCCCTGCTAATATGAATTAACACCAATTCTAACAAATAAGCTATTGTCCAATTACAATTTGTTTACCTTGTTAGAACAATAGAGAAAGGGCTGGTCTTGGTTTAGAATCACGGTGACCGACGCCGGTCAGTGTCACCGGTACCGGTTGATGATAACCGATATCGGTAGGGTGAAGGTTGGCTATAAGATGGTTATATGATAGTTATGGTGTTTATAAGGCTGGTAGAATGACTGGGGATAGGTAATGAGGTGATGGAGAAGACTCAGAGGGTATGGGGGCTGTTCTTGGAGCAAAATAGGGGTAAAGGAATGTAAGTTAGGTGGAGAGTGTTACCGGGTAGTGGATCTGGGGGTAGACTTGTAATTACTGTGATTCAGAAATCCAAGAAATATTATTAAAAGAGCATATAAGACTTACTAATTCCTGATGAAAATGCAGGTTCTGGGACTGCGATGGCGAAGACAGGGCTCAAGTGGGATGATCTGACAATCCAAGATGAGCTATCTCCTCTCCTAATGCTTGGATGAGTGTCACTGGCTCGGTTATTGATTGCATTCTTGGGCTTGATGTCCTTCTCTGCCAACTCCTCTCTTTCCTTCACTTGTCTTTGTTCAGCCAAGTAAATTCCGGATCCTTCCAATGACTTCTGATGTGGATGAACCAAAATCCAACCTCTTGTTTTTGGTTGGGAGAGGTCATTTACAGGGAACCGATGGCGGTTGAGTAGGAACCGGTATCGGTCAGGTCAAAGTGGGCTATTTTTAGTAAAATAGCCAACTTTCCCTCCTTTTCTCCCGAGGGATTAGTTTCGGGCTTGGTCAAGTCATTATGAGGTTGGTTTTAGGTGTGGGTGAGGAGTAATTAGTTATGGGTGTGGATGTAGACCAAGTTATAGGTCTTAATTAGGTTAGTTTAGGGTTAAGACTAGGTCATGATGAGGTAACAAAATGAGGTGGAAGGTATGGCGATGTGGATTTATTAATTATAAGGTAATTAATAAATAATTGTGTAAGGTTTAGGTGATGAGGTTAGGTTACGAAAATGAGATGCGGGGCACAAGGGGGTCGTAAGACACAAATTTGGTGTCTACATTAGCCCCTTATTGTCGTGCAGCTTGTCTTGTAAAGCTGCACAGACAATAATATGAAGTGGTTACCCCTGTTAAGGGTATAGGTAATCCCCCTCAAATCTATCACAGATTGAGGCACCGTGAAATCAGGGATAGAGTTGATAAAGGGTAAATGGTGTTGAAATAATGGTGAGATGGTGGGGTAGGTCCAAAGAAGCAGATGCACGTTGAAATGAGGTAGTGCGACCAGAGGTACATGATTTGAAGAGCAAACAAGCAATTCATAGGCAAAGGTCGATAGTTTATCCAAACAAGGGTGATATAATCCTTGTATCCAAGGCATAGGAAGTAGCTCCAGGGGATATAACGGGTAAGGTACAGGAACGTTTAGGCATGTTCGGCAGTACCAAATGGTTGGTTTGGTCGAGATAAACGTCACGGTCTAGGTCTAGGCAAAGTTGGTCAACTGATCAAGTCAAGTACCCTAATCATGCTAAAACACGAACAGGTGAGCTCGATTGAACAAAAAGCTACATGTTGGGTGGATAAAATTGTAATTTGTTGGTTTTGGGCGAGGTATTTGAGTGGTGCGGCCTTGGGTCGGGCGATTGATGAGTGAGGGCCATGGGTCGGGCCTGATTGGTTGTTTGCGGCCTTGGGTCGGGCCAAATGGTTGGTGGCAGCCTTGGGTCGGGCCGGATAGTTGGTTGTGGCCTGCGGTCGGGCGGATTTGTTGGTTGGGGCCTTGGGTCGGGCCAAATGGTTGGTTGCGACCTTGGGTCGAGCCAAATTCTTGGCAGCGGCCTTGGGTCGGGCCGGATAGTTGGTTGTGGCCTGCGGTCGGGCCGGATTTGTTGGTTGGGGCCTTGGGTCGGGCCAAATGGTTGGTTGCGGCCTTGGGTTGGGCCAAATGGTTGGTTGCGACCAGGGTCAGTCAATAAAGTCAAAAATAGCTAAATAGCAATGGAGTGTATAGGCGATGTGGTGAAAAAAGGAGATTGGTGAATAAGGGCCGAAGTTGGGTGAAGTTAGGTATTAAATTGATATCGGCTAGATAGGACCGGTATCGGTTAGGTGACCGAACCCACGGTTCCTTAGGCACAATATAACCGATATCGGTGGGTGTAGGTGTGTGTTATAGAGTCGGGGTGTGGTCGGGTGGTTAAAAGGGGGTATAGAAGGTTAAAGTAGTTTTCGTTTGAAAGGGTAGGTCTAATGAAGTGGGTTATTTGTGCAGGCATGTCAGCAGCTGACTATGTGGGATAGGATGCCCCCACTGTTGAGACGGATGTGGCCACATGTGTCGCAGCACAGTGGGCCATCATGCGCGAGGTGGGACTCAGCGGAGTCCAGCGATATAGGGCTATAGAGAGGGATCACAGTCTTATGGTCGCCCTCATCGAGAGATGGGATCCGGCGACCAATGTGTTCCATCTCCCGACTGGAGAGATGACTATCACACTGGAGGATGTGTATCGCATCCTTAGACTACCGATCAACCCCCTGTAGACTGAGAGACAGCTATGGACAACATTCTACAGGTATTTGGGGATGCAGCCGCGCTATTGACGTATCACAGCATGAGCATTTCCTATGGGGACATGTATCGTGCCCATAGACATGAGACACGGCTTGCCATGTTGATGATGATAGGCATCACATGCTTCGCCCTCCCGGACTCAGAGGGAGGCCGCTTTCCATGGGCGCTGATGGGGGTACTACACGAGATGGTGGAGGAGCATACATGTTATGCTTGGGCACCAGTATACCTGGTGCAGTTATACAGAGAGCTGTGGGGCTATCGCCGGATGAGGTGATTCGGGATTTGTTCCACATTTTTGTTACATTGCTGGGCATATGAGCATATCATATGCATTCGACCAGTAGGGCTGCCCCAGCAGCCGGGGCCACAGGTGATATATAGATATGGCTTTCAGAGGTGGTTGGGGGTCGTGGGCCAGCCACGAGCAGTGCTCGCCGGACGGGATGTAGCGTATTACCGTCATGTATTAGAGGGCATGACTGCCTTGGATATTGTATGGAGGCCTTACAGAGGTCATCAGCCCCACGGAGGAGCCCGATCACAGTTGCGTTGGATCTAGTATACATTCTGGATAGCGGGATGGAGGTCGAGGAGAGCATGAGTGGATACCCCTAGAGAGGGTATGAAGGCAGTTGGGGCTATGGCAGGATGAGCCACCGCCCTTCCTCATCGGAGGATGATGTAGAGGCCCCACTGCCTGCACCACAGCCCGTGGACCCAGATTGGGTAGCAGAGAGGCCAGCAGATGATACCGTAGACGACGCCGGCTGCACAGGATCATTTTTGGTATGGTGGGCAGGGGAGAGAGCCGCGAGGAGAGCATGCCCCGCATGCTTGAGACTTAAAGCGGGAGTTATAAAGCAGAGAGGGACCAACTCGAGATGAACATGCAGTTATTACGGGCAAACTTACTACAGAACTGAAATAGGTAGGTGTACTACGAGTAGATTAGCTTGAGCGCAGTATAGGCATAGCCACAGGCACCACCAGTGGCACCGACACAGCCACAGTGCAGTACTACCACCAGCACAACCACGAGACACGAGTACACGCCACCGGCCTGCAAAGCATGACCACACAGCGTGCGTACAAAATGTTTCACACGGAATGTTTTAGCTTTTGGGAATAGATTTGCTTCTATCCTTTCATTCTTTTGAGAAAAAGATAAGGGTTATGGCTAGGAGGAATACCTATTGAATGTCGAGTGGGTGTGTGCATACCGTAGAGAGAGATCGGATCGATTGCAAAAGAAATCCTTTTTCTGGGAAGGACTACCTACAAGTAAGAATACAAGACCACCGATTCCGATTAGACAAGAAATGAGGAACCGCCTTGGGCCGGGGAATATAAAACTTCCTTTCGAAGGTGGTGAGTTCCTCGCTAATATGAATTAACACCAATTCTAACAAATAAGCTATTGTCCAATTACAATTTGTTTACCTTGTTAGAACAATAGAGAAAGGGCTGGTCTTAGTTTAGAATCACGGTGGCCGATCTGCGAGTCAGTGTCACTAGTACGGTTGATGATAACCGATATTGGTAGGGTGAAGGTTGGCTATAAGATGGTTATATGATAGCTATGGTGTTTATAAGGTGGTAGAATGGTGGGGATAGGTAATGAGGTGATGGAGAAGACTCAGAGGGTATGGGGGCTATTCTTGGAGCAAAATAGGGGTAAAGGAATGTAAGTTAGGTGGAGAGTGTTACTGGGTAGTGGATCTGGGGGTAGACTTGTAATTACTGTGATTCAGAAATCTAAGAAATATTATTAAAAGAGCATATAAGACTTACTTACTAATTCCTGATGAAAATGTAGGTTCTGGGACTGCGATGGCGAAGACAGGGCTCAAGTGGGATGATCTGACAATCCAAGATGAGCTATCTCCTCTCCTGATGCTTGGATGAGTGTCACTGGGCTCTGGTTATTCAGTTGCAGTCTTGGGCTTGATGTCCTTCTCTGCCAACTCCTCTCTTTCCTTCACTTGTCTTTGTTCAGCCAAGTAAATTCCGGATCCTTCCAATGACTTCTGATGCGGATCAACGAAAATCCAACCTCTTGTTTTTGGTTGGGAGAGGTCATTTACAGGGAACCGATGGTGGTTACGTAACCGACGGCGGTCGAGTAGGAACCGGTATCGGTCAGGTCAAAGTGGGCTATTTTTAGTAAAATAGCCACCTTTCCCTCCTTTTCCCCGAGGGATTAGTTGCGGGCTTGGTCAAGTCATTATGAGGTTGGTTTTAGGTGTGGGTGAGGAGTCATTAGTTGTGGGTGTGGATGTAGACCAAGTTATAGGTTTTAATTAGGTTATTTTAGGGTTAAGACTAGGTCATGATGAGGTGGCAAAATGAGGTGGCAAGTATGGCGATGTGGATTTATTAATTATAAGGTAATTAATAAATAATTGTGTAAGGTTTAGGTGATGAGGTTAGGTTACGAAAATGAGATTCGGGGCACAAGGGGGTCGTAAGACAAAAATTTGGTGTCTATACCTGCTGTCTACATCTCTAGCCATGTCTAAATCTACATAACCACGTAAAGTGGTGTCGATCCTTTGTAGCACAAAACTATCCCCATGGTCTGCAATCGACACTAAAATTTTCCTCCGTAATTTCTATTTCATTAATGTATGTATTAGGAATAGGATGTTGTTAATTATAATTAGTAGTAGCATCCGATAGAAGATAACGGTACTGCCAGTATGACGCCGCCAATAATGTATAGTACGGTAATAGTCAAAAGTACAATAGGAATGTTGTGGTAAAAAGTAAATATTTGTCGTAAGTGGTTCGGTAATGTTAAAATGTCAAAGTTTGGGTAAGTAGAGAAGTAGGGTCTACATGATTAGGAATTAAAAATATTATATTGGTAATAAGGACAAGGAGTGAGGTCATAAATATTTTGTATATTTTATTTGTAAAAAGTCTAAAAATGTGGAACCCATGTGAAATGATAAGGTTTATCTTATCTTAAAAGATAAGATTACATGTACGAGATAAGACTTAAGGTATGGGATATGATTCGTCGAGTGGATTTCTTATCCTATTTTAGAGATAAGATGGATAAGCTGGAAGTTCTATAAATAAAGAGGCCACCCCCTCATTTAGCATAGAAGGAAGTAGTGAGAAATATTGTATGAAGTGTGTAAAGGAAGCCATCAGTTTAAAGGTGTGTTGAAGAAGCCATTAAGAGGTGTAATTGTAAAGTTTCTCCCATAGTATTGGTGGAAGGCAAGTGAATTCAATAACACTTGAAGTACCTCATGGGTGAGATTGTAACAATTTCATGTTAATATTATAATTTACTTTGATATTTCAGATTTGTCATCATTCCTTCTTATCATAGTCGATGGTATTCTTGTGTTATGTTTGTTGTTGTGTTTCCAGATTACATCCACCAAACTAAAGGCTGTGCATTAGTAAATAATCATAGCACGAGGAGTTCCCGGTGAAGAATTATCATAGTGCCGGATTGGTGATGACATTTTGGTTCCGTTGCCAGGACCATTCCTCGTTGGTGGATTTTCTGGAGAGATATTCCCACTTAGTCAAAAATCAATTGGAGGGTAACCTTGTTTTTACTGTGCATAGTAGTTACCATGGTAAAGTCATTTTTTCCATGAATAGTAGTTACCATGGTAAATTCATTTTTTGGGAATAGTATTTACCTTGATAAAGTCACTTTTTACCGTGAATAGTATTTACATGATAACTTCACTTTTCTTGTGAATAGTATTTACCATGATAAAGTCGAGTTTTTACCCATGAGTAAGTCAAGTTTTACCATAGTTTACCGTGGTCATTTCTATTTACTATTATAGTGATTTCAATTATTTGTGCACATAAGTCTTGTTGATTGTACTTGTGGGTTGGTATTTCACTGTGGTTACTTTTGAAAATGGGAAAGATTCCTGTTTTTTCAGCCCAATCTAATGAAGATGCTTCCTCTTTCATTCAAGAGTTTAAACGATCTTGTATTTGTCATGACCTTATAAGAAGGGAACAATGGACTGAATTTTTTTCTACCTTTTTGGATGGTTCAGCCCTTAGGTGGTTTGAAACACTAGGTGATAATGTGAAAAACTCATGGGATTTATTAACTGAAAGTTTTCTTGAAGAATTTGGTGAACAACGAGAGATATGCGAGATCTCATTATTGATATCACAAAGCTAACCCAAGGAGAGAAGGAGAAGATAATGGATTATCATGCTCGTGTTCTAGAGCTAAGGAGGAAGCTCGACGCCCAGATCCGGAAGGAAGGATTAGCGGATGGGTTGATAAATGGCATGGTTAATCTCCATGTAAGCACTTCATTCTTGGGATGAAGTCAGAGATCAGACAATGAGTGAAGTATGACCGCCCAACTACCATTGAACAAGCAAAGGAGATTGCAAGAAGGCAAGAAGAAAGCATGTAAGAGGAGCCCAAAGAAATTGTTGCTAAAGTAGAGCCTACACCAGCGCCTTTGGTCAAGAATCACAACCACTCTCGGTGAGCACAAATATTTCTCCTAGTACATCTACTGAGTATGAAGATCTCGCTTAGGAAGAAGGGCTAATTAACTAGTAATCTTCTTGAGGAAAGGAATTTAGTTCTCGGGGAGGAGATAGAGTTCCAAAAAGAAATATTTCTGAAGTTGTATGTTATGGTTGTTATAAAAAGGGTCATTATAAGTATAATTGTCGGATAGAGCTTCTACATCATCGGTAAAGGAGATAATGATAAAGGAAAAGCACCTGTGAATTCTTTTGATGTAGTAGATAAGAGCAGAAATAATGAAGTAGATGTGTTTGTAACAAAAAGAAAGAAAGAAAAAGATAATCAAGATGGAAATGATCCTAAGAAGATGAAAGGAGAAACTAGTAAGAAACATAGGAGAAGAAAGTTGGGTGTGCAGGATTTTCTGATTTCACAGGGGCAAGGACCATACTCCATCTTGGAAGATCTGTCCAAAAGGCCTGCAAATATTACATATGGTCAACTCTTGGCTATCTTCTGAGAAGAGGCGAGAGCTGCGAAGTGGACTCAATGCTCGACGAAGGAAGGAGGTTGAGGTCCCTGTTTTAGAGGCAAAGGCGGATCCCTATGCTCCACAAGCTGAGGTATTATGTAATGGTATTTCAATTCATGATGTCTTAGTTGATGGAGGTGTTGCAGTTAATGTAATGACCGAGTCTGTAATGAATATGTTGGGTTTAAAAATTGATCATCCTTCAACACTTATGTTAAGGTCATTAAATAAGTGAAAAAATAAACCAGAAGTTGTAGTTTCAAATGTGGCAATATCTGTTATGGGTGTTGTATGTGTGGTAGAATTTCGAGGTGATGAAAATGGTAATCTTATTGCGTACCCAATGCTCTTTGGGAAGACCATGGCTAAGGAGAGTTCATGCAAGAAACTACTTTGGAATGAAGGTTTCATGACACTTGACGTGGTAGAGAGAGAGGGTGAAGATAAATGTGATCCTCGACATCATAAAGTAGAATCTATGGATTCAAGTGATGAAAGCTGATGATTGGACATCTCTCGATTACTCTAGTACCGGTGAAGTGGACACGAAGATGAATAAAGTGAGGTTGATGTTTCGAGTCATGGATATCCTTCCAGTCACACCAACTCATGAACCCATAAAATTATACGAAGAAGAAGTTGATGATCGTCTCCAACAAATAAAGATTGGTGATCTTTGTGATGGAGAGTGAGAATGAATCCTACCTCCAGCTCTTTCGAAGGTACATACACATATTCACTTTTGATTACAAGGAACTCCGTCAAGTAAGTTGGGTAGAACATTCTATTGAGTGGTAGATGGTGCTAAGCCCATAAAGTAAATGCCATATAGAATGAATCCTAATTTTTCAAGGCGTAAAAGAAGAAATAGATAAGTTGCTTGATGCAGATTCATATTTTTTGTGGAGAATTCAAAATGGGTTTCTCCCATTGTGATCTCAATAAAAAGAATGGGAAGCTACGCATTTGTGTTGATTACGGGAAGCTCAACAAAGCAACAAAGAATGATCATTACCCTCTTCGATTCTCAGATAAGATCTTGGATGAAGTAGCTGGCCAAGAGTGTTATAGTTTTGTTGATGGATATAGCGGATACAACCAAGTCCGTATAGCAGAGAAAGATCAACCCGAAGACCACGTTCACCACTCCTTGGGGAACGGTTTCTTATAGAGTTATGCCTTTTGGGTTGTGTAATGCTCCAGCAACGTTCCAACATTTAATGAATAGGGTGTTCGAACCCTACATTGGGAACTTCATCAGAGTATTTCTGGATGATTTTTGCATCTATGGGAGCAAGTTGGACCACCTGCACTAGATGGAGACAACATTTCAAAGGTTATATGAAGCACAAGCCTCACTAAACCCTACAAAGTGTGTCTTTGGATGTTCTAAAGGCATTTTGTTAGGGCATGTTGTATCCAGAGATGGTATTGGTACTGATCCTAATAAAGTTTCAAAAATCAAAGATTTACCATTTCCTATGAATAGAAGTAAGTTGAGATCATTTTTAGGCCATGTGGGTTACTATAGAAGGTTCATCAAGAATTTCTCAAAGATTGCACAACTACTAACCTAGTTCTTGAAGAAGGATGTTACTTATGAACCAGGAAATAAGGTGCATGAAACTTTTGGACAACTGAAGGAAGCCCTGGTGTCTTCACTTGTTTTAAAGAATCCAGATTGGAGCAAGCCATTCATTGTGTACACTGATGCCTCAGATGTAGCACTAGGAAGTACTTTGAGCCAAAAGGATGAAAATGGGAATGAACATCCAGTTTACTTTGGAAGTAAACAAATGAGCGATCTTAAGGTAAATTATACTGTAACTGAAAAAGAGGCTCTAGCTATCATTTTTGTTGTAAAGAAGTTTAGAAATTACTTGCTAGGGTAGAAATTTATAGTTGTAACAGATCATCAGGCTCTAAAATATATTTTCAATAAGCCTAACCCATCAGGGAGGATAACAAGATGGATAATTTTGCTACAAGAATTTGAATTTGATATTATATATAGGCCAAGAAAGAAGCATGTCAATGCAGATGCACTCTCTCGAGCCTATGATGGTTTATGATCATCTTGTGATGATGATGATTTTCCGATGCAAAGCATTGTTCTCCCTTGACACAATCCCAGTGAATACATAGATATTTAGAATTATCTCGAATGAATTCAAGTTTCTGATGGTGCCAATCAAAGACTAAGAGAAAGATTACTCAAGCCGAGTCATCCATATTCTATTATGCATGGAGTATTATTTTGAATAGGACACGATGGACAAAAGACAAAATGGCAGTTGGACGTGATCAAGGAAGGCTGCTAGAAGAATTCCACAATGGTACATGTGGAGGAATTTCTCTAGACAACTTACAACAAGAAGGATCTTGGATGCGAGTTATCTTTGGCCCATTCTTTTTAAAGATTGTTATAATTATTGTAAGACATATGATATTTGTCAAACACATGGTAACCGTAAGACTTCATCAGCTCCATTATGTCTTATTCTTCCACTTGGTCCCTTTGAAAAGTGGGGAATAGACATTGTAGGTCCACTTCCAACTACCTCACACCAAAATAAGTATATTGTAGTTGCCACAGATTATTTAACCAAGTGGGTTGAAGCTAGGCCATTGAAAATAGCTTCCATGGATGAAGTGGCAAGGTTCATATATGAACGCATTGTCACCAGATTCGGTTGTCCATTATAAATTGTAACAGATCAAGGAAGCCACTTCATTAATGAGGTGGTAGAAGCCCTAGTCAATAATTTTTCTATTAAGCACAGGAAGGCAACAACATACAAGCCAAGCACAAATGGACAGGTGGAACGAACAAATTTTGTGTTGTGTCAAATTCTAGCAAAAGATGCAGCCTTGTAGGTACCTAAATGGGATAAGAGGATTCATGTAGCATTGTGGGCCTATAGGGCAACATCAAAGTTAGCAACAGGATACTCCCCATTTCAGTTGGCTTATGGCATTGATCCAGTTCTTCCTATTGAGTTTGATATTCCCATGGTCAGAGTTATGGAAAATAAAAGGATGGATGAAAGTGATTCAGTAAAAGAAAGGATGGTACATCTTCATTTGCTAGAGGAAATGAGGGAAATAGCTAAGGATACAAGCTATAAGAAGAAAATGAAGCAGAAGGAATACTTTGATCAAAAGATCTGGTGGTCTCCATTTCATGTGAATGACTTGGTTCTAGTATATGATTCTAGATATGAAAAAAAGAAGATAGAGAAAATTTCTTCCAAAATGGATGGGACCCTACAAAATAGCAGCTGTGCATGAAAATGGTACGTACCAACTGGAGGAATTGGATGGCACTCCCATTACGAAATGGGTCAACCACGACAAGTTGAAGATTTTCCAAGCACCAGAATAGTCTACTCAAGGATGGAGTAGAAGCTAGGAAGGGGGAAGATGTTGACACTAAAATTTTCCTCCGTAATTTCTATTTCATTAATGTATGTATTAGGAATAGGATGTTGTTAAGTATAATTAGTAGTAGCGTCCGATAGAAGATAAGCAGGCGCTGCATCTACAAGACAACCTGTGCCAATAATGTATAGTACGGTAATAGTCAAAGTACAATAGGAATGTTGTGATAAAAAGTAAATATTTGTCGTAAGTGGTCCGGTAATGTTAAAATGTCAAAGTTTGGGTAAGTAGAGAAGTAGGGTCTACATGATTAGGAATTAAAAATATTATATTGGTAATAAGGACAAGGAGTGAGGTCATAAATATTTTATGTATTTTATTTGTAAAAAGTCTAAAAATGTGGAACCCATGTGAAATGATAAGGTTTATTTTATCTTAAAAGATAAGATTACATGTACTGAGATAAGAGTTAAGGTATGGAATATGATTCGTCAAAGTGGATTTCTTATCCTATCTTAGAGATAAGATGGATAAGCCTGGAAGTTCTATACATAAAGAGGCCACCCCCCTCATTTAGCATAGAAGGAAGTAGTGAGAAATATTGTATGAAGTGTGTAAAGGAAGCCATTAGTTTAAAGGTGTGTTGAAGAAGCCATTTAGAGGTGTAATTGTAAAGTTTCTCCCATAGTATTGGTGGAAGGCAAGTGAAGTCAATAACACTTGAAGTACCTCATGGGTGAGATTGTAACAATTTCATGTTAAGATGACATTTTTGTCCCATTGATTGTCTCTTGTAACATTTGATGTTCTTATATCCATTAGAGCCAAATTCGTTTGATGGTGGGGTCATCTCCAGTACCACTCATATTTTGGCTAGATCTACATCAATCCCTCATGAAGATATGATGTATCCCAAACCCTTTCCTCCATTACATTGAATACACATTTCTATGGATTTTCCATGATATTGTATTCGATTAACCAATTTATGTGAAGCACCTCGAGGTGATCACACCATTTTAAAGCTTTGGCTAGGAGGTCATCAACGTAAGACTCCACAATATTTTGAATAAGATCATGGAAGATATATGTCATGGAGCGTTAGTAAGTTTCTCCAATGTTCTTTAGCCCGAATGGCATGACCGCGTAGCAATAGGTTCCCCAAGGAGTGATAAAAGTTGTCTTGGTCTGATCCTCCTCAAAAATCCTAATTTGATTGTATCCACGAAAATCCATCCATGAGAGACAACAACTCATAACCATATGTCATGTCAACAATAACATCAATGGAGGGAAATGGGAAATCATCCTTGGGACATGCTTTGTTAATATCTCAAAAGTCAATACAAACGTGGATCTTCCAATTCTTTTTAGAATAGGAATGATATTGGATACCCACTAGGAATAGTCAACCAGTTTGATGAACCCTACTTACAAGAGTTTCATCACTTCTTCTTTCACCATGAGATCCACCTTTGGCTTCATGGGCCTTGAATTTTTTTAATTAGTTTGGCATCCAGCTTGGTGACAAGGTTATGGACTATAATGTCAGGAGAAATTCCCATCATCTCTGTGTAGTTAAATGTGAAATATTTTGAGTGTTCCTTGAGAATCTGCGTGTGTATTTCTATTTCCTCTAGAGTTAGAGAGGATCCTAACTTCAAAATTCTTGGTTCCTCCTTTGTCCCAATGTTTATATCAATCATTCCCTCAATTAAGGAGGTGTTTCCTTCCTCAAACTCGGTGGGGATAGAGGTAACTCTAAATCCCCCTCTTCTCCTACCTCATAAATTTCAAGACCTTCCCTAGAGGAAGACTCTATCATGGGATTTCCAAAGTAGGAAGAAGAATGTGGGATCAAGGAAAATTCAACCTTGTGATGAGCAAGGTGTAATTCCACATAGGCATTTAAATACCCAAGAGTTTCTTCATCATTGTCAATGTGGTATGAGATGATAGACTCACTCTTGGCTTCTATGTATGTCAACATCAAGGTTACGGTATTTTGTGAACCAAAGGTTCAACATGAACCTGACACTGTGAATTTTGTTTCCAACTTATTGTTTAGAGTTAAGAGAGAATCAGATGTTCTATATAAAATCCGTGAGAAGGTTTTGTTCTTATGAAATTTATTCGATCGATATGAAGTCAAACCTCTTTATTATATTAAGCATTGTTGTTTTGTAGAGTTACAGATGCTCTGCCCTAGTCTCATATACCTCAAACACTTTATTTGCAACTAATTGTGAATCAACTAGAACTCTAATGTTTTCAACACCCATCCTTTTAGCTATAATGAGACCAAGAAGGAGGGCTTCATACTCATCTCTATTATTCATACACTTGAAGTTTAACTTTAAGGAGAATGTCATAACCCTTCCCTAGGGAGAGTTAAGGATCACACCTTCCCTGGCGTCAAAATGACACTTGGATCCATCAAAATAGAGATTCCAACAGTTGTTCGGAAAAATGGGAGTTGGATCACTCTTCATATCTTCTTCCTTTGCCTCTATTACTTCCACCATGTAAAATTCATCCACTAGAAGAGAGTCGAGTCCTTGAACATGTCCCATGCCCATAGAATCAAATGGAAGGAGAATAGGTAGAATATTCTCTAACAAATCGATAATCTTTGTTGTGATTCCTAATGACGTTGTCTCTATAATGATAGTTTCATCCTTGATCGTTGGAATTCCCTCGATCAAGCCTATGACTTCTAACTCTGTTGTGGGCACCAATTTTGTTTCTAGTTTTGAACCAACTAGTTTGTTAAGTTGATTTTTTGGAAGCTCAAACTCATAATGGACTCCTAGTCTCTTCTTCAAATTTTCTAGGTGTATATCAAAAGGTTTTGGGTCACCTTGCGCCACGAAGACCTTCCCTAAGTGCAGGAATATTACTTCCTGAAACAATGTGGAGGGAATCACCTTCATGCGATGTATCCATGGATGACCAAGAATCATATTATAATTGGTTTCCCGATCTATAATATAGAACTCAGTGAGAACCATCTTGGGTCCTAAGGTGACCAGTAACACTATAGTCCCTATTGAAGTTGCCTTGAGGCTATCATAACCCCTTAGTGTATTTCATGTTGAGGAACAATTTGTTTCTCCATATCCTAGTTTTTGAAGGAAAGTGAAGGGGAATATGTTAACTTTTACCCCATCATCAACCATTGCATGTTTAATGTAGTTATTGTAGATCCATACTTGTAAATGCAAGGCTGGGTCACCTCTACATGTAATTTCAGCATCCGTCGACATTTTGCTTATGTCGAACACAAACCTAGCATCCCTCTCTAGCTACCCAGGAGGGTAGACATCAAAGTCTATGTGGTTTAATTGTGCTTCTAGAGGAGGAGTGACATTGATCAAATGACCAAGACCCAATGCTTCTAACAAAGAAACTCTATGAGCGGGGAGTTCTTCAACAGATCCAAGAAGGAAATGTGAGAAAAGGTCTTCATTAAGTCATTGATTAAGTCATATGCTCCTATTGGTTTAGAAAGAGTTTGTTGGATGTCATTTTCTATTGGTGAATAAATAGGTATCGATGCGATGAATAATCCTTAGTTCTTGTGGCAACATTAATATGAGGTTCGGTGTCCAATTCTACCAACCCCATAATTTTTTTTTGTTGGTGACCATCCAAGGGAGGTGCCACTTGTGGGTTTGAAGAAGTTGAGGCTTCATGATCATTGGTTCCTATTATAATCCCTTTGTTTGAACCATTGGGATCTATTCTACTATCTTTTGGGCACATAGGGAGAGGATCATTAAAGCTTCCGGTGGTGTTTCTACGAGGAGAAACTACTCCTGAATATTTTTTTACGTTGGTGCTATCGGGTTTGCTAGAAACATGTTTACAAAGAGTTGTATCTGGTCTTCTGGAAAATGTTGTAGAAATTTTTTGCAATTATGACATGTTTTACCATCATGCCCGTGGACCCTATGAAAACCGTAATATAAATCAGGATTATAATCCTGAGGTCTTTGGTTGGTGTTATGTTGCAATCCAAAATTCCTATCATTGCTCAATTTTTATTGTTATAATTAAAATTAGAGAACCCCTGCCATTTATTTTGTAATTGATTCAGGTACCCACCTGCGTATTGACTAGTGATTTGGTTCTGCACTTTTCTTAGTTGTTGAGATTGTTGTTTCCATTGACAATAAAATCCACACGTTGATTGAAGGAAAAAAGTTATTATTTCTTTGATTATTTCCATTATTGTTGTTATTGTTGGTAGTGTTTGCATTGGGAGAGCTAACAACATTAGGTTTCTTTGGCTGGTTGGTGACACCATCAGTTATAACCCTGTGATTTTTATTAAGGACCTTTTGTCCCTTATTATTGTTCTCTTTTTGGGGTAACTGGAGTTACCTTGGTTAGGAGTGACTAACCTCCCATTTGTTTCATAGGTCATATGGCCATTGTCTATGACCACTTGATCAATTCAGAGAGGACCCTCTAATACCTCTGTGTAGCTCCTTAGTGGGAACTTTTGGACTTCTTCATTTGTTTCTCTATTGAGGGAGTGGAGGAAAAATCACAAAGATCCATCTGATCCATGTTTGGAGTGCTTACAGAGGAATAAAGGACCTGCCACCACCTTTGAATGAAAATGGGAAGTAGACTCATTGTGCTCTTATTTGATATGAAGGAATTCTCTGATTCATGTCCTTAGAATTTTGTTCATATCAAAATCCTTAATAAATTTTGATACAAGTTTCTTGAAGGAATGTATCGAAGCCTCGGTATCCTATAGTACCAATCAAGAGTGATACCTTCTAGTGTCTTAGGGAAAATCTTTGTAACAACTACATCCCATGGGAGTAACTCTCGAATGGCCATTGCATAAGCTTTTATGTGTGCATTAGGATCCCCCTCCCCTTTGAACTTTGGAAGATCAAGAAAGGGTCTTGGGAGCATGAAAATCCATATGGAGAAGTCTAGAGGATCCTTAAGATATTCGGAATAGGTCCCCATTGTGTATGTTTCAACCATTGAAGATCCTTGTTAGGGAGGTGGAGGTTGCATCAGTTGTTGAAATGGTATAGTGTATACATTTATTGGGGCATAAGGAATCCCTATGGTTGACCATATGGACTTGGGAAAGTATACATATAGACTATTTTGAAATGGAGTTGAAGGCACAGAGCCAGGGAACATTGCATTTCCTGATGGTATGGCATTTGAGAATGCACTTCTGACTGGTGCCTATTGTGGATATCTGTACATGGTGTGGGGGGGTATACCCAAGGTGCATGTCCTAGTTAGAAAATATCCATGGCTTGGAGTGCCCATATAGACCAAAGGAGTCTGCACAATAGGTATTTGTGCATAGCTCTATGGATAGTGAGAAACTCTTTCTTTGCCAGTATATGAAGCTTGAGTATTTTAGGAAAGTTCTAATTCTTTTAATTTTTATACTAATGCCGAGATGATGTCACCCGTTGATGGGGTGGTGTTTTTTTGTGCTTATTGTTGAACTTTTGGAGTTTGTTTAGGAGTATAGTATCCTCTATGAATTGTTTGTTGTTCTACCACCCCTCATTGGCAATGTGTTCCATTATAGGAGGGGTAGTTCTATTTTTTTGGAGCAAGACATCAACATGTCCTTGTAACCTGTCAAAATCATGGTTTATATTCTAGAAGTGTTGTTCACTTCTAGCATATTGTGCTAAGTAATTATCATCTAGAGGTGGGAGTTGGTATGATTGCATGTTAATGGGTTGTCCTAACAAAATTCAAGGAGATGAACCTACCTCCCTAGTGAAAGTCATGTTGTTAGAAATTGACCGTTTACGAGGATGTGTCTATGTGATTTGGTCAAGCTCCTTAATCCGTACAGAGGAACCAACATTGGCTTTGAGGAAGAGGATTTTGAGCCTGAGCAATTGAATAGTTATCTGACCATGTAGAGAGAAAAGGTGACTATTGTTGCCTACTTGTTTGATATTTTTACACATCAAAACCCAATATGGGTTGACCATATTCATTTATCCCGACATATTCAGGGGGTATAGGAATACCCATAAAATAATGGGAGAGAGGAAGATGGATGAAGAAAGTGGAAACGTTTAGAGACTAGATCTTCATGTTGGGTTCACTAATTTGTACCCAAAAAATCAACACATGACCTTCTTCATACTTAGCCTCCCGAGTCGTTCCGAGACAACCAATGTAGAATGTAAATGGATATGTGTCTGGTAGTGATGAACAAGCTAATGAGGAAATATTATGTCTTCAACACGCAATATCGGAATCTACGAGTCTAAGGTAAAGAAATTTTCCCTAAGTGGTGTAAGAATGGTGTAATGGAATGGTTTCAATATCGAGCTCTACCAAGATTTTATCAACTGGTTGTGGGAAACACAAAAATTGACCTAGGGATGCCTGTATAGATTTCCATTTAAGGTCATGGAAGTGAAAATGAGAGGTACAATGGAACCACAAAATATATGGGAGGTTTTGTGGTCTAGTCCTAAAAGCCTTAGCCTGATCGGTTGTTATGTTCAACATTGAAAATTATGCAACAATGTTAGGTGGAAGTGGTGATGATCTAAGTACTAGTGCATGTAAACCAGTTTCGATGTTTAATTGGTCAGTAGGCCCGCTAGGTTGTGAGACCTAGGGATCACAACCATGAACTCGTGGTGGTTGTGGTCTCTGTATGTTCATATGCATAATCAAGCCCTGTTTCGAGGAGCATTCCAATAGTAGGCTTGATCAACTACAATGCTTAATGTGTTTAATTGTTTTATCTTCTTAAAATACCTAATAGGTGTGTGTAAAACTAACAAGCGTAAACCCATATCAATATTGGTCAACAACTTAGGTCCATTGGGTTGTGGGACAAATGGATCACAACTAAACATTTTCTCTTATTGTGGGCCTTTGATGGTCATGTGGAAGTGAATTGAATTGATCTGACAAAGAAAATTAATTATCAAAGGAAATTTAAACTATGTTTTTGGTATTTTCATAACATATCTAAACAAAACAATGAAAACAAACTAATCTATCAAAAGTAAATATTTTTTAATCTTTTTTAGGATTTTAAACAATGCTTATAATCTAATAACTGAAATTAAATACAAGTAATCAACTAGTTGTAGTCAATTAATTGTGAAAGTATGTGAATCTATATCTAAAGAAAGTGAACTAATTTTATCAAAACCCTTTTAACCCTACCTCAAAGGTAGAGAAAAATCATAACTTTGAGGAGAGCTATTGTTCCCCACAAATTCCTCGGTAATGTCAAAGAGCCACCTTTCTAATAATTTGATCTATTTGTAATTGTTTGATTAACTGAATTGAATAATTTTACTACTCTATTTCATATGGATTTGAAATGAATAATTCAAAATTGATAACTTGAGAAAATGAAGAAAACAAACAAATAATTGCAACCTGGATAAGCAATATCTTTGGAAAATATGGTTGTATATGTTTTTGTCCCCTCAATTTATCCTTCTTTCTCTGTGTGTACATATGAGTCCAAGGAATTAGGAATGCAAAGGCATCAGATGGAGAAGGCACTTGAGCAATGTCAGCTTGAAGGAAGTCTAGCTGCAATGTAAGTGGAAGAGAGATAGCACAAGTGAACATAGCTTGGCTATGCAGTTTCCAGTAGGATTATGCTAGCAATACTATGTAAGATAAAAACATTTCTTAGGCCATTTGCTTGAATACAAGCATTGAATATATAGGAATTGGTTGGGATGTGCCTTCATGCACAAGGCAGCCTAGGAGTGCCAAATCATTGGGTAAAGAGGTAGTTCAAACTAATTAAATCTATTTAAAAAATAAGAGGGAAGGAATACCATGCAAACAAGACTATTTTAAGCAATTTGTTTCACAAATTCACCCTAGAAGTCAAGTTAAGTGAAATCATGTGTGTTAAAATTACACATGAAGAGTTCGGAAAAATAGCATAGTACCACACTGCCATGCTTGGGTGATGGTTCTAGAGATGCCGCCTAGGAAAGGCAAAGTGGTTCTCACACTAAAGGTAAAAACATACACAAAAATGAGTGGGAAGATAGAAAAAAGAATGGAAAAGATAAGTACAAGCATCTAGGCTGATTATAGACATTGTGAATGAGATTCGGAACTCGAACACATTTTCAAAGGACATGAATCATCACTGGGGACTTTTGTAACCATTTTCTGAAAATGTAGCACATGCAAAATTGGGTGCATATAGACACCTGAACACTAGCATCCTAGATGGGTGCTAGTGTCCAGACTCAGAAAAACTAAAGTATAAAAGGTCATACTAGGAAATAAGGTGTGTAGGATAAAGAAAAAAACTAGAAATCAAGAAAAGAGGCCAAAGACAATGTTCAATTATTAATTTTCTCTCTTAGAAATCATATGAATAGTGTTATGTGATCATGACCTAAAAAATGTACCCAAAGTACATGATTTAGTGTCTACATTTCCCCTCACTTTATGTTGTTGAGAAAATTATTGATAACATAATTAGATAAGATATGCATACCTAATAACCATGTAGATAGATGGTGAAAATCATGCCGAGAAGACAAGAAAAAGTGTGGAGTGATAAAAATGAAGCATGGAAGCTAGAGAAGAAGAAGTGAAAATGACCCTAGGGGTGAAATCATATGTGTGATGTCATGTTGTATATGTTTTTGATGTTATTTGATGCTTGATGATGTGACTACTTCTTACCATAAGCATGGACCTTCAAAAGAGAAGAGAAAACGAGTAGTCAAATATGTGTATATGAAATATTTGATCTAAACAAGTTAAAATCATGTAGAAGGTATATAAAAATGTGAAAATGAAAATGTGCACCTGATCCATGATGAGTGAAAGGAGATAGAAAGGATCCTAAAAATGATGAAGAAGAACAAGTTTTTTTGGTGATCTCAAACCAAGAATGATTTTTTTGTGCGATGTCATGTCAGTTGTGCCAAGTGTGAGTTTTTGGGCGATCTCATGCCAAGTGCGGAAGAGCTGTAGGGAAGAAATTTCTAGTGTTATTATCCAACCTTTGATTTCTTCTTGAGATACAACCACCATTGCAGATGGCATGTTCAAATCTAATAAATTTCAATCTAGTTTGATCTAACACAAAAATAGAAAAGATGGTAGAATGCATGTATGCATGTTGAGTGTTAAGGATTGTTCATGTCTTGTAAATTTTGTTGTGCAAACTTATGTAAACTATTTGAAACTAAGAAAAAATATATAACTACCCCCTGGTCATAGGCACCCGGGGAAGGGTTAGGAGAACCCAGGACACTATTGTGTATGTGTCTAGGTGCTAGTGCTAGTGTTTGTGTTGTGTTGAGGACCCAAGTTAGATTCTAGGCCATTGTTGAGACTTGATAATGTGTTGTACTAGTCTTGAAATAGGTTGTCTTGTGACTGTAGATTGTTGTATGGGGTGACTAATTCACCTAATGATGCCCCATTTTTAGGGCACATGCAACATTGCAAGGAGCATGCGGCCCAAACAAGGACCAGATGTTGTGTTATAATTGATGCCCTATAGGGGGAGGGAATGTGCCTAGTAGAAACGAGGGCACATGTAAAAAAGGTGGATAGGGAATTAAGTGTTAGTGAAAATAAGACAAATACACTTGTAGAATATAATATGTAAGCTAGTAAGCAAGAATATAATACACAAAAAGACAATTTATACAAAAAAAAGTGGGTTGTAAACATGGGACATCACTCACGATGTCGCAAGAAAATTGAGGCTGAAGTGGCCAAAAGCATTAAATGTGCAAAAAAATGGGAAATTCCATGCAACAATGACATACAATAGCATGCAATGATGAAAAGCGTGAAAAGAAAGATATCAAACAATAATGGTAACAAATAGTTCTGTAAGACAAATGTTGCACATGAAGCACTTGTTATCATGTCGGAGAGATAAAAATTATTTCAAAACGTGTATAATTTGATATAAAGTAGTGTTCTTGTATGAATAGGATATAGTATAAATTATAAAGATAACACCTATGATGTGTACAAAAGAGGATTCCCAGAGATCTGAAGCGAGATTGGTAAGAGGTATAGTGCAAGAATCTATGCTACGTATAATGATTTGTGTAAATTTTGTGTTTACAACTAGAATGCAAGTGAACACACATGTGTATATAAAATTTTGAAATCACAATGGACTAAAAGGGGGTGAATCAATTCTTACAAAATTTTAAATCAAATTACAGATTGCTTACTCCAAAAAAATCACTTAACCATCCATTAATATGTGCACATAATAAAATATCACAAAATAAATGAAACACGATAAATATAATCAACACAAGACATAATATATAAGTGGAAAAACCTCAAGGGAAGACAACCCACTGAAAAACATTCTTTATATTTATATGTTTCAAATTTAGTGAGGCACCAACCCCACAGGGAGCACTAACCCCTAGTTTTGTGAAGCACCTATTCCAAAAGGAGGCTACAATCCCCAAGATGATCAAGCACCAACTTAACCACCTTATGAATAATATATCTTAAGTATTGTTGTTGCCACAACTGATAGAGATCACAAATTCAACTCACAACCTCTTGTTCAAACCCTAGGTATTCAATCTCTCACAAACTATCTTTTCTTCACTTCTTAAAGCTTCAAACCCTTGCACACATGATTTAAAAAAATATTAAACCTTTCACACATTTTATATGCTCTCAATTCATTCTCATACACATGTAAAACTCTCACACCTAGGTTGCACTTCTTGCACACATACTACTAGCTTCAAAAAAACACTGGAAACAATGCTTTCATAAGCTATTTCTTGATTCAAATAAAAACACAAACATTTTTCCTCTTTTTCATGACCAAATAATATTATAAACATCCCATGTACTTTTCATAACAGATATAAGTGACACATATGGGATGACCTAGTCACAAATAACTTTCTATGCACCAAAAATCTTCAAAACCACATCATTGGGATAACAAAAATATCCTATCACAGCTTTTTTTTAATCCAATCTCTAAAAATCACCACAAATGTTTAAAATTACAATTAAACATCATCCATGGTCGTAATTATCATTAACTAATCAACTTATTTCATTTAATGGGCCTAGTGGCTAATTGCCTTCATAAAACACATTTTTCCAGCACCATGTCTTCACCTTTTGGATTCAAGATCATCAAAGAACACATAAAATATGGAATTTGACCACTTTATGTAAATTACATAACCTTGATAACACTTGTAAACAAGTTATAGCTCATGAAATATCCACTAGTTCAAACTACATCAACTTTTTCCTTCACCAAATCAAGTTCTGAAAAAGTAGTTTCCAAAAATAAAGTGGTTAATGCCATTTATAACACTTTAAAGACATAAAAAATTGATCCATTGGATGAAAAATTCATCCCTCTTCACATTATAGGTAATATCAAGCATCACCCAATCCATCTCATGCTCCAACAAACTAAATATTTTAGAAAACATAGTTTTGTCCTGGAAAGAAAATTATTCTTGTCCACTAAATGATCTAGAAACTATATAAAAACTCATCATCATGATGCAAACCTTATATTACTGGAAATATCTCTAAATTATATTTCCAAAATAACTTGAATCACCTCTTAAGTACACATGTAGCTCCTACAAAGTTCATTTTATCAAGACTACTTCATTTGCTCCAAAACTACCCTTTGATCAGTAAACCTAAATGAAGCACACTTGACCATAAAAATTAATCACCATGACCTGAAACCTCCTTTTACATCAAGGAAAACTCACATACATCACACAATGCCCATTTTTTTCAACTCCTTTGGAAAACTTTTTCCCAATAAAACTTCTTCAGAAATTGACTTGTTTGAGTGGGGTCCACTCATCACCATAACCTCTACCATACCTTTTTGGAAATTTTGAGGAGTCTTATACATGTTACATTCATCATATATGCACTATAAATAAAATATTGACACTTAGGTATCAAATATCGCAAACCTCTTTCAAGCTAGAGTTTCAAAACATGAATTGTTTACCTTCTTAACATTTGTTCATAAAAATGTGACAATGAAATGACCTCATAATTTTTTGAAACCTTATAGAATCAATTTATAAACATCCCTTAAATCCACAAGGTCCCATGAAAGAACACAATTCAGGGTGAGCATCAAAAGTTTCATTTTGAGCTGGAAATAACATTTTTTTGACCTTGTTTTACCAAAAACCTTATATCTTGCAAAATTCACATCGTGGAAACATGAATTTTCCCCATAACACATGGACATGACCTAATAATATCTCTAATCATCATAATTTCATAATCACCTCTCAATATTTCTAGCCACTTATACTTTCATATCTACCCCTTAGGCTTTTTGCCACTGTAGAATCTAGGGTCAACTAAAATAACCTCATAACACCTCAAGAAAACACTCTAAAAGGTTATAACATACATGGTACATCATGATACACCTTTCTAAATTCATCTACGAGCTCATATATCTCAATATCTCAATTTCATATCTCTAAAGCATCCATACCTACTCCAAATGAACACCTAAAACATGGTCACCAACTTGTATCTGCGCATGCAATTATCATGTGAATTCCCAATAACTATCTAATCACATTAAAAATCATGTCAACATACTTCTTAAGACATCAATAATCTCCAACCTTCATACACCATCACTAGGCTAGCTAGGTGACTTGAATATGCTTGCAAGAATAAGAAATATTCACTAAATCAATCTATACAACCATGAACATACGTAAATATCCATGTCATCATCACTCAGAGAATCATCTGACCCTACTTCACCATCCACTTTGTCATTAATGAGGTTTTGCATTAATGAAAACACAATGCTACAACATGCCAACAATCTCCCCTTTTTCATTGATGGAAAACCACATGTACTTCTCCCCTTTTACATTAATGAAAAAGGATACCTATACCAACATGTTATTCATATTCCTTAGCTTCATAGGATCATGATTTGGTTAGAAACATCAACCAAAGGTCTCAAATAAGCTCAAAATCTTGAAATTTCACTTAAAAACGGATTTTAGCCTCTTTTCAAGTATGGAAACACTAAGATCCCCCTGGGTATAACATGAATATTATCTAAACATGCCATAAATCATGAATAAAGTAACATATTACCTCTTTCTAGGATAAATTTTGCCATTATCCATCTCCTAGGCATCCACAATGAGTCATTTTCACCGAAACTATGTTTTCACCTTCTAGATATCACCGTAGTAGCCCTATTTATGAGGAAATAATCACAAGAACATGCCAAAAAAGGTGCACAAGAGAAAAAAATTCCACCATACCTTCATTATTAGGATTACTTGAATTGAAAAGGCACAAAATAGATTTTCTCTTACCAATTTCGATTTCAAACCATCACAAAGACTGATATCCCTCAACTGACCTTTCAGTGCTTTCTACACCAATTTTGACGAGTTCTCAAACACCATTCAATCCATGAATCATCATCCCATCACTCCCTTTGATAAAATAAAAACATAATCTAGTATGAAAACACAAAACATTCATTTTACCTTGGTTACTTGGCTTGGAGATGGACCAAACACTTCAAAACTATCCTCGAAGCTCTTTCACGGTCATTAATAGTCATATTTGACTCGAGATAACATAACTTTATGTCCTAACATATTTTTCATGATTCAATAGTCAATACATACCTAATGTACTTATAAATTCATCAATGTAACCTTCGAAAGAGCATACACACACTCCCCCTATCATAAATATCCTTTTACATACTGAGCATTATTTACACATGTAGAAACATCTTTTCTTTCCCTTGTATACTGAAAACCAACATAGCATCAACCTACCTCCATGTATATCTCCAAAATTTTCAAGATACATAACATTTTATCACATTAAATTTCCTTGAATACCATCAAGATGCAAAATTATGTACTTTCCTTGTCATGGGGACACCCATACAACTTTGAGCAACATATTGATCTCCATTCAACATTGTAACATCCTATCAGACCTAATGAGATCTTGATCTATCAACATTGTGACCCAAACAAGATTGATGAGTCAACACAAGTACTCTACCACTTTAAAATGACTTACATAACATTGGAGAACACACAAATATCTTGTAACCTTTAAAAACAATTTCTCCATACTTAATCCTAGCCTACATGCCTATAGATGGAAATTTTGGAGCTCAATGATTATACCCAGTCAAAAGACACACACTTGCATATTTAAACTTATATCCATATTGAAGAACATATAAAAAAGATTGAGGGATACATTTACTACTAGTAAAAGACTGGTTAGGCCATTCATACCTATAAAACAACATGCTCTCTCTCTCTCTCATATACACCCTACACTTAGCTTAACAATTTGACTTATGACATGCATAAAGATAGTATAAAACTTCCTCATACTAGAGATCATCCATATTACATACTTCAAACCATTTATACCACTTCACATATTTATACACATGCTTCCTAAGATAGAAATCAATGAAATATGATATAACTTCTCACACCAAGTACAAACCTAGAATCTTGGGGAAAAGCAAAATACTATCCATAGAGTTTTGAGAAAAATTAATATCCAATATTCTCATAACTTGGTCTTATTACAGCCATATAACACTTCTCAAGATTTCTATAATCTTACACAAGTCATCATAAAGTCTATGAGAAACATCAAAGGATTCACGATACCTTCTATACTTTGTCAAATTATTAGTCATAGTCTAATAGGCCTTGAGACAATGAAAAGCATATCTAACTTTCAAAGTAATCATCTTCATAGAAGAAACATGCCAGTTTTAAACACCAATTTGGCCATATTTCTTGCTCCATAAGCCTTGTATCATGCCCTTGAGGAAAACTTACCCCTTTTTCAAAATACATAGTCCAAATTTGGTCTTTAGATTCTTCATAGTCAATTCTCAATAATGTCATGAACTCCAAAAAATCATGAGTTCATCCAGCTATGAAAATGTATGAATAATGAGGCCAACATAGTCTAGATGATGTGTACAAATTTTTGGCCTTGGACACCACAATTTATACCTTTAAACACAACATTCCATATGTGTCACTCTATGGACACTTTGTCAAAACCTAGTTAGGGAAGAAAGGCTATAAAAATGCCCAAATTTTGTTCTTATGAACTCAATCTTGACTAAAACCATTGTAAAAACATTTTCTAGCACTCTAAGCAACTTGTCTCATGATTTGGAGGCATGAATATCTTTTTTTTACTTGAAAACACTCTTGTTTGAATTGATAACTTCCAATAACACATTCACAGACCCTATTCTCCATAGTGATCCGATCAAGTTATCAAAATTGATGACTTAAAGCATCTTCAAACTTTTTCGATATGTATTAACATACCTTGACACATGAATCATAGATACATAAACCACTACACATACCAAGACCACTAATAATGACCAAGACAAACTTCTTAATTTGAAGTATCTTTTATGGCTCATGAACTTCTCAAACAACCTTCTGAGACAAGAAAATAGCTACACATGCATCATGGAATTTTAGAAGTACTTGACAATTTCCTCTACAACTCATGAAAAAATTAAATAATCCACTTGACTCAGACTTGACACCATGAGGCACCACAGTCCACATAATCATTCAACATAACCAATCAACTAAATTAGAATAAAAGAGGATCCTTTCATGAATGATATGACATAAAAACTGCTAATGTGACCACAATATAACCCTTGCATGTATTGAGTCATCTCGGACTAACTATACATCATATAGATGAAAAAATAGACCTTAAGCATAGATCCTTATACTTCAACAAGACTAAGATATTCTAAATTTCTCAACTGAACCAGAAAAATTGAGCCAAAAGAACATGTTAAATAACACTAGAGGACATACCTTATCATCATGGAGGAGGAAAACTTTGAATTAGACAACTACCCCTCACTCTAATGCCTCATATGAACTAATTTACCTCTAAGAAGCATATTAGAGATATATGAACACCATGAAGACCTAAAATAATGTCCTTAAGAGGTACACGACCCTCTTAGATACCTGTAGAAATTCATCTCCTTCTTGATTCTGATCATAAATATAATTTATGCCTTGTCTTCTATCAACAACTTCCCTTGATGAAGCATCATGATTTCTTCTTAGTTCCCAAGTCCTTCTTGGACCATTATCATGCATTATAGGCATTTGAAAGCTATCTCCTTGAACTCCATGACCTTGAAAATTTTGATTTTTTCTTGAGAATCCAACATTACAATCTCTTACCATATGACCAACCTAGTTAAAACTATAACACACCATTGTATTGTTCTTCTTAAACCCATCAACATGCCTAGATGTATCTTTTAAACAAACACTACCAACATGGCCTATCTCATTTCATTTGTAGCATATAACATATTTACCAGGATCACTTCTATGGTCTCTCCATGAATGAATATATCTAGAAGAAATTCTACATTCCTTATCCCTATGTCAAAATCAATTACATGCATAACAATAACCATTAAAATATCTTTCATACCTTCAGGCATTAGATTGCCTAATTTGGCTTGAGCTTCTCATTTACTTTGATGTAGATCTCATCCTTTCTTTCCTTTGTGATTGGTTTACCTACTTATTTACATGAAACCAAGTCTTCTTTATTCACTTTATTGTCCTTTACTTCAGATTTGAAGCCCAAACTAGATTTGTCACATGCAAATTTATGGTTTCTCAAGAGATCATCAAGAGCCTTGGTACTCTCTTCAATTTTTTGATATCATTTCACCTTACTTGTAGCATCCAAGAGTTCTTTCTATAAGTATGACCACTTCTTATTCTTTATATTTTAATCTAAGGGTCATGTTGCCCATTTTCATCTCTAACCTTCTCACACTTTCCTCAAGCTTTTCATAAATGGCCCAATTTTTCCCTTCTAGTTCTTGAATCTTTTCTTCATACTCCTTGAATTGTGAAGTCAATTTCTTATTGTTATCTTCAACATGATCTAATTTTTATTGAATAAATGCAAACTCAAGCCTTAAATAATCATCATTTACTTCATTCTCTTTACAAGAATCAGGTGAAAGATCAACCCAAAAGGTAAAACCTCCACTAGACGATCTCATAGCATTCTTTGTCATGAAGAGAACTTCATCACCTATATCATTGTGATCAGATTCAAACTCAGAATAAGATCCATCAACTTCACTATTTACTTCAGAGGAATGGACCTCTTAGATTGTATCAATTTACTCTTCTTGTTCTTCTTTTTGAAATCTTCTTTCTTGAATCCTTTCTTCTTTTGGTCATACTTCTTATTTTTCTTTTCATAATCACTTTCATGATCATCATTTTCTTTCTCATCATTCTATGAGGGAACTTAACATCAAAATGACCTATTTTACCACAAACAAAGCTTTTGAAAGGAATTTTACCCTTGTACTTACTAGTTCCAATAGTCATCCTTCTAGTAACCATGGAAAAAAGTTTTTCATCATATATCTCATGAGTAGCATCATCATCTTTGACCTCTTATCCTTTTCCATCTTCTCCATTTTGAAAGCTATATCTTTTTGGTTGGTTTAGAGTCAATCACCCTCATCTCATAACCATGGCTCTTTTTCTTATTTGTAGTGCATCAATTTTCCCATCTCAGATTCACCAAGGCCACATATGATGACACTAAAAACCTTTGAGTTATTACTACAAGCCTTATTTTTAGCATCAATAGTTAAAGTAGTGGTGAGAGGAGTATAGCCATGCTCCACAACATCCCAAACATCAAACCCAAGAGCCATGATATAGGTCTTCATCCTCAAGCTCCAAAAATCATAATTCACACCATCAAATAAAGGTGCCTTGGCAACGGAGGAACCACTCATCACTTTTGTGCTTCAAGGATCTCCTTTCAAGTGATATAAATTTTCTAAAAGGACCTTCTTTTATCCATAGGGATCCAGAAAGACACACCAAGAAGAAGAAACAGGAGAAATGAATAAAATGAAGTAAACAGAGGTTCTGGAAGGAACCTTCGCTCTATACAAAGTGGTGATTTTAGAAATGCCACCCTACAGGGTGGAGGTCTTAAAACCGCCACCCACCCAAGGAAGTAGTCTTGTGACTACCAATATGCTCAGGGGGCGGTCCTATCACTTTAGAATAGAAAATAAGAATGGAATGCAAATGGACACAAACTTAAAGCACCCATCTGTGTCTCTTCCCTTCCATTCCCTTTCACATCCTCCAGTGCATGGGAGGACATGGGAAGGCCTATAAATGCATGAAAAGATCAAGAGAATGGGAATTCAAAGATCTAGAGAGATTGAGAAGTAGATTTTAATGAGAGCAGTGAGGAAGATCTTCAGTACTGGAGTGGAATTGTAGGAGCAAGGTGTAGAAATAGAGCAATCAAGTAATTGGAGAGAAGGTTTACATTTTTTCTTATTTTCAATCTTATTGTAATATGTAATTTTCTATATTAGACCGATAAAAGTAGGAAGAAACAATAGTTTCCTTTCTCAAATGGTTTTCCTCCTTGGAGGTTTCCAGGATAAAATTGTTGATGTTGAAGTTTTTTGAATTCTTTCCTACTATGCAATTTCCTTTCTATAGCACTAGATAATCAGTCACAAAGCTCTAATTTTTCAAGAAAATATATCATTTTCCAAAGTTGAAAGTAGGAAAACATAATTGTGTGATTCGTAGAGTTCCAAAGTAGAATTTTACGGATCATTTTGGTATCAGAGCTGATTATATATCCAGGACTATGGTATTTGAATCTTTCTTGTGATTTTGTATGATAGTGACAAGGTCCAAAGGTGAAGAAGTTTTACCTTGTGAGCTAGATATTTCTATGAAGAAGTGGAAATAGAGTTTGAGCTCAAATGGAGGAAGAGAACTTGGTCCGTAGAGTCGAGATACTGAAGACCATGATGGATAGATTATATAGAAAACAAGAAGAGATTTCAGATCTGTAAAAGATGGATTTGGTTAAGAAAGATTCCATGGACTCAGTGGTTCGAGCACTAGCCAAAAAATTTGCTATCGGAAATATCCATGAAGAGGAAGAATGGGAAGAGCGTGAAGATACACCAATTGTAAGTGAGAAGGTAAAATCTGCACATACACCATTTAAAGTTGAAACAAAAGTGGAAATAAAGAATTTTGAAGGACAAGTAGATGAAGAATTACTAGATAGATGGATAAAATAGTTGGAATTCTACTTTAGTGTGCATAATGTCACTGAGGCACAAAGGGTCACCTTTGCATGTCTCAAAATGTAAGGCAATGCCCTGGTTTGGTGGGAAACCCATCTAGCCACTTGTGAGAAGAAGAAACATCCTATTGTTAGTACTTGGAAAGGTTTTAAAGAATTGATTAGAGATAAGTTCTATCCTATTGGCCATAAGACTAAAATGGTGATTAAGTGGAAGTACTTTAGACGGGGCAATGGTCAAAGCATGCAAGACTACACTATGGAATTTCGGAGACAAGCCATGTTGCTTAATATGGACTTGGAGGATGAGGACATTCTGACCAAGTATTTGGGAGGACTTCACACTCACCTTCGGAGGAAGGTAATCTCCATGAAGCCCAAGGACCTCAATGAAGCTTATATACAAGCATACTGCATTGATGATGAGAATAAGTAAGGAGAAATAGAGAAAAAGGGAGACCAGACAATAGAATAGCAGGACAAAGAACAAGGGAAGACAAGTAGCAGAGGTAAATAGAAAGGTAAACATGCTGCTACTACTTTGCATACTTGTAAATATCCTAAGAATTTCTGTAAGAATTGTGATGTAAATGGACATACTGACGCCACATGTTGGAAGTTGCATCTAGAATTGCACCCAAAGCACGAACCAAGGATTCCAAGAAATCCATGGCCACTATGAAGACAGGAAAGAGAGGTGGAGATTGAGGATGATTCAGATGTAGATAAGAGGATGGGATGCATGGCCACTAACATGTATAGGGCAGAGAAGAAGAAGAGATGAGTAAGCTATTTCAAATTAGAATCCAAATCAAGAAGACTAAGGTAAACACTTTAGTAGATTTTGGTTCTTAGTCAAATTTGATTTCTAATGTGGTTGTAGAGCAGCTTGGTCTAGAGACTTACGTGCATCCACATCCATAACCACTGGGATGGGTTAAGAAGGGTGTAGAAATACAAGTTAGAAGGAAGTGTAAATTCAATTTGGGATAAATACCCAATACATTGATGTATCAGAGGTTGATATTATTCCACTTGATGCATTTGATGTTGTCTTTGATAGTCCTTACTTGCATGCCAAAGATGCAGTGCTCATAAGGAGGGAGAACCGGTACAAATGGGTCAAGGATGGGGTCAGTTTTAACATCTGGGAACACCAGAGCAAATTAAAGAAGGCTATGGTAAGTGCTAACCAAGCACCAAGACTTATTTAGTCAAATCATCAATTTTTTTGCTTTCATTGGAAGAAAAGAAAAATATACGTGAGAGCACAGATATTTTTGACCAAAGGATGGAGAATTTGGATAACACTTGTCATATTTTACAGAAGAAGCCACCACAGGAACTGCTCATTCAAGGAGCAAATCAAAATTCAGCTATGCATTCACCGTATCTACCTACGGATTCATTAGACCTAACCATGGGACATCAAGAAGAAGAGGAGATACAAGGAACGATGGTGATTATAGAAACAACGTATTTAGAGAGGATTCAACCAATCCATCTCAAGAGAGAGTGCAAAGATAGGAAAGGATGAAACCACTACATTGGAACCTTCATCATACTTGAGTTTAAGGTTGTTTCAAATAAACCTTTAGACCATATGTCATGTCAAAAAAAAAGATGCACGCGATAATAAAATTGCAAAAGAGCTCGCATCCACTAATTCCATCTATGCATGATAAAGAAGGAAAGATACAAAAGTTACCTTCCAAAGAGGATTATACTTGAGGCAACTCGGAGGAGGATGTAGCACTTGAGCAACAAACTAGAAATCCACAAGAGTCTTAGGCTAGAGTTGGACAAGAGAAGACATCAAGGTAGACCCAATGGTACTCGAATGAGCACGAGAGGGAATTGATTCCTCTAACACTCCCCCAATAAGATTTTTTGGGACCAAAAGCCTCCTAAGTAGGGGAGGTATGATCCATAGGGATAAGAAAGAAACACCACTTCATCAGTTCCATCAGCACCAAGAAGAAGAAAGAGGAGAAATGAATAAAATGAGGTAAACAGAGGTTCTAAAAGGAACCGCTGCTTTATGCAGAGTGGCGGTTTCAAAACTACCACCTGCAAAGTGGCGGTCTTGAAACCGAAACACCACCCATTAGCACCAAGAAGAAGAAAGAGGAGAAATGAATAAAATGAGGCGGTCCGTGTTTCAAAACTACCACCTTGCAAAGTGGTGTCCACCGGCCTAGGGTGGTGGTCCTGTGGTCCTCAGGGTGGCGGTCCTATCACTTTAGAATAGAAAAGAAGAATGGAATGTGAATGGATGCGAACTTAAAGTTCCCATCTATGTCTCTTCCCTTCCATTCCCTTTCACATCCTCCAATGCATGGGAGGACTTGGGAAGGACTAAAAATGCATGAAAGGAGCAAGAGAATGGGAATTTAAAGATCCAAAGAGATCGAGAAGTAGATTTTAATGAGAGTAGTGAGTAAGATCTTTAGTGTTGGAGTGGAATTATAGGAGAAAGGTGTAGAAACAGAGAAAACAAGTAATTGGAGAGAAGGTTTACATTGTTTCTTCTTTTCATACTTATTGTAATATGTAATTGTCTATATTAGACCAATAAAAGTGGGAAGAAAGAGCAGTTCCCCTCCCCGATTGGTTTTCCTCCTTGGAGGTTTCCAGGATAAAATTTTTGGTGTTTAATTTTTTTTGAATTCTTTCCTACTATGCAATTTCCTTTCTATAACACTAGATAATCAGTCACGAAGCTCTAATTTTTCAAGTAAATCTATAATTTTCCAAAGTTGAAAGTAGAACAACATAGTTGTGTGATTCTTAGAGTTCCAAAGTAGAAGTTTATGGATCATTCTTTGATACCAATTTTTGGAATAAGAGGGGGGTGAATCATTTCTTACAAAATTTTAAATCAAATTTAATATTTCTTATTCAAAACGCAAATTCACTTTACCATCCATTAATGTGTGCACATAATCAAATATCACATAAACATTGAACCATGAGAAGGATGATTAACAAAAGACATAAGAATTATGTGGGAAACTCTCAAGGGGAAGAAAACCCAATGAAACAAAATATTTATATTGATATGTTTCAAATTTAGTGAGGCACCAACACCACAAAGAGCACCAACCCCTATTTTAATAGAGCTACAACTCTACAAGGATCACCAACCCCTAATTTTCTAAAACACCTACTCCACAAGGAGGTCAGAACCTCAAATATGATCAATTATTGAATAAAACACCTTATGAAGAATATATATGAATTATTTATGCTAACACAACTCATAGAGATCACAAATTCAGCTCACAACCTCTTGTTCAAACCCTAGATCTTCAATATTTCACAAACTATCTCTTTCTTCACTTCTCAAAGATTCATACCCCTTCATACATGCTTTCCATAAATATTTAACATTTAACACACTTTATCTGATCTCAATTCATGCTCATACACCTGCAAAACTCTCACATCTAGGTCACACTTATCACAACACACTACTAGCTTCAAAAAGCACCTAAAACAATACTTTTTAAAGCTCTTTCTAGATTCAAATTCAAACAAAAAAAAATCCCTCATTTTTTACAACCAATACATATTTAACAAAATCCCATGTAATTGTCATAACAGCTATAAGTGACTTGTATAAGTTGGCCTAGTAAAAAATAAGTTTCCATGCACCAAAAATCATCAAAACCCCATCATTGGTATGACAAAAATCTCCTATCACCAAAAATATTTTTATCCAAACTCTTAAAAAATTTATTTTTATTTTTTTTTAAATTACATTTAAAAATCATCCATGCTCTCAATTATCATTAACCAATCAAATTATTTAATTTAATGGGCCCAGTGGTGTATTGCCTTCACAAAACACCTATTTCCAACACCCTGTGTTCATCTTTCATATTCAAGACCATCAAATAACACATAAAATATGGAATGTGACCACTTGATGTAAATTTAATATAACCTATAGAACACTTCTAAACAAGTTAGAGCTCACGAAACATCCACTACTTCAAACTACATCAAATTTTGGCTCCACCAAATCAAACTGCCTAAAAAAGTTAATTCCAAAAGCAATTGGTTAAATCCCTTCCTAACATTTTCAAGAACTAAAAATTGATTAATTGGATGAAAAATTCATCCCTCATCACATTACAAGTTATATAAATAATCACCCAATCCATGTCAAGCTCCAACAAACTCAATCTTTAAACAAAAACAGTTATGTCTAGAAAGCCAAAAATATTATTGTCCACAAAATGACCTAGAAAATATATCAAAAATCATCATCATGATGCAAAATTATATTACTATAACTATATATAAATTATCTTTCCAAAACAAATTGAATCATCTCTTAACTCCACCTATAGCTCCTGCAAAGTTCATTTTACTGAAGACTACTTCCAACTACTCTAAAATTGCCTTGTGATCAGTCAACCTAAATGAAGCACACTTGACCATAAAATTGCATCACCATGACCTGAAACCTCTTTGTACATCAATAAAAACTCACATACATCACACAATGTCCATTTTTTTAGTAACTCCTTTTGACAACCTTATTCCAAAAAAAAAAATTCTTTAGAAACCATACCCTTCTAGAAAGCTGGAGGAGACATCTACATGTTCCAATCATCATATAAGCACTATCAAGAACAAATGGCCACTTAGGAAGTAAATATCACAAACAACTTTCAAAGATAGGGTTTAAACACTCATTAAGTTGTTTACCTTCTTAACATTCATTCATAAAAATGTGATGATGAAATGACCTAATTATTTTTGTAAAACCTTATAGACTCAATATAGAAACATCCTTGAAAGCCACAAGGTCCCATACAAATCACACAATTCAGGGTGAGTATCAGAAGTTTTAATCCAAGCTGGAAATAACATTGTTCTTGACCCTATTTTACCAAAAACCTCATATCTTGCAAAATTCACATCACAAAAACCTAAATTTTTCCCATAGCACAAGGACACGCCCTAATAACATCTCTAATCATCATAATTTTATAAGCACCTCTCAATATTTCTAGCCAATAATACTTTCATATCTACTCGTTAGGGCCTTACACTTTGTAGAATCTAGGGTCAACTAAAATAACCTCATAACACCTCAAGAAAACACTCTAAAAGGTTCGACATATCTCGTACATCATGATACACCTTTCTACATACATCTATGATCTCATATAGCTCCATATCTCAATCTCATATCTCCTAGCATCCATACCTGATCTAAATGAACACCTGAAACATAGTCACCAACATGTATCTACACCCTGAATATCATGTTAGTTCCCAAGAACTCTCTAATCACACTCACATTCATGTCAACATACTTATAAATCCATCAAGAAGCTCCAACCTTTATGCACCATCACCTAGGCTAGCTAGGTCACCTGAATAGGCTTCCAAGAACAAGAAATCCTCACTAAATCAACTCATGCAACAATGAATATACATAAATATTCATGTCATCATAACTCAGAGCATCATCTAACCTTAATGCAACATCTTCTTTGTTGTTAATGAGGTTTTTCATCAATGAGAACACCTATGTAACGAAATGCTAACAATCTCCCCCTCTACCATTGATGGAAAACCACCTTTACTTCTCTTCATTTTTACATTAATGAAAAACGATACGATGTACCAACATCTTATTCATCTTCCTCATCTTTATATGATCATAATTTGGTTAGAAACATCAACCAAAGTCTCAAATCAACTCAAACTCTTGAAATTTCACTCAAAAACTGATTTTAGCCTCTTTTCAAGCATGACACACTAAGTGCACCCCTAGGAATAGCACACATATATTATATGACCATGCCATAAATCATGAAGAAAGTAACATCTTACCTCTTTCTAGGAGCAATTTCACCATTATCCATCTAGACTAGGCATGCACAACTAGTCATTTCTCAGCAAAAAATTATTTTCACCTTCAAGAGATCATTGTTGCAGCCATGTACTTGAGGGAATCATCGCATGAAAATGACAATAATGGTGCACAAGAGAAAAATTTCCACCATACCTTAATTTTTTAGGCTTACTTGAGTTGACAAGGCACAAAATTTATTTTCTCTTACCGATTTTGATTTCAAACCATCACAAAGACCGATATCCCTCAACTAACCTTTCAATGCTTTCTAGACCAATTTTGATGAGTTCTCAAACACCATTCAATACATGAATCATCATCCCATCACTCCCTTTGATAAAATAAAAACACAATCTAGTATGCAAACACAAAAACATTCATTTTACCTTGGTTACTTGGCTTGGAGATGGACCAAACACTTCAAAACTATCCTAAAGCTCTTTCATAGTCATTAATGTCATATTTGACTGAGATAACATAACTTTATGTCCTAACATATTTTTCCTGTGAGTCAATAGTCAGTACATACCTAATGTACTTATAAGTCATCAATGCAACCTTCCGGAAGAGCATACACACACTCCCCCTATCATAAATATCCTTTTACATATTGAGCATTATTTACACCTGTAGAAACATCTTTTCTTTCCCTTGTATACTGACAACCAACATAGCATCAACCTACCTCCATGTATATCTTCAAAATTTTCAAGATACATAACATTTTAGCACATAAAATTGCCTTGAATACCATCAAGATGCAAAAATATGTACTTTCCCTATCATGAGGACACCCATACAACTTTGAGCAACATCTTGATCTCCATTCAGCACTATAACATCCTATCATACCTACTGAGATCTTGATCTATCAACATTGTGACCCAAACAAGATTGATGAGTCAATACAAGTACTCTACCACTATAAATTGACATACATAACCTTAGAGAACATACATATATCTTGTAACCTTTAAAAACAATTTCATTCGTACTTTATTGTAGCCTATAGGCCTATAGATGGAAATTTTGGAGCTCAATGACCATACCCAGTCAACAAGACACACACTTACATAATTAAAATGATATACATATTCAAGAACATTTAAACAAGATAAAGGGATACATGGCTTACCAAAAATAGACTTGTTAGGCCATTCATACTTGTATAAACAACATGCTCTAGCTCTCTCATATACACCCTACACTTTTAGCTTAACAGTTTTGACTTATGACATGCATAAGAAAAATATACAACTTATTAATACTAGAGGTAATCTATATTAGATACTTCAAGCCATTTAGACCTCTTCACATATGCTTACACATGCTCCATGAGACACAAATCAATCAAAGATGATATAAACCAACTTCTCACACCAAGTACAGACCTACAAGCCTGTGGAAAAGCAAGATACTGTCCATAGAGTTTCAAGAAAACACAATAGCCAATCATCTCATAAATTGATCTTCTTAAGGCCATATAACACTTCTTAAGAGTTTTAAAATATTACTCAAGTCATAAAGGATCTGAGAAACATCAAAGGATTCACTATACCTTCTATACTTTATCAAATGCTCATTCACATTCTACTAGGCCTTGAGACAATGAAAAACACATCTAATTTTTAAAGTTATCATCTTCACAAAAGAAACATACCAGTTTTAAACACTCATTTGGCCATATTTATTGATTCATAATCCTTTTATCATTCCCTTGAGGAAAACTTACCCAGTTTGTAAAATACATAGTATAAATTAGGTCTTTAGACTCTCCATAGTCAATTCTCAATACTGTCATGAACTCCACCAAATTATGATTTCATCTAGCTATGAAACCATATGAATCATGAGGCCAACATGGTATAGATGATGTGTGATAATTTTTGGCCTTGGACACCACAATTTAGACCTTCAAACACCACACTCCATATGTACCTCTCTATGGGCACTTTGTCAAAAACCATTCATGGAGAGAAGCTACAAAAATGCCCAAATTTTGTTCTTATGAAATCAATCTTGACATAAACCATTATAGAAACATTTTTTTATCACTTTGAACAACTTGTGTCATGATTTGGAGGCATGAATAGAGTTTTATTAACTAAAACTACTTTTTCTTGTATTGACAACTTCCAAGAACACATTCACAGACCATGCTCTCCATAGTGATCGGATCAAGTTATAAAACTTGATGACTTAAAACATATTCAAACTTTCTATTAGATTTACTAACATACCTTGACACACTTGACACATAAATCATAGATACATATACCAATATGCATACCAAGACCACTCATAATGACCAATGCAGACTTCTTAACATGAAGTATCTTTTATGGCTTATGACGTTCTCAAATAACCTTTTGAGACAAGAACATAACTAGACATACATCATATACTTTTAGGAATACTTGATACTTGCCTCTATAACTCATGAAAAACTCAAATACTCCACTTGACTCAGACTTGACACCATGAGGCACCATAATCCATAGACTCATTCAACACAACCAATCAACTAACTCAAACTAAAAGATGATCTTTTCATAAATGATATGACACAAAAAATTACTAATGTTACCAAAAAATAACCCTTACATACATTGAGTAATCTCATAATGGTTGTACATCATAAAAATGCAAACACATACCTCAAGCATAAATTAAGATTAAGATCTTTGACATTTCTCAATTGAACCATAAAATTGAGCCAAAAGAACATGCTAAATGACACTAGAGGACATAATATAATCATAGAGGAGGCACAGTTACTCAAATAACCCCCTCACTCCAATGCTTCATATGAGCTAATACACCTCTAAGAAGTAGTAGATGTATATGAACACCATGACAATCTAAAAAAGGTCCCGGAGAGGTCCCAAGCCCTCTTAGATACCTATAGAACTCCATATACTTCTTGTTTTTATCAGAAATTTGATTTATGAATTTTATTCTATCAAAAAATGCCCTTGATGAAGCATCACGATTTTTCTTGGTTCCCACGTCCTTCTTGGAGAATTATCATGTATTCTAGGCCTTTAAAAAATATCTCCTTGAACTCTAGGACCTTGAACAACTCGATTTTGTATTGAGAATCCAAAGTTACAGTCCCTTGCCATATGACCAACCTGATTATAACTGTAACACACCATTGTATTGTTCTTCTTGAACCCATCAACATGTATAGATGTATCTTTCAAACAAACACTAGCAACATGGCCTATCTCATTGCACTTGTAGCATATAACATCTTTAACAAGATCACTTTTATGGTCTCTCCATGAATGAATATCTCTAGAATAACTTCTACATTCCATAGCCCTATAAACAAATCCATTACATGTATAACAATAACCATGAAAATATCTTTCATACCTTGAGGCATTAGGTTACCTAATTGGTTTGGTCTTCTTATTTTATTTGATGCAGGTATCTTCCTTTCCTTCCTTGGTGCTTGGTTCACCTACTTATTTTCTTGAAACCAAGTATTATTGTATCACTTTATCATCCTTGAATTCAGATTTGAAGCCCAAACCAATTTTGTCACTTGTAACTTTCTGATTTCTTAAGAGATCATCAAGAGCCTTAGTACTCTCTTCAAATTTCTGATATGATTTCACCTTACTTATAACATCTAAGATTTATTTCTTGATTATGATCACTTCTTCTTATTTATATTTTATTTAAGTGTCATGTTACTCATTTACATCTCTAACCTTCTCACAGTTCCGTCAAGAGTTTTGGAAATGGTCCAATGTTTCCCTTCTAGTTCTTGAGTCTTTTCTTCATACTCCTTGACTTGTGGAGTCAATTTATTATATTTTTAGCATGATCTAATTTTGATTGAACACATGATGAATCAAGCCTTAAATCATCATCATTTCCTTCATTCTTTTTGTAAGAATCATGTGAAAGATCACCTGAAAGGTAGAACCTCCACTAGAGGATCTCAAACTTTCTTTTTCATGAAGATAACTCCATCACCTATATCATTGTGATCAGATTCAAACTCAAAATCAAATCCATCAACTTCACTACTTGCTTCAAAGTAATAGGCCACTTTCTTGGTAAAGAAAATATTAGTGTTCTTCTTTTTGAAATTTGCCTTCTTGAATCCTTTCTTATTTGGGTCATACTTCAGATTTTTATTTTCATAATCACTTTCATGATCATCATTTTCTTTATTATCATGTCTATGAGGGAATTTAGCAAAATGACCTATTTTACCACAAACAAAGCATTTGAAAGGAAGTTTACCCTTTAGGAAAATTTTAGTGGCTAATATTCATAATTTGGCTAAAATTAGGAATTATGGTATATGAATTTGGCTATTTTTAGGACCATGACAGTGACCACATTTTGCCCAAAAAATCCACAAATAGTAATTTTTCCCATGTGAATAGCCAATGGATCTCTAATCCCAACATGAATTTTTTTATTGAATCGTCACGTGATAGATGGGTTGGGGTTTTGAAAAATTATTGGATTTCCAAAAATCAATGGAACCTTCATGTTCATTTGGTCTCATTCACCAACATGTTGAGGAATTTGTTTGAAATTTTTTAAATTCTCAATAAATATATATATACACACACACACACACACACACACACACACACACACACACACACACACACACACACACACACACACACACACACACACACATCTATATTGGAAGTCATTAAACCTTTATACGACCTAAAAATTTTAAAAGACTCTGCTAACTTCCTAGGAATCCACTAAAACTTTTGATAAGCCTCGACACATGAGGAGTGGCCAAGTGTCACGTATTCCGGGCACCTAAGTGTAAAGGTATGAAAAAGTAGCCTCAATGCGTGTAATTGAATATCGGGTGGACATGTGGTGGGATTATGGGCATCCTCAAGGAAAATTCATTCCGTGGACTCCAAGCCCATGGAATGAACCAATTCAATAAATTTTTAGGTCCACAACTAGGCAAAGAAAAGTGCCAATTAGGGGAACATGTGGTAGACCTCCATTTGGACTTAAAATGTGTTTTGTGCAAGAAATATCCTTCATGTCAATGAATTATCCTTCATTCACCACTCCATCTACAATTTCCTTCAAAAATATATTATATTTCTCCAATGCCATGAACATTGATTTTAGATAATTTGCCAACCCAATGAATCTGGTTCCAACCATATTCACCATGATTTCTATAAGTTTTTTTCAGGTGAGTTCCTTAAAATTTTCCTTGTTACCCTTGTACTTTCCAATTCCAATATTCATCCTTATAGGTACCATGGAAAAAATTTCTTCATCATCTGTCTAATGAGTAGCATCATCAACTTTGACCTTCTTATCCTTTACCATCTTCTCCATTTTGAAATTTATCTCTTTCTTATATATTTAGAGTAAATCACACTCATCTCATAAGAAGTCAAGGTGCCATATAGATCATCCATCTTCAGCTGAGTCAAATCCTTGGCTTCTTCTTTGGAAAAAACTTTGGAATTAAATTTTGGAGTTAGTGACCTTAAGACCTTTTGAACAACAACTTACTCTTTCACATCTTCATCTAACCCTTTCATGTTATTGACCACTTTGTCAACTCTAAGAAGATAGGAAACAATATATTTATCATCATTCATTTTGAGATACTCAAACTGATTTCTAAAATTTTGAATATTAGCAATTCTTACCTTTTATTCACCTTCATACAAAACTTGAAGCTTCTCCTAGGCCTCTTTTGATGATTTTCAGTGCATCACTTTTCCCATATTAGATTCACCAAGGCCACATATGATGGCACTAAAAGCCTTCTTTTCAGCATTAGTAGTGGTAGGAGGAGTATATTCATGCTCCACAACATCCTAAACATCAAACCATAGAGCCATGATATAGGTCTTAATCCTCAAGCTCCAAAAAGCATAATTCACACCATCAAATAAAGGTTCCTTTCTATCGGAGGAACCACTCACCATTTTTGTGCTTCAAGGATCTCATTTCAAGTCCTAAAACTTATCCAAAATGATCTACTTTGATACCAATTGTTGGAACCATAATGGGTCGAGAGGGGGTTTGAATCGGTTCTTACAAAATTTTATATCAGATTTCAGGTTGCTTATTCAAAACACAAATTCACTTAACTATCCATCAATGTATGCACATAATAAAATATCACATAAGAATTGAAAGATGAGCAAGAAAATTAACACAAAACGCAAGAAATAAGCAGGAAACCCTCAAGGGAAGAAAAACCATTGAAACATAATCTTTATATTGATACCAACCCCACAAAAAGCACCAACCCCTAGTTTAATAGAGCTATAATCCTACAAGGAGCACTAATCCCTAATTTTGTGAAGAATATACTCCAAAAGGAGGATATAACCCCCCAAGATGATCAAGCACCCACTAAAATAATTTATGAAGAATATATATGAAGTATTGTTGTTGCCACAACTAATAGATATCATAAATTCAGCTTAGAACCTCTTGTTCAAACCCTAGGTCTTCAATCTCTCACAAACTATCTCTTTCTTCACTTTCAAATCTTAAAACCCTTGAAAACATGCTTGAAATCAATCTTAACATGACACACACTTTGATCAGATCTCAATTCATGCTCATACACATGCAAAACTCTTACACCTAGGTCACACTTTTTGCACACACACTACTAGCTTCAAAAATCACCTAAAACGATGCTTTTATAAGATGTTTCTTGATTCAAATTCAAAAACTAAATTCCCTCCTTTTTATGATCAATTCATCTTAGAAAAATCCCATATAATTTTAATAACAGCTACAAGTGACCCATATGGGTTGGCTTAGTCAAAAACAACTTTCCATGCACTAAAAATCCTCAAAATGCCATCATTGGGATGAGAAAAATATCCTATCACCAATTTGTTTTTTATCCAAGCTCTAGAAAATACCACACATGTTTAAAATTATATTTAAACATCATCCATGGTCTCAATTATCATGAACCAATCAGATTATTTTGTTTAATGGGCTCAATGGCTAATTGCCTTCACAAAACACATATTTCCAGCACCATGTCTTCAAATTTTGGCTTCAAGATCATCAAATAACACCTCAACTATGGAATAATTTTTTTTTATAAAAATTAAATAACCTTTAGAATAATTCTAAAAAAGATCTAGAGCTCATGAAACGTCCACTGATTCAAACTACATCAACTTTTTCCTTCACCAAATTAAGTTGCCTAAAACAAATTTTTCAAAAAGCAACTGGTTAACACCATTCCTGACAATTTTAAGTCCACAAAAGTGATTCATTGGATTTCAATTTTTTCCATCTTCACATTCAAGGTGATATCACAGATCACCCAATCCATCTCATTCTCCAACAAACTCAATCTTTCAGGAAAACAATTATGTCCTGGAAAGCTAAAAAATATTCTTGTCCACAAACTGACCTAGAATATAAATCATACCTCATCATCATGAATAAAACTTATATTACTGGAAATATATCTGAATTATCTTTCCAACGCAACTTGAATCACCTCCTAAATCCACCTATAACTCCTGAAATTTTCATTTTACTAAAAATTGCTTCTAACTACTCCAAAACTGCCCTTTGATCAATCAACCTAAATGAATCACACTTTACCATATAAATGCATGACCATGAATTGATTTTTTTGAAATCAATAAAACTTAAATAAGTCACACAATGTCCATTTTTTTTGCAACTCCTTTGGACAACCTTGTCCCAAAAAAAATTCTTTCAAAGCTGAGCTGTTTGAGTGGGGTCCACTCGTCACCATAACATTTACCACACCTTTGTGGAAATATGGAGGATATTATACATGTTCCAATCATCATATAATCACTATCAAGAAAAAATTTCCACTTAGCAAGCAACTCTCGTGAACTGATTTCAAGTTAGGGTTTCAAACACATAATGAGTTGTTTACCTTCTTAACATTCGTTCATAAAAATGTGACAATGAAATGATCTCATTATTTTTTTGAAACCTTTTAGGCTTGATTTAGAAACATCCCTAAAATCCAAAAGGTCCTATGTAAAGCACACAATTCAGGGTGAGCATTAGATGTTTCAATTAGAGCTAGAAATAGCATTGTTCTTGACCTTGTTTTACCAAAAACCTAATATCTTGAAAAATTCAATTTTTCCCATAACATAAGGACACACCTTACTAACATATCTAATCATCAGAATTTCATAATCGCCTCTCAATATTTCTAGCCACTGAGATTTACATAATTACCCCTTAGGATTTTACACTGTAGAAGCTAGGGTCAACTGAAATAACTGTTGTATATATCTTCCCCCCAGGGTGATCTGAGACAACAGGAGGATATAGAAATCAAAGAAGCTCAAATCCCTGACATTTATTGCATTACCAAGGCACAAGTAAAGGGTGCACGAAAATGGCGCATGACACGAGTGTCGACAACAATGGAAAATTTGTGCCTTGGCACACGAAAATGGCGCCGCGACACAGGCTAGCCGACACGGGAAAAGTTACACCTTGGCGCACAAAAATGGCGCACGACACAGCGCCGACCTTTGGAAAAGTTGCGCCTTGGCACACGGAAATGGCGCACAACACGAAGTGTCGAGATGGAAAAGGTTGTGCCTTGGTGCACACGGAAATGGCGCACAAATGGACTATCGGCAGGGGGAAAAGTCGCGCCCTTGGCGCACATAAAGGATGTCAACACACATATGGATGCGCCTATGGTGCACTTTCGGGAGGCGCAACATTTTGAGCACTAACAGGAAGTAGACCTGCCGCAAATATTCAAATGGCCATAAATTTTGGTAGGAGCTTGGATTCATGCAAGGTTGGACTTTTTGGGAAGCAGACTATGACTAGATATCTTTAATTGGGTGAGAACAAGTTCTTAAAAATGCGAAATACAGTTCGCCATATTTTGAGTTGTTGGGGATCTCACCTACCGCCATAATGATATGATTTAAATGCAGTCTAGAGGTGGTTGGGGCAGATTTTGAATTCCTCTCTTCTCCCTCTCTCATTCTTCCTATAAATTGTAAGGGGGCTTCTTTCAAGAGGTGGTTCATCTTTTCTGCTCTGCCCTCCCTCCTTTTCTTCTCCAGGGTTGAGAATGGAGTTCGAACCTCCTCCCCTGCTCTGTTATGGAATTTTTTCCTTTTACTATTGAAATGATGTTCTGTGCAAACTTCTGGAGCAACAAAAAACGTGTTTCGTGATGCATCTATCCATCCTTGCTCATTCTTTTTCTTGTTCTCTTCTTTCCTCTCTTCATTGCAGGTATTTGTGCATGTTCTAATGTTCATTACAGGTCTGGAGCTGTGTTCATGGAGTTTTGGGACATTTTCTGTGTGAAATCTATCCTTGGGTTTGTGATGCATCTGTCCATCCTTCCCATTGCTCACCTCTCTCTGTTCCAATGTAGTTTTGATAGATGTTCAACATTCTCCTTCTACGGTGTATCACCGTTTTAGTGTAGGCTTTTGCTTTTTTCCCTTTTCTCTCTCTCTCTGTCTCCTTGGCATGGTTAGATTAGGTTTAGATTAGCTTGCTGCACTTTGTAATAGCTTGTGGCGGGTAGTTTAGGAGCAGGAACTAGCCTTCTCTCGGAGATTCGTCTCTCATTTTACAAGTCCCACACTTGTAGAGAGGTTTGATGTTGTGCAATCTGCTTGGATGCACAGAACATCAACCTAGAAGCGATGTGCATCCGGGGTGCTTTGTGATCTTGCACCAATAGTTTTTTGCACGCCGGTGGGACCTTAGAGGTCTTTCACTTTATCTTTGTGAGTTGGTGTGTTCTTATTAAAGATTCATCCTTTTGGAGGCACTTTCAAAAGCACATCCTGGCGACTCCATCGGTTAATAACTCATTCTCCGAGTTGCGAGACCCGTTTTTCATCCATTTCCATACATCTTTCTTTCCATCTCTTTCATTCTTTCCATTTCATGAAGTTGTGCAATCATGACTTCATTTCCATCATGGAATTCACATCAACAATAACAGTATATCACACCTCCAACATGTTTTATAAATCCTCCAAATCAGAATTTTGAACAAGTTCAAGATTAGTATGCATACCCATATGAGCAGAAGTGCCAAAGTCAGTTTGGCTATGGAGCTTTCCAAGAACAAGAGTATGCATATAATGAAGACCATCAGATGCAAGATGCTGGTCTGTTGGAGAAAATCCAAAAGATGGAGGTAAAGATGGTGCAGTCCAGAGCAATAGCTCAAATGAGAGCTTTTAGAATTGGTTGCAGGATTCCTTGTCCATGGGGAGGCCCTTTTCCAAGACACTTCAGCCCTCAGGAGAAGCTGGACTTCATGATGAAGATGCTGCCCCAACTTGCACAATGGACAGTAGAAATAGAGGCCTACACACTTGTTGTTGAACAACCTTGTCAATGGGTAAGTTCTGCACCATCATTTGGTGTTTTCTTCCCATTACTCAAGCAAGCACCATCTCATTTGGAATTGCAAATTCCAAATTCTCCATCTGTTGTCCCAAATGTTGATCCCATGTATCCACCCCCGGTCTTCCACCTCATCTCGATTCTTCTTTCCTTTTTCCTTCCAAACAGTCATCCCCTCCACAAGAGCTAACATAAATACCCCCTCCTCCAAAGAAACAAGAGGTTTCACTTTGCCTCCACCACCACAAAAATTGCAAAAATCAGTCATCAAGGACAGCAAGAAGAGGATCCCAGCGAAAAAAAACGCAGAGACAACTTGAAGGTTTGGGCTGCCAAATTTGGGATGAAAAAGATCCCCTTGATGGTTAAGCCTACGAAGAGGCTAAGGTAGAAACCATGGTGGCGGGACTGATTTTGTTGCAGCGAGAAGAGGAGCACAATCTAGCCATGGAGGAGAAAATTGCGGATCAAGGGCTTTGAGCACAAAGCGAGCTACGGGAGAACCTTCAGTTCTTCTTTCTACTTCATCTATCTCAAGTTATAGTACTAAAGAGCAGTTTGATCTCTCAAACTCAATGCTGGAGGGTGAAGGAAACCATGGTGGTCAAGTTACAGATCAAGAAGACACCATGGAGGAAGTTGAGCATTTGCAGCAGGACAACAATGAGGTAGCTTATCTGTCAGATTTGGAGGACTGTTTTGATGGAGAAGAGCCGGTTGAGTTTCCACCATTCTCTCTTTCATCATCCACATTCCAAACACTTGAGTCTGCTGTCATGAAGGAGAGCATTCATTTGCAGCAGCCTGCATCTTATAGCAGCTCTTTGGAACCAAGATTGGAAGATTTTAATCTTTCATGTTCTTCATTGGAGGAAGAGAAAGGGCAGAAAAGTCCTACCATTGCTTCCACACCATCCATTCAGGAGGGTCTACAAGAGAACTCCATTTTTGGAGTTGAAAATCAGAGCAATGGGCATACCCAATGGATCAGACCTTGCCCAATCAGGTATTTGGCTTCATTAGAGCCAAAGGAGAAGCCACAACCAGTCATGCTTGCTTCTAAGCATGAGGGTGAGCTACAAAGTACCAAGGATCAGTTGTTATACCTCTTCAATCCAAATGCAGAGCAACTAAAAGAGGTATTGAATTTTCCTTCAGCTGATACCTTGATGATTTGGGTGGAAGACCAGCTTCTTGTTGATTTTCCATCCATACAATCAGCCATGTTCAATGCCAAATCAGTTGCATGGTTGCCAATTTTGAAGAAAGGAAGCTATTTTGCACAACCAGTTGCAGGGTTTGTTTAGCCCACTCTTTGCTTCCAGTTAGAGTAGAGTAGGTAGGTTTGCTTTCAGCGAAGAAGTGCTTATGCACACTCTGCATGTTCCATTTGGTTCATGTATGATTTTCAGTTCTGTACATAGTTTTTGGTGTTGCTGGTTTTGCTCTGGCACAGTTCATTTCAGTGGCATTTTGGTGAGGTCAACTCCAGGTTCAATGGGTTTCTAGAGAATCGGAGGAAGTTTTCAAAGTTCGGATGACTCCATGCCCAATGGATGCTTCAAAGGTTATTGGTCATTCATCTAGCAGGCAGATGATCCCGTTGAGTCACCAAATTGTTGTATATATCTTCCCCCCCGGGTAGATACAGAAATCAAAGAATCTCAAATCCACGACATTTACTACATTTCCGAGCGCGAGTAAAGGCGCACGAAAATGGCGCACAATACTGAGTGTTGACAATGGAAAAGTTGTGCCTTGGCGCATGAAAATGGTGCATGACACTGAGGCGCCGACACGGGAAAAGTTGCGCCTTGGCGCATGCATGACTGACGGCCGACTTTGGAAAAGTTACACCTTAGCACACGAAATGGCGAAGCGACACGGAGTGTCGACATGGAAAAGGTTGCGCCTTGGCGCACGGAAATGGCGCACGAAACGGACTATCAATAGGGTAAAAGTCATGCCCTTGGTGTACATAAAGGGATGTTGACACACATATGGATGTGCCTATGGTGCACTTTTAGGAGGCGTAACATTTTGAGCACCGACAGAAGCAGACCACAGCGCGAGATATTTAGATGGCATAACTTTTGACTTTGGGAGCTCGGATTCATGCAAGGTTGGACTTTTTGGGAAGCAAACTATGACTAGATATCTTTAATTGGGTGGGAACAAGCTCTTAAAATTGTGAAATATAGTTCGCCATATTTTGAGTTGTTGGGGATCTCACCTACCGCCATAATGATATGATTTAAATGTAGTCTGGAGGTGGTTGGGGCAGATTTTGAATTCCTCTCTTCTCCCTCTCTCATTCTTCCTATAAATTGTAAGGGGGATTCTTTCAAGAGGTGGTTCATATTTTCTGCTCTGCCCTCCCTCCTTTTCTTCTCCAGGGTTGAGAATGGAGTTCGAACCTCCTCCCCTGCTCTGTTATGGCAATTTTTGCCTTTTACTATTGAAATGATGTTCTGTGCAAACTTCTGGAGCAACAAAAAATGTGTTTCGTGATGCATCTGTCCATCCTTGCTCATTCTTTTTCTTGTTCTCTTCTTTCCTCTCTTCATTGCAGGTATTTGTTCATGTTCTAATGTTCATTGCAGATCTAGAGCTGTGTTCATGGAGTTTTGGGACATTTTCTATGTGAAATCTATCCTTGGGTTTGTGATGCATCTGTCCATCCTTCCCATTGCTCACCTCTCTCTGTTCCATGGCAGTTTTGATAGATGTTCAACATTCTCCTTCTCTGGTGTATCACCGTTTTAGTGTAGGCTTTTGCTTTTTTTCCCTTTTCTCTCTCTCTGTCTCCTTGGCATGGTTAGATTAGGTTTAGATTAGTTTGCACTGCACTATAATAGCTTGTGGCGGAGTAGTTTAGGAGCAGGAACCAGCCTTCTCTGGAGATTCCTCTCTCATTTTACAAGTCCCACACTTGTAGAGAGGTTTCAATGTTGTGTAATCACACTGGATGCCTGAACATCAACCTAGAAGCCTGATGTGCATCCAGGTCTTTGTGATCTTGCACCAATAATAACCTCATAAAACCTTAAGAAAACACTCCAAAATGTCCTAAAATACACAATACATCATGATACACCTTTTTACATGCATCCATGAGATCATATATCTCCATATCTCAATCTCATATCTTCTAGCATCCATACCTACTCTAAATGAGCACACGAAACATGGTCACCAAATTGTATCGCACAGTAAAGCTCATGTTAGTTCCCAAGAGATATATAATCATGCTCAAAATCATTCAAACATTATTCTCAATCCACCAAGAAGATATAACCACCATGAACCATCACCTAGGCTAGCTAAGTCACTGAATAAGCTTACAAGAACAAACAATCCTTCTTGAATCAACATGTGCAACCATGAACATATGTTAATCTCTATGTCATCATCATGAGAGAATTTAACAACCCTAATTCATCATACACTTTATCATTAATGAGGTTTTTATCAATGAAATCACCTATGTAGCAGCATGCCAACATAGAAAAGATAATGACATATAGTGTATCTAGATAACATAGTAACAAAGATGTATTATGCGAGTATAAGTAAGAAAGAACAATGTGTAACCAAGATATGGACTACGTATTTTATGAGTAAGATGGAATGTAATGTAGAGTGAGTGTGATAGAGGTAGGGTGCCCCTCAAGAGAATGTGAATGAGTATGCATGAGATGAGGTTCATTTATAAAAGACCCCTCAATAGTCAAGAATGAACCATAGAAAAAGAGTGCGTCATTGGGAAATGGTTTGAATTTTGTGCTAGAAATATTTGATCAATAAAGCATAGAGAGTATAGAGTGAGTGATTATGGTGAGGTTCATTTAAGATTTAGACCGTCAACAATCAAGTATGAACCATGAAACTAGAGTGTGTTATAGGGTAGTGAGTCATGTTAAATGTATGCAAGAAAGATGTGTTATGAATGCAGAAAGTGTGTAGTGTGTTGTGATGTGAGGTTCATGAATTTAGTGAGCCCTCAACAATTAAGTGTGAACCATAACACAAGAGTGCATCATCGGTGATGACAATGCAGATGTATCAAAATGTGTAAGACGCATTTAAAAGACTAGATGCGAAGCAAGAGGTGAAATAGTAGAATTTTAAGATACCTAATGATACTATAAGGGGGAAGAAGAATAAGGATGATGACTCCAAATATGTGATGACGAGAATGATCAAGTAATTTCATCTAAGATATCATCATTATCATGGTCAAAACTGAATGGAGATGCATCAGAGACTTGGTAAGCAATAATATGTGGTTGATAAAGTAAAGAGCCATTGTGGTGTAGATTGTACATGCCCATTGCATATTCTTCATTGGTGAAAAGTGTTCGTGGACAACCATGTGTGTACCAATGAGTGATATTTTGTGAATATATGAGAAATGAATCGTAGAAAATGAAAATCCGGCCAAAAGGCATGGGAAATTAAATGTCGATATGATTAGGATCTAATGTGCCACCAATGTAGTCAAGCCACGATTATCCAAAACTAAGTGGAAAAATGTGTTGATTGCATGAAACAAAGACTAATAAATGAAATACTCGGAGGTCATAGGTAACAATAATGTAAACATATCCATTATATAGTTTTGGTGAATCTAGTGGAGGTAAGACATCATCGAGTGTAAAATGAATCGAGTCTTACCATCGAGCATGAAAATAGTTTCATACCAAGTGAGATCGAATGGGATGTGTGACCAGAAAGCATTGTTCATGACAAGAGTGCATGTGAAGGGAGGTATTGTAGACACAAGTTTCTCATGAGGAGACAATGAAGGTGGTATGAAATCCGATGTATGGATAGACCCCCGATAAAATACCATAACATTAGTAGAAGGGGGATCCTAAAGTGGATGGAACAACATCTAGTGTACAAATGGTTCCCTTCAGTGGAGGTAAGTTATATGAATAGTTCATAGGTCATAGATCAGCAACATGATGGATGGTGGAAGAATCCGAAATAGTTAATGTAGTGGCTAGATCTAGGAACTTTAATATTGGAGTGGTGTACTATTACTGATAAATTCATATTCAAAGCCTTCATGTAGGAGTTTAACACATCAGTGAACTATAGAAGAAACTTCTTGCATTTTGTGAAGTCATGGCCTACCAAGTAAGAAATTATATGGCTGGGATGTAAATGAAAAAAATAGAACTAAAATAGTGTTTTTCCTATTGTGAGTGGCAAGGTGATAGTGCCTATACATGGACATGTAGTGGAATCATATGCTTGAATAGAAATAGATGTTGGGTTAAGAATAGATGTGGGAAGGCCTATAACTTGAATGAATGATAAAGGAAAAAGATAGAGCTTTGATCCAAAGATCGACTAAAGCATTCTTGAATCTCAAGTTATTGATCCAAACTCATATATGTAGAGGAGCATCATTTTCATACATAGAAATATTATCAGCTATAGTAGATGGAAAATTAATCTATTGAGAAAATGAATTTACAAATTTTTGATAAACAAGGTCCGGATGAGTAGTGGAAGGAATATGAGTAGTAGCCAAAAGATTAATGATTTTAACAGGACACTCAGGATTGGCTAGCAAGAAATCATCAATAGAAATATCCATGATGAGAGGAGCCTAAGAAATAAATGTAAAAAGTGATGAAATGAGGATCCAAGAGTGCTCTAATGAGTCGAGTTCACAAAATGATTTAACAAATATTGAAATATATAAATTCTAAATTAAGTCACAATGTAGATATAGATATGAAATAAAGTATAGATTTGACACAAACAAGTAGGCTACAAAAATATGAAACCCTAATTGTAATATAAGGGCTAAAATACTTAGTTGATTCACAATAAATATGAAGTTATGCCGAGCTAGAAAAATGGGGAAATAGGAGAGTAGAGTGTCTCAACCGAGCCCCAAAAAATGTATAACTATCAGGAATGTTGAGACTAGGGTGCATGTGCAAGGTCGGAGGCACTGCAAGCCTCCTCTATGTGCTTGTGACTACTAAGAAGCTCATAAACTCAATTTCTCAGGGTCACGAGATGTTCGCTGGATGTCGCATTTAGTCACCTATACTTCTTATTCACCAAATATTCATGAAACTTGCATAAAGAAAGAACAACTTCTAAACCCAAAAACACATCAAATCCTAAAAATAAAATGATGCAAATGGAGATTTGGACTGACCCTGGAGGTCACCACGGGGGTTCACTTAGTAAAAGTATGGTATAGCACATGCATTCGAAGGGTATTAAAGAATACCCTTAATTCTAGTTTTTACCTTTAATTATTCAATTGATAATATCCCCTCCCGTTATATTATTAGAATGAAAATACCCCCTATTTTTCTATGTACCTTACTTACCCATTTTTCCATGACAATTTTATTTACCCCTTTTTATTTCTACCCTAATATATTAAATAGAAAATATATCATATTTCTCACTCTATTTTTTAATATGCATTTTCTCTGAAATATAGTTCGAAGTCATTCAAGACCTATTATAAATTACCTTATAAATATAAATCTTTAATCATTTAGTAATAGTTCTTGAATAATTAAGATGGTGAAATAATACCACTTGTGTTGAAAAGCATACTCAATCCAAATTTTCTACCATCATATTATTTATTGGTTAAGAAACACTTAATTGAGATTTCTTTATTCAAAAAGAGATTATAATTTAACTTTATGACCACATTCATTAAATTGTAATGTTAATATATTTAGTTCTAAAAACTAGGATTCAAATGTTTTAGTTTTATATTAAAATTAAAACTCACTTTCCTTTGGCCCTCTTGTCTAAGCTACACCCAAAACCTGATTCAAAATATGAATGAATTAAACCCTTTCACCCCCTCATGGATACCGATATTAACTTTACTTTTATTAATTTTAATTACCTCAATATGAACCCACATGTTAGGATATTACCTAGCTAATGAACCCCTGTAGAGGTCACCCAAATGAGTGAACTTATTATCTAAGTGTTGCACTACATTTCAGACTCCATGTAGTATTTTGTGTGTATAGAATCATGGCCTGGGTGGCTCTTATGCAAGTTGTACATAGTAGCGAGAAATAGTTAGATGTATAAAATGTAGATAGATGTGTGCATGGAAAAATTAACTTCCCCTCCTATGAAGTGTATGTAGAAAAATGCAGTCCCTTGTCCCTTCAAGGGATGCTAGATGGATGCCTTGATGTTTTTTTAATTCCTTTGGATGCAACCTTAGGTGATAGTAATAGATGTTTAGTTCTTGGTCCTTTATTATGGTCACATAGCTTTGTATTTATATGAGTCCCTTATTTGAATTTAGTAATTAACCACTAAAAGTAAGAACACCAAGAGAATAAGATTCCCAATAGCTAGAAAAGAACCAAAAGATGTGAGCAAGATAAAAAGAGGTTGGGGTGCAAGAGGGATGGGGGCACACTGGGTGCTAGCGTCTTGGTTGTGCGCTAGTGTCCAAGCTCGTAAAAATTGAAGTATAGAAGGTCGACTGGGCAAGGTGTTTAGGAACAAAAGAAAACCGAAAGCAAGGAAAGAGACTAAAGGCCATGGCCAATTAGTACTTTTCTCACTTAGGAATCATATCAATAGTGGTATTTGATTATGACCTAAAAATACACCCACAATGTGTGATTTAGTGTCTACAATTACAAGGAATGGGACAGGATTATGGATTGAAAAGTAAACTAAAATGGAAGACAAAAAAATAGATATGCAAACCTTCCTATCATTTCTTCCTTGCAAACCTCAAATAAGGTTGTGGGAAGCTTTCAGCTTGTATAACCTTATAAATGGTTGATTGTGGGTGATATATAAAGTGGTCTCCAAATGGGGATTTAACAATGCTACGAACACAAGTTTGGCTTAGATATAGCTTCTAATATGTAGATATTGGAAGGAAAGGTAGTATAGTAAGTGTACAAGAAATCAAAAAAGTCAAGAGGATTTTCAAAGGTATAAGCATTCTCTTTTATAGAGGCTAAGTAGTGGTTGAAAGTGGTTGAAAGTGGTTGCAAGTGGTTTAATGCACATGCTAAAAATAGCAGATTTAGGGAAGTCAAAGCAGTTTGAATTAATTTATTCTCAATAGGGGCACTAAATAAATTCAGTTGCAAAAGTTGCGTCGGGAAAGATGGTTGTACGTGAAATTCAATTGCCCAGGACCTTTCTAGGATTCTAGAAGTGCAATTGATTTTTGGTGAAGTGGTGTTCAAGTGGATTCGATTGGGATGATGAAGTGGAGTCCAAGTGAGGTCCAAAGGGAACCTAAGTGGTTTTGACAAGGAAAATAAGTGTATTTTCCTAATTAGTTATTTAACTTAACTAGCTCTAATGTGCAAAATAAGTAATTAATCATTTATTGAATAAATGATAATTAAGCTAGCTAAGTTGTATTAGAGATTAATTTAATTAATCCTAACAAGGTGAAATGATTAATTAATTGTATTAAGCAACTATAAATGGATATGAACTAGTAAGTGAAATGGGATAATACTAGGAATAAGTGTGTGATTATATGGTGTTTACAACGGGTAAAGTGCATGGCCCCAAAGAATAAGTAGTGTGATTCTACCTATGGCCCTTTTAGGAATATTATCAAAGATGCGAATACAAATAGATGAGGAGTTAAGAAGACTTTGGAAAGGAAAATTTGCTAAAGGAATGATATATTACAAATTTTAAGACCGGATCCATTATACAATAAAGCTCTTTTAACCCCTATATTATGGATGCAAACTTCAACTTAAAGGGGTGGATCATTTTCTAAAATAGATTGAGAAGAAATTTGAGTAGATGTAAAGATAATATGTCATAGAGAATCTATGGTAAACATATTTGGGAGAAGTGTTAAGATGAATGTAAGTGTTAGAAAAAAAAATGATTGTATTTTTCACTCACATTTGGGATTGACATACAAGAAACCGGGGAGAGAGACACTCATGTTGTTGAAAATGGAAGGATCAAAGGGTATCTAGGTTATAAGAAAGATGAAAGTAATATGCAAGACTAAGATCTAGTGTTCAAATAAGCGTATCGAGTTCACCAAATGAATTAATTTAATTTGAATTAAATCCCATTTTAGAGTAACTTACCATTAAAAATGATATTGAGATGATTAAACATAATAATGTGCAAGCACTAAGCATTCAATAATGTAAACCCCTAAGAAAATGAGAGGGATGATGACTTAGCTGATTTTTTGTGCAACCCGAGAGTGATTGTGACTATGTATCTGTTGGAACATCTTTGGAAATAACATTGCAAAGAATCGATGAAGGTTCGAGAACCTCAAGAATGTAAGGGACAAAAGCACCACAAGAGGACATGAGCACCCTAGGTGGTAGTAGAATGAGATAGGCATCTGTGTTTGCTTAGATGCTCAAAACTTGGTCTTTTCTACCTCAAAATATCTTCACTATTAGTCACTCATTATTGCTCCAATTTAAGCTGTTAGATCATTGATTGCACCTATAACATGCAAAAAAATGAATAACTACACATGCCCAAAAAAACACATCAAATCTAATAAAATAAGATGTAAAATGGGGAGTCGATTAACCTTGATAGTAACCCAAAGAGTGAACCTTGACTAGCATTACACTACATCTCGATTCCTGTAGCTCTGTAGCATGTGTGTGTGTGTGTGTGTGTGTGTGTGTGTGTGTGTGTGTGTGTGTGTGTGTGTGTGTGTGTGTGTGTGTGTGTGTGTCCTAGGTTTCCCTTATGTAATTTTCGGGATGATAGTGGCTAGATCTAGATTGTCCCAAATATGAAAAATGTGTGTGATGGAATATAATGAGCTCCTCCTATCAAGTTTATACAAATCAATGCAACCATTGACCCTTTTATGGATGTGCTAGATATTTAATTTTTAGCGCTCTTGTGCTCTTGTGCAAGCTTAAGTGGTGATAGATAATGCTTATAGTGTTTGGCACCTTATTTATAAAAAGTAACTAAGTAATTGACAACCTTGTTCCAATTTTGTAATTGACAACTAAAAGGCCAACACAAAGTGTTAACAAGTGACAAAGAAGTGAAAAGGACCCAAAAGAGTAAGAAGAAGAAAGATAGGGACAAGAGTGTTTGGGTGCTTATGTCCTAACTAGGCGCTAGTTTCTGAGGCCATTAAAATGTAAATCAATCAAGTGTCGGTAGAACTGTAAGATGTGTAAATTTAGTAAAGTGAAATATATAAATAAACCAAAAGACCAAAAGGAAGCTGTAACCAACTAGTTTTCTTGCTTATGAATCATGTATACATTAGTATGATTTAGGACCTAGAAATGTACCCAAGTGCATAGATTTTTGTGTCTATAGAGGGTCCGATAATAAAATATTTGAATAATGAACTGAAATATTCCTTAAATCGAGAAACTTATGATGAAAACTAAATGATATTATTAAAATGAAAATTAATAGTTAGTCCATAACTTAAATAAATTATCGGAGAATGATTTACGGGAGTATTACAAAGACCCCTATACTATAGCTAAGCTAAATAAGATAATGACTTAAGTACTTAGAGATTGGTGCATAACGAAACTTGATTAAGGATAGACAACTTAATATTATGACATAGATTGAATATAATCTTACATCACTAAGCCAACATATAGACATAATACCAGCTAGGGGTAGTTATGGAAAAGGGAAAGAGAACGTAATAACGACAACCCATTGCATGGTCTCTCCCTATTTTGCAAGTAGATCGAGATGGTTGTGGTTATTTTTGTTTATGAAGATGGTCATGTAAAGAACACACTTTGTCTTTCTTAACATGTTCACCTTATTAAACAAAAATATCCATATCTTGTCTCGAGATATTTGTTTGGTGATGGAAGACTATATCCCGAGGAATTTTGTGTAGTCTCGAGATAAGTTGTTATTACATGATAGAAAGATTTTGCTAAAGTAATGTAATTATCTAATTCCATTATCTCATCCACCACATGTTTACTCATATATGTCAGATACTAGAGTACGAAGTCAAGTAATTGAAATTTGTGGTAGATATTTAAGGATGGAAACATAGATAATCTCAACCTTATAAAAATGTAAACCTGAACATACTAAAGATTGTATGTTTTCTCATCTAGAGGGGATTGAAGCTAGAATTAATGATTGCATAAACCAATGAGCAAGGAACTACTAAAAGCATGAGAAATTACAAGAAAAAAAATAAGAGAAAATAAAGTTGAATATGCACAAGATGAATTCTGACGAGTCTAAATTTTGTATGTATCACCATGAGGCCAAAGTGTCTTAATTTGCTCTCAGAGTGTGTCTCGTGAGGATACAAACACATCTATATCTAATCTTACAAAATCCCAAAAATTTACAAAAGAAGACTTGGAAGATGAAAATGCCAAAATGCAACTTGAAAGAAATATAATAAGCTTCTTCTATTTATATTAATGGTGTAAATAACATAGATTAAGGTACCACACATCATACAAGTATTACACAGTTTTCAAAAATAATTGTGTGACACCCACGAGCCATAAAATCCTAGGACTCTAAACCATAAGTAGACTTTAATCTCACAAGACTCCATTAAGCTAGATTTGGCTCAACTCCTAAATTTGGCTATGAATGATATCTAGACCAAATATAATAAAAATTGTATGGTGAACCTCGTTTGAAGTATTCTCTTGATTCACGACCACGACCTTTGTATAAATTATTAGCAGAGCACATAAGGAGTATAGATTCCTTATCCATTTGTAAAGATACGCTTCCTTTTCTAGATCTCTATTGGATGGGTAGAAGCGACTTACACCGATTAACTCTTGGCCCAATTTTACCATCCGAATTGAATGATTTTGGTTGTTTTGTAATTTTTTTGCATATAGAGAGATTGAAAATGCAAGAATAAAGAATATTAGGTTCGAATATCTTACTAATAAAGTATTTATAGAAGAGCATGTAACATTTACTTGTTGCATTGATTAGAGTATTAATGATTGGGAGGCTAACATTTCCTCAGAATGCATTCTATTACACATACTCGTTGTATTGTTTTGAAACTATTTAATAAAAACTTAGATATCTTAAATACATTTATGTGAAAAACATCAAAAATATCGAAAATATTGAGTGGGTGACTAAATTATTCATACAAAAACTCAAACAATATGATACCTACATATACTACCCATATGAAGGATAATTTTGGAAAAATATTTGTATTTTGTTTAACATTATTGATTGAGAAGAAAAGAATTGTTTCTTTCTTTTTATACATGAAGAAGTCGCGGGTGTTAAATGCAATAAATGCAATTGGCCTCGGCTAACATTTAGGTAGACCAAGAATTGTTTCTTTCTTTTTGCTCATTTACATCTCTAACCTTCTCACAGTTCCCTCAAGATTTTTGGAAATGGTCCAATGTTTCCTTCTAGTTCTTGAGTCTTTTCTTCATACTCCTTGACTTGTGGAGTCAATTTATTATTGTTATTTTTAGCATGATCTAATTTTGATTGAACACATGATGAATCAAGCCTTAAATCATCATCATTTCCTTCATTCTCTTTGTAATATCATGTGAAAGATCACACTGAAAGGTAGAACCTCCACTAGAGGATCTCATAACTTCCTTTTTCATGAAGATAACTTCATCATCTATATCATTGTGATCAGATTCAAACTCAAAATCAGATCCATCAACTTCACTACTTGCTTCAAAGTAATAGGCCACTTTCTTGGTAAAGAAAATATTAGTGTTCTTCTTTTTGAAATTTGCCTTCTTGAATCCTTTCTTATTTGGGTCATACTTCAAATTTTTATCTTCATAATCACTTTCATGATCATCATTTTCTTTATTATCATGTCTATGAGGGAATTTAGCAGCAAAATGACCTATTTTACCACAAACAAAGCATTTGAAAGGAAGTTTACCCTTTAAGGAAAATTTTAGTGGCTAATATTCATGATTTGGATAAAATTAGGAATTATGGTATATGAATTTGGCTATTTTTAGGACCATGACAATGACCACATTTTGCCCAAAAAATCCACAAATAGTAATTTTCCCATGTGAATAGCCAATGGATCTCAATCCCAAGCATGAATTTTTTTATTGAATCGTCGCGTGATAGATTGGTTGGGGTTTTGAAAAATTATTGGATTTCCAAAAATCAATGGAACCTTCATGTTCATTTGGTCTCATTCACCAACATGTTGAGGAATTTGTTTGAAATTTTATTAAATTCTCAATATATATATATATATATACACACACACACACACACACACACACACACACACACACACACACACACACACACACACACAGATCTATATTGGAAGTCATTAAACCTTTATAAGACTTGAAAATTTTAAAAGACTCTTCTAACTTCCTAGGAATCCACTAAAACTTTTGATAAGCCTCAACACATGAGGAGTGGCCAAGTGTCACGAATTCTAGGCACTGAGTGTAGAGGTATGAAAAATTAGCCTCAATGCGTGTAATTGAATATTGGGTGGGCATGTGGTGGGATTATGGGAATCCTCAAGGAAAAGGCATTCCGTAGACTCGAAGCCTTGTGGATTGAACCAATTCAATAAATTTTCAGGTCCGTAACTAGGCAAAGAAAAGTGCTAATTAGGGGAAGATGTGGTAGTCCTCCATTTGGACTAAAAGTGTGTTTTTTGCAAGAAATATCCTTCATGTCAATGAATTATCCTTCATTCAACACTCCATCTACAATTTCCTTGAAAAAATATATTATATTTCTCCATTCCCACGAACTTTGATTTTAGATAATTCACAACCCAGTGAATTTGGTTCCAACCATATTCACCATGATTTCTATAAGTTTTTTTCAGGTGAGTCCCTTAAAATTTTCCTTGTTAACCTTGTACTTTCCAATTCCAATATTCATCCTTATAGGTACTATGGAAAAATTTCTTCATCATCTATCTAATGAGTAGCATCATAAGCTTTGACCTTCTTATCCTTTGCCATCTTCTCCATTTTGAAATTTATCTCTTTCTTATATATTTAGAGTAAATCATACTCATCTCATAAGTAGTCAAGGTACCATATAGATCATCCATCTTCAGTTGAGTCAAATCCTTGGCTTCTTCTATGGAAAAAACTTTGGAATCAAATTTTGGAGTTAGTGACCTTAAGACCTTTTGAACAACAACTTATTCTTTCACATCTTCATCTAACCCTTTCATGTTATTGACCTGCTTTGTCAACTCTAAGAAGATAGGATACAAAAGATTCATCATCATTCATTTTGAGAGACTCAAACTGATTTCTAAAAGTTTGAATCTTAGCAATTCTTACCTTTTATTCACCTTCATACAAAACTTGAAGCTTCTCCTAGGCCTCTTTTGATGATTTTCGGTGCATCATTTTTCCCATATTAGATTCACCAAGGCCACATATGATGGCACTAAAATCCTCCTTTTAGCATTAGTAGTAGCAGGAGGAGTATATTCATGCTCCACAACATCCTAAACATCAAAGCATAGAGCCATGATATAGGTCTTAATCCTCAAGCTCCAAAAAGCATAATTCACACCATCAAATAAAGGTTCCTTTCTATCAGAGGAACCACTCACCATTTTTGTGCTTCAAGGATCTCCTTTCAAGTGCTCAAACTTCTCAAAAGGACCTACTTTGATACCAATTGTTGGAACCATAATGGACTGAGAGGGGGTTTGAATTAGTTCTTACAAAATTTTATATCAGATTTTAGGTTGCTTATTCAAAACAAAAATTCACTTAACTATCCATCAATGTATGCACATAATAAAATATCACATAAGAATTGAACCATGAAATAAAATTAACACAAGACATAAGAAATAAGTGGGAAACCCTCAAGGGGAATAAAAACCATTGAAACACAATCTTTATATTGATACCAACCCCACAAAAAGCACCAACCCCTAGTTTAATAGAGCTATAATCCTACAAGGAGAACTAATCCCTAATTTTGTGAAGAATATACTCCAAAAGGAGGATATAACCCCCAAGATTATCAAGCACTCACTAAACTAATTTATGAAGAATATATAGGAAGTATTGTTGTTGCCACAACTGATAGATATCACAAATTCAGCTCACAACCTCTTGTTCAAACCCTAGGTCTTCAATCTCTCACAAACTAGCTCTTTCTTCACTTCTCAAATATTCAAACCCTTGAAAAATGCTTGACATCAATCTTCAACATGACACACACTTTGATCTGATCTCAATTCATGCTCATACACATGCAAAACTCTCACACCTAGGTCACACTTTTTGCACACACACACTACTAGCTTCAAAAATCACCTAAAAAGATGCTTTTATAAGATGTTTCTTGATTCAAATTCAAAACTAAATTCCCTCCTTTTTATGATCAATTCATCTTAGAAAAATCCCATATAATTTTAATAACAGCTCTCAAGTGACCCATATGGGTTGGCTTAGTCAAAAACAACTTTCCATGCACTAAAAATCCTCAAAATCCCATCATTGGGATGAGAAAAATATCCTAACACCAATTTTTTTTATCCAAGCTCTAAAAAAAACCACACATGTTTAAAATTACATTTAAACATCATCCATGGTCTCAATTATCATGAACCAATCAAATTATTTTGTTTAATGGGCCCAATGGCTAATTGCCTTCACAAAACACATATTTCTAGCACCATGTCTTCACCTTTTGGCTTCAAGATCATCAAATAACACCTCAACTATGGAATGAATTTTTTTATAAAAATTAAATAACCTTTAGAATAATTCTTAAAAAGATCTAGAGCTCATGAAACATCCATTGGTTCAAACTACATCAACTTTTTCCTTCACCAAATTAAGTTTCCTAAAACAAATTTTTCAAAAATCAAATGGTTAACACCATTCCTACGACACTTTTAAGACCACAAAATTGATTCATTGGATTTCAAATTTATCCATATTCACATTCGAGGTGATATCATAGATCACCCAATCCATCTCATTCTCCAACAAACTCAATCTTTCGGGAAAACAATTATGTCCTGAAAGCTAAAAATATTCTTGTCCAAAACTAACATAGAATATAAATCATAACTCATCATCATGAATAAAACTTATATTACTGGAAATATATCTGAATTATCTTCCCAATGCAACTTGAATCACCTCCTAACTCCACATGTAGCTCCTGTAATTTTCATTTTACTAAAAATTGCTTTAACTACTCCAAAACTGCCCTTTGATCAATCAACCTAAATGAATCACACTTTACCATATAAATGCATCACCATGAATTGAATTTTTTTTTAAATCAATAAAACTTAAATAAATCACACAATGTCCATTTTTTTTGCAACTCCTTTGGGCAGCCTTGTCCCAAAAAAAAATTCTTTAGAAATTGAACTGTTTGAGTGGGGTCCACTCATCACCATAACATTTACCACACCTTTATGGAAATATGGAGGAGTATTATACATGTTCCAATCATCATATAATCACTATCAAGAAAAAATTTCCACTTAGCAAGTAACTCTCGCAAACCGATTTCAAGTTAGGGTTTCAAACACATAATGAGTTATTTACCTTCTTAACATTCGTTCATAAAAATATGACAATGAAATGATCTCATTATTTTTTTGAAACCTTTTAGGCTTGATTTAGAAACATCCCTAAAATCCAAAAGGTCCTATGTAAAGCACACAATTCATGGTGAGCATTAGATGTTTCAATTAGAGCTAGAAATAGCATTGTTCTTGACCTTGTTTTACCAAAAACCTAATATCTTGAAAAATTCAAATTTTCCCATAACATAAGGACACACCTTACTAACATATCTAATCATCATAATTTCATAATCACCTCTCAATATTTCCAGCCACTAAGACTTACATAACTACCCCTTAGGGTTTTACACTGTAGAAGCTAGGGTCAACTGAAATAACCTCATAATACCTTAAGAAAACACTCCAAAATGTCCTAAAATACACAATACATCATGATACACCTTTTACATGCATCCATGAGATCATATATCTCCATATCTCAATCTCATAAAGATCCATACCTACTCCAAATGAGCTCATGAAACATGGTCACCAAATTGTATCTGCACCGTAAAGCTCATGTGAGTGCCCAAGAAATATCTAATCATGCTCAAAATCATTAAAACATTATTCTCAATCCACCAAGAAGATATAACCACCATGAACCATCACCTAGGCTAGCTAAGTCACCTGAATAAGCTTACAAGAACAAACAATCCTTACTGAATCAACATGTGCAACCATGAACATACATTAATCTCCATGTCATCATCACTGAGAGAATTTAATGACCCTAATTAATCATCCACTTTATCATTAATGATGTTTTGTATCAATGAAAGCACCTATGTAGCAGCATGCCAACATAGAAAAGATAATGACATAAAGTGTATTTAGATAACATAGTAACAAAGATGTATTATGCGAGTATAAGTAAGAAAGAACAATGTGTAACCAAGATATGGACTACGGTTTTGATGAGTAAGATGGAATGTAATGTAGAGTGAGTGTGATAGAGGCAGCGTGCCCCTCAAGATAATGTGAATGAGTATGCATGAGATGAGGTTCATTTATAAAAGACTCCTCAATAGTCAAGAATGAACCATAGAAAATAATGTGTCATTGGGAAATGGTTTGAATTTTTGCTAGAAATATTTAATCAATAAATCATAGAGAGTATAGAGTGAGTGATTATGGTGAGGTTCATTTCAGATTTAGACCCTCAATAGTCAAGTATGAACCATGAAACTAGAGTGCGTTATAGGGTAGTGAGTCATGTTAAATGTATGCAAGAAAGATGTGTTATGAATGCACAACGTGTGTAGTGTGTTGTGATGTGAGGTTCATGAATTTAGTGAGCCCTCAACAATTAAGTGTGAACCATAGCACAAGAGTGCATCATTAGGTGATGACAATGCAGATGTATCAAAATGTGTAAGACACATTTAAAAGACTAGATGCGAAGTAAGAGGTGAAATAGTAGAATTTTAAGATACCTGATGATACTATAAGGGGGAAGAAGAATAAGGATGATGACCCCAAATATGTGATGACGAGAATGATAAAGTAATGTCATCTAATATATCATCATTATCATGGTCAAAACTAAATGGAGATGCATTAGAAACTTGGTAAGTAATAATATGTGGTTGATAAAGTAAAGAGCCATTGTGGTCTAGATTATACATGCCCATTGCATATTCTTCGTCCGTGAAAAGTGTTCGTGGACAACCATGTGTGTACCAATGAGTGATATTTTGTGAATATACGAGAAATGAGAAATGAAAATGCGGACAAAAGGCATGGGAAATTAATGTCGATATGATTAGGATCTAATGTGCCACCAATGTAGTTGAGCCACGATTATCCAAAACTAAGTGGGAAAATGTGTTGATTGCATGAAACAAAGACTAATAAATGAAATACTTGAAGGTCATAGGTAACAATAATGCAAACATATCCATTATATAGTTTTGGTGAATCTAGTGGAGGTAAGACATCATCGAGTGTAAAATGAACATCAAACCATCGAGCATGAAAATAGTTTCATACCAAGTGAGATCGAATGGGATGTGTGACAAAAAGCATTGTTCATGACAAGAGTGCATGTGAAGGGAGGTATTGTAGACACAATTTTCTCATGAGGAGACAATGAAGGTGGTATGATATCCGATGTATGGATAGACCCCGATAAAGTACCATAACATTAGTAGAAGGGGGGATCCTAAAGTGGATGGAACAACATCTAGTGTACAAATGGTTCCCTTGAGTGGAGGTAAGTTATCTAAATTGTTCATAGGTCATAGATCAACAACGGGATGGATGGTGGAAGAATCCGAAATAGGTAATGTAGTGGCTAGATCTAGGAACTTTAATGTTGGAGTGGTGTACTATTAGTGATAAATTCATATTCAAAGCCTTCATGTAGTAATTTAACATATTGGTGAACTATAGAAGAAATTGCTTGCATTTTGTGAAGTCATGGCCTACCAAGTAAGAAATTATATGAAACTGGGATGTCAATGAAAAAACTAGAACTAAAATAGTGTTTTTCCTATTGTGAGTGACAAGGCGATAGTGCCTATGCATGGACACGTAGTGGAATCATATGCTTGAATAAAACAGATGTTTGGTTAAGGATAGATGTGGGAAGGCCTATAACTTGAATGAATGATAAAGGAAAAAGATAGAGATCTGATCCAGTATCGAATAAAGCATTCTTGAATATCAAGTTATTGATCCAAACTCGTATATGTAGAGGAGCATCATTTTCATACATAGAAATATTATCAGCTATAGTAGATGGAAAATTAATCTATTGAGAAAATGAATTTACAATTTTTGATAAACAAGGTCCAGATGAGTAGTGGAAGGAATATGAGTAGTAGCCAAAAGATTAATGATTTTAACAAGACATTTAGGATTGGCTACAAGAAATCATCAATAGAAATATCCATGATGAGAGGAGCCTAAGAAATAAATGTAAAAAGTGATGAAATGAGGATCCAAGAGTGCTCTAATGAGTCGAGTTCACCAAATGATTTAACAAATATTGAAATATATAAATTCTAAATTCTAAATTAAGTCACAATGTAGATATAGATATGAAATAAAGTATAGATTTGACACAAACAAGTAGGCTACAAAAATATGAAACCCTAATTGTAATATAAGGGCTAAAATACTTAGTTGATTCACAATAAATATGAAGTTGTGCCGAGCTAGAAAAATTGGGAAATAGGAGAGTAGAGTGTCTCAACCGAGCCCCAAAAAATGTATAACTATCGGGAATGTTGAGACTAGGGTGCATGTGCAAGGTCGAGGCACCGCAAACCTCCTCTATGTGCTTGTGACTACTTAGAACCTCATAAACTCAATTTATCGGGGTGGATCACGAGATGTTCATCTGGATGTCGCATTTAGTCACCTATACTTCTTATTCACCAAATATTCCTGAAACTTACATAAAGAAAGAGAACCTTCTAAACCCAAAAACACATCAAATCCTACAAATAAAATGATGCAAATGGAGATTTGGACTGACCCTGGAGGTCACCACGGGGGTTCACTTAGTAAAAGTATGGTATAGCACATGCATTCGAAGGGTATTAAAGAATACCCTTAATTCTAGTTTTTACCTCTAATTATTCAATTGATAATACCCCCTCCCATTATATTATTAGAATGAAAATACCCCCTATTTTTCTATGTACCTTACTTACCCATTTTTCCATGACAATTTTATTTACCCCTTTTATTTCTACCCTAATATATTAAACATAAAATATATCATATTTCTCACTCTATTTTTTTAATATGCATTTTCTCTTGAAATATAGTTGAAGTCATTCAAGACCTATTACAAATTACCTTATAAATATAAATCTTTAATCATTTAGTAATAGTTCTTGAATAATTAAGATGGTGAAATAATACCACTTGTGTTGAAAAGCATACTCAATCCAAATTTTCTACCATCATATTATTTATTGGTTAAGAAAAACTTAATTGAGATTTCTTTATTCAAAAAGAGATTATAATTTAACTTTATGACCACATTCATTAAATTATAATGTTAATATATTTAGTTCTAAAAACTAGGATTCAAATGTTTTAGTTTTATATTAAAATTAAAACTCACTTTCCTTTGGCCCTCTTGTCTAAGCTACACCCAAAACCTGATTCAAAATATGAATGAATTAAACCCTTTCACCCCCTCATGGATACCGATATTAACTTTACTTTTATTAATTTTAATTACCTCAATATGAACCCACATGTTAGGATATTACCTAGCTAATGAACCCCTTATAGAGGTCACCCAAATGAGTGAACTTATTATCTAAGTGTTGCACTACATTTGAGACTCCATGTAGTATTTTGTGTGAATAGAATCATGCCCTAGGTGGCTCTTATGCAAGTTGTACATATAGTAGCGAGAAATAGTTAGATGTATAAAATGTAGATAGATGTGTGCATGGAAAAATTAACTTCCCCTCCTATGAAGTGTATCTAGAAAAACGCAGTCCCTTGTCCCTTCAAGGGATGCTAGATGGATGCCTTGATGTTTTTTAATTCCTTTGGATGCAACCTTAGGTGATAGTAATAGATGTTTAGTTCTTGGTCCTTTATTATGGTCACATAGCTTTGTATTTATATGAGTCCCTTATTTGAATTTAGTAATTAAACACTAAAAGTAAGAACACCAAGAGAATAAGATTCCCAATAGCTAGAAAAGAACCAAAAGATGTGAGCAAGATAAAAAGAGGTTGGGGTGCAAGAGGGGATGGGGCACACTGGGTGCTAGCGTCTTGGTTGTGCGCTAGTGTCAAGCTCGTAAAAATTGAAGTATAGAAGGTAGACTGGGCAAGGTGTTTAGGAACAAAAAGAAAACCAGAAAGCAAGGAAAGAGACTAAAGGCCATGGCCAATTAGTATTTTCTCACTTAGGAATCATATCAATAGTGGTATTTGATCATGACCTAAAAATACACCCAAATGTGTGAATTAGTGTCTACAATTACAGGGAATGGGACGGGATTATGGATGGAAAAACAAACTAAAATGGAAGACAAAAAATAATATGCAAACCTTCCTATCATTTCTTCCTTGCAAACCTCAAATAAGGTTGTGGGAAGCTTTCAGCTTGTATAACCTTATAAATGGTTGATTGTGGGTGATATATAAAGTGGTCTCCAAATGGGGATTTAACAATGCTACGAACACAAGTTTGGCTTAGATATAGCTTCTAATATGTAGATATTGGAAGGAAAGGTAGTATAGTAAGTGTACAAGAAATCAAAAAAATTCAAGAGGATTTTCAAAGGTATAAGCATGCTCTTTTATAGAGGCTAAGTAGTGGTTGAAAGTGGTTGAAAGTGGTTGAATGCACATGCTAAAAATAGCAGTTTAGGGAAGTCAAACTGTTTGAATTAATTTATTCTCAAGAGGGGCACTAAATAAATTTAGTTGCAAAAGTTGCATCTGGAAAGATGGTTGTACGTGAAATTCAATTGCCCAGGACCTTTCTAGGATTCTAGAAGTGCAGTTGATTTTACTGGTGAAGTGGTGTTCAAGTGGATTTGATTAGGATGATGAAGTGGAGTCCAAGTGAGGTCCAAAGGGAACCTAAGTGGTTTTTGACAAGGAAAATAGGTGTATTTTCTTAATTAGGTATTTAACTTAACTAGCTACAATGTGCAAAATAAGTAATTAATCATTTATTAAATAAATGATAATTAAGCTAGCTAAGTTGTATTAGAGATTAATTTAATTAATCCTAACAAGGTGAAATGATTAATTAATTGTATTAAGCAACTATAAATGGATATGAACTAGTAAGTGAAATGGGATAATACTAGGAATAAGTGTGTGATTATATGGTGTTTACAACAAGTAAAGTGCATGGCCCAACAGTAACAAGAAGTGTGATTCTACCTATGGCCCTTTTAGGAATATTATCAAAGATGCGATTACAAATAGATGAGGGAGTTAAGAAGACTTTGGAAAGGCAAATTTGCTGAAGGAATGATATATTACAAATTTTAAGACCGGATCCATTATACAATAAAGCTCTTTTAACCCCTATATTATGGATGCAAACTTGAATTTAAAGGGGTGGATCATTTTCTAAAATAGATTGAGAAGAAATTTGAGTATATGTAAGGATAATATGTCATAGAGAATCTATGGTAAACATATTTGGGAGAAGTGTTAAGATGAATGTAAGTGTTAGAAAAAAAAATGATTGTATTTTGCACTCACATTTGGGATTGACATACAAGAAAGTGGGGAGAGAGACACTCATGTTGGTGAAAATGGAAGGATCCAAGGGTATGTAGGTTATAAGAAAGATGAAAGTAATATGCAAGACTAAGATCTAGTGTTCAAATAAGCATATGGGTTCACCAAATGAATTAATCTAATTTGAATTAAATCTCATTTTAGAGTAACTTACCATTAAAAATGATATTGAGATGATTAAACATAATAATGTGCAAGCACTAAGCATTTAATAATGTAAACCCCTAAGAAAATGAGAGGGATGACGACTTAGCTGATTTTGTGCAACCTGAGAGTGATTGTGACTATGTATCTGTTGGAACATGTTGGAAATAACATTGCAAAGAATCGATGAAGGTTCAGAACATCAAGAATGTAAGGGACAAAAGCACCACAAGAGGACATGAGTGCCCTAGGTGCTAGTAACTGAGATAGGCATCTGTGTCTGCTCAGATGCTCGAACTTGGTCTTTTCTACCTCAAAATATCTTCACTATTAGTCACTCATTATTGCTCCAATTTAAGCTGTTAGATCATTAATTGCACCTATAACATGCAAAAAATGAATAACTACACATGCCCACAAAACACATCAAATCTAATCAAATAAGATGTAAAATGGGGAGTCAGATTGACCCTGATAGTAAACCAAAGAGTGAACTTCTGACCTAGCATTACACTACATCTCAAACTCGATGTAGCTCTTTATGCGCGCATGCACGCGCACATGTGTGTCCTAGGTTTCCCTTATGTAATTTTTGGGATGATAGCGGGCTAGATCTAGATTTTGCCAAATATGAAAAATGTGTGTGATGGAATATAATGAGCTCCCCTCCTATCCAATTTATACAAATCAATGCAACCATTGACCCTTTTATGGATGTGCTAGATATTTAATCTATAGCGCTCTTGTGCCTTTGTGCAAGCTTAAGTGGTGATAGATAATGCTTATAGTGTTTGGCACCTTATTTATAAAAATTATCTAAGTAATTGACAACCTTGTTCCAATTTTGTAATTGAAAACTAAAAGGCCAACACAAAGTGTTAAAAAGGTGACAAAGAAGTGAAAAGGACCCAAAAGAGTAAGAAGAAGAAAGAGAGGGACAAGAGTGTTTGGGTTCTTATGTCCTAACTAGGCGCTAGTTTCTGAGGCCATTAAAATGTAAATCAATCAAGTGTCGGTAGAACTATAAGATGTGTAAATTTAGTAAAGTGAAAGATATAAATAAACCAAAAGACCAAAAGGAACTGTAACCAACTAGTTTTCTTGCTTATGAATCATGTATACATTAGTATGATTTAGGACCTAGAAATGTATCGAAGTGCATAGATTTTGTGTCTATAGAGGGTTTGATAATAAAATATTTGATTAATGAACCGAAATATTCCTTAAATCGAGAAACTTATGATGAAAACTAAATGATATTATTAAAATGGAAATTAATAGTTAGTCCATAACTTAAATAAGTTATCGGGAGAATGATTTATGGGAGTATTACAAAGACCCCTATACTATAGCTAAGATAAATAAGATAATGACTTAAGTACTTAGAGCTTGGTGCATAATGAAACTTGATTAAGGATAAACAACTTAATATTATGACATAGATTGAATATAATCTTACATCACTAAGCCAACATATAGACATAATACCAGCTAGGGGTAGTTATGGAAAAGGGAAAGAGAACGTAATAACGACAACCCATTGCATGGTCTCTCCCTATTCCGCAAGTAGATCGAGATGGTTGTGGTTATTTTTGTTTATGAAGATGGTCATGTAAAGAACACACTTTGTCTTTCTTAACATGTTCACCTTATTAAACAAAAATATCCATATAATTGTGTCGAGATATTTGTTTGGTGATGGAAGACTATATCCCGAGGAATTTTGTGTAGTCTCGGGAAAAGTTGTTATTACATGATAGAAAGATTTGGCTAAAGTAATGTAATTATCTGATTCCATTATATGTCCACCACATGTTTACTCATATATGTCGATACTAGAGTATGAAGTCAAGTAATTGAAATTTGTGGTAGACATTTAAGGATGGAAACATAGATAATCTCAACCTTATAAAAATGTAAACTGAACATACTAAAGATTGTATCTTTTCTCATCTAGAGGGGATTGAAGGGAGATATAAATGTACCCTTCGTAGCTACACAAGTTTTATACACGAGAAGATTTATCATATGGATCAAACATAATGAAATAATTAGTTGTTTATAAGTTTATTCTTGATTCGTACCTAGTTAATTTTATTGCATGTTAGTGAATGAACTGTGGAAGGAAACTAAAAATAATGCTTCAGATTTTGAGAAATAAATGAGGTGTTACGAGGAATTCAAAAATATTAACTTCCTATATCCTACCTTAAATTGATGGACGCTAATTGCAAGATTATGCAAATTCAAGGTGCTAATAGTTACTCAATTCAAAAAAAATGCACACACACAACCATAATAAAATTATAGCATGCAAACCCATTATGGGCATTTCCAAACTACTACAGAAAACGTGCGCAAAAATGCATGTTTTGAGTCATTAAAATTTAGTCCCAAATTAGATATTGAAAAAGCGTTCCATTCACAAGGATACATGAACCCGGAAGGTATAAAACAATTAAACTTACAAATCTATTCACAAATTCGACATGCAACCCAATAGACATGTATGAATCAAATACAAACTTTTTTGCAATAAAAATCAAACACACAAAACACCCTAAATCACTAGTAAACAAAATATAAATGTAATGATTTAGAGTATTAGGAGAAGCCCATGCCCGCAATGTCCACATTTTTCCTCAACTTAGTTTCCTTTCTCTTGCAAAATTATCCAAAATTGAAAACAACAATGAACCCATCAAAACATTCCTTTTTATAAAATATTTCTTCTATATCCATTTCTAGATTAGCATTCATGACCAAAAACATATACATTTAGTGGAGAGAAATTACACATCCTTGAAACCCGTAAAAAATAGATCAAACCAAATGACCGATGGAGAGATTGTGAGCGGGTTTAGGGTTGGCTTCTCGGGGAAGCTAATCATTCCGAGGAACCGGCCATCCATTAATGCTACATTAAAACCCAAAACCCCTCAATGTTATTTCCTCATTCCACACAACCAAGCCAACTTCTTATTAAGCAAGCATGCTTCATATCAAGTTTGCCAAGTCACCAATGCCACACAACTAACATGCCACGTAATCCCAAGAAGACACTAATACATGCCACCCACTCTTTATCAAGTGGATTTTTATTCTATGTTAAATAAATCCATTTAACCTCCATGTATTTAATTAAAATTTAATATATTTACCCATGACCATATGCCAAGTATTCTAATAAATCAACACTTGTATAGACAAGTTACAAACTCATAACATGCCTAAGCTAATGTCAAGTGGCCTAACAAATGACCCAATGTGAGGATTCAAAGCAAGATAATAAACACACAATATAATTATTGTCTTCCATATACGTTCCAACATCAACTTTCACTCCAGAGGTTAAAAGTAACAAATGTTGATATTTAAACATAATGATGATCGCGTAGTGCTCTTATAAGTGGTTAATAACCCAAACAATCATTATCTGACAGGTGATAAAACATATATGCTATAGAAACTACTGGTGCGAGCTAAGACTCGTGGTTGTTAACTTAATTTCATTTAAACAAAGTTTGAGTTATTTTTAGCAATGCAGAATTATCCCTTAACACTTCATTTTAACCAGCTAACGGTCTATTGGCTGTCTATACAGATGTCAATTTTGGGACTCGAAAGGGTGGGATGTTACAAGCATTCTCTTCAGATCCATGACCCTAACCTTTGTATAAATTCTTAAGCAGCCGGAGCACATGAGGAGTATAGATTCCTAATCCATTTGTAAAGATACGCTTCCTTGTCTAGATCTCTATTGGATGGGTTGAAGCGACTTACACCGATTAACTCTTGGCCCAATTTTACCATCCGAATTGAATGATTTTGGTTGTTTTGTAATTTTGTTGCATATAAGAGAGATTGAAAACGCAAGAATAAAGAATATTAGGTGTCGAATATCTTACTAATAAAGTATTTATAGAAGAACATGTAACATTTACTTGTTGCATTGATTAGAGTATTAATGATTGGGAAGCTAACATTTCCTCAGAATGCGTTCTATTACACATACTCGTTGTATTGTTTTCGAAACTATTTAATACAAACTTAGATATCTTAAATACATTTATGTGAAAAACATCAAAAATATCGAAAATATTGAATGGGTGACTAAATTATTCATACAAAAACTCAAACAATATGATATTACCTACATATACTACCCATATGAAGGATAATTTGGGAAAAATATTTGTATTTTGTTTAACATTATTGATTGAGAAGAAAAGAATTGTTTCTTCTTTTTATACATGAAGAAGTCGCGGGTGTTCAATGCAATAAATGCAATTGGCCTCATTCATTAAATATCCGCGGCTAACATTTAGGTAGACCGAGAGGAGGGGGAGGAAGCGTGTCCAATCGTGTTGGCCCGTTCTCCACAATAAATACCATTTCAAAGCCAAGTGCCGAATGAGACTCAAAATGGCAATGCATGAGCCAAACTCCTGTTATTCCACAAGACAAGAAACCACGCTCTAATTTAGTCTTAGATTAAAGAAAACATATATACAAATCATTAAGTCATAGATTAATTAAAGAAAACACATACAAAAATAGAAATAAGCTTACCTGGATTGTTGGCCGTAAATCTAATGGCTGCCCACCCACCAGTAGGAACTCCCACGGTATTCAACATCTGAGGATCTACCAGGTTGAAGCTGGCAGGATCTGTCTGTGGGTTATAGTTACCAAATCCCTGACCCACAACATAAAAATCATGGCCATGAAGATGTATAGGATGGTTCTGTATGGTAATAATGCCTGTGTTCTGAAACACTATCTGCACATTACTATTGAATTTCAAAACTTTTACTCTTGTCCCCAACACGGGCTCCCAAATACTCAGTGGCGGATTTTGTTGAGAGTAATTAAATGGAAACGGAGGGCTGTCTGGGAAATCTCTGGTAAACACTCCATCGATGCCGTAATAGTAAGCTTGCAAAATAGCTATATCTGGCGTGACGAATGAAATGTTATTAAGGCTTCCAACCGCCCTTCCGCCGTTGATCCCCGCGCAGGAGTTGTTGGGGCAGCTCACAAGTCCGAAGCCCTCTGTTATTAGCATTTCCTCATCTACGGACTGCGGAACGGACGAGCTGAGACTTTTCAGGGATGTTGCGAAATTGAATGCGGTTTGGGTATCAGTGAATGCAGGAAGAGTGGGCATGAGGGGAACGGAGTTGTTACTGCTGGTGCCCCTGTATTCTAGAATGGCGGTCGCAGTTGTATTCACGAATGGAAGTCCTCGTGGAGGCTGGCTATTGTATACGCGGGCACCGATATAGTAGAGCCCTGATGTTTTAGGGGTAGTTAGAAGCACATCCATTGTTTGACCTGGCTGTATGAGAAGTAGGTCTGTTTTATATGGTTTGGTGTACGACGCATCCACCGCCACAACTGTGAGATTGTGCTCTGCAATTTTGAAGAAGTATGCATGATTCATGGCAGCGTTCACTATCCTCATCAGGTAGGATTTCCCTCTCTCAACCAAAATCCGCGAAGTATCTGCATTCACAATTCAACATTTAACCTCTTGTCCTCCAAATATTAAGAACCATTCATTTTACTGTAATGTATTTGGAATTAGGGAGGTGACAAACCATTTGCAGAGCATGGAAACAAGTCTCCTGGCTGGCCGTTGATGGTGTATCCGTCCGATTCTAACGGTACCGCTCCTCTTCGAATTGCGTCGTTGATCACATCTTCCACATTTGCGTTCCACCATTCCCCTGCACAACTCAACACATTACCATCTTTGAACTGTAAATAATCTACAATCATTATCAATAACATGTAATTTAGTAATCCTTGAAGGATACCTAAAATGATAGGGAACTCAGCAGCGGGTTTAGGAAAAGGATAAGGCTTTCGAAAGCGGGGATAAATGACTAAAGCTCCATGCACAGTAGCTCTAAGATATGAAATATGCGCATGCCACCACAGCGTCCCTTCCTGTTCTGTTATTGTAAAATTGTGGGTGAAAGAATTTCCAGGAGTAATGGGACACTGGGTTATGTAAGCCGGTCCGTCAGCCCAGCAAGATCTCAATTGCCTTATCCCATGCCAGTGTATGGTAACATTATATGGGCCCTTGTTCTCAACTTGTACAACCACATTGTCGCCTTCGCGAGCGTATATAGTAGGCCCTGGAAACTGTCCATTCACCGTCACAATTTCTTGTTCCTTGCACAGTCGAGTCACTTTCTGAGTACCAATCTGCAATTAACATAACAAATTTGCCCGTTGTCAGTTCAGTTCAGTTTTAAGCTGCAATGAATAATATAATCTAACGCTTTTAAGATTTCAGAGGCTTGTTACAATTATGAACAAACTCACGGTGAATTTGTGATGAACAAGAGCTGCAGAAGAAGACCATGGTGTCATGAAAGTTACGCATACAAGAAGCAAGGCCAGCTTAACAATACTTGACAATCCTGCCATGATGGAGATGAAGATGGAGATGCAGATGGAGATAGTTAGAGGCCAACGTCTTATTTATATACATTCCAATTCTTTCCCCAGTCAAATTACAAATGGATTAGGTGTTGAATAGCACGGCAACGCGTGGAATATGAAGATTTCTCTGAACACTCGTTATAAACGTCATCAAAACAACGGTGGTCAATCAGGATTGCTGCTTCATAGGCATCGCGACTGTTTCTTTATTTCTTTCATTTCTGTTCAATAAAACGTGTCTGCGCTCGAGCGTTGACTATCAAGTATAGTTGCCTTTGTATCAAGGCGAGTCCTTGATAATTACCGAAATAGGACGAATCTTCCATTTGTCTTGATTATGAAGCTTGTTGTAAGACCATGTTTTAACAACTTCAATAAGAGAAATAGATCCCATGGTTGTAGGTTGTTTATAAATTTCAATGAAATGAGAAGATTCTTGACAAGGACCCTCTGATTCAATGACTTTGCTTAAAATTTTCTTAGAAACATTCAACGAAACAAAATATCCCCTCCAAAGAAAAGGAGGAAATATGAGTGTTGATATCATGTTCGACAACACTTTAGTAAGAATTTTATAGAAGGAAATATGAGCCGGATGATCAGGTGTGACACTATATGAAATCCTTGAGAGAACTTGATAGTAGGTTTTGGAATGTTAGTATTGTGTTGTTGTTGAAACACAAAAAGGCTTCTCTCATCAACAATTGTGAGGGCTTTGAGGATTCTAAATACTCCAATATTGGAATCTATGATAAAGAAAAGCAACATGGTATTGAGTTGTCTAGACCCTCCTCGACAATGTAATTGGACATTCAACGAAATCGATGAAAAACAAACTGTCAAGACATACATAACTAGATTTGATGTTTGTGTGTCAAGATTGAATGAACTTCACACATTTTAAACCCAACATCCTCCACACTTCTACAATCCAATCCCATGAAACTAGAATATATAAGACACAGACATGAATGGAATGTTTGAAATTAAAAGGTGTGAACTTAATACTTGCATGACCAACACTTACTCCATGGGTTAGATTTTTCCCACCCAAATAACATTTGGTATGTGTTCCACTTAAGCATTTCAATCTTAGAAAGAGGGAAAATAAAAAATTGGAAAACTCGAAAAGGTTCAGGGTTCAAAACCCATCTAGAATGCTTGTGTCTTGTAGGAATGTGTAGCCTCTCATTCAAGTTACATGCTCAAGTAATAGTAGGAAAATAGGAGGTGTGCAAACAACCAAGAAAAATTAGGCCCCTCTGGCGATCAAACATAGAAGAGAAAGGTAGATTTTATCTATCAATCAAAATTTACTATTATTTTATTTCATGGCATCAAAGTTTTCAATTGGACAACATTCAATTTAATAGGTAAAATGTAAACATGAATGAAATGTTGGAAATTAAAAGATAGGAAATTGAATACATGCTTTTTGCATACCTATTCCACGAAGGATTTTCTTCCTACCTAAATAACATTTGCTATTTTGTGTTCTCCAATGATGAAGTCGTCAAGCGAGAACTTCAAAGAAAACAATGTCGTTTAGTGGAGAAATTTCCAACATAGAAAAGAAAATAAAAGCAAAGGGTGTGATATACTCCGATTAGATGATTCAACATTCAAATTCACGTTAACAAATGGATGCACGATGAAAAAAAAAAAAAGGCATGGAGAAGATATTTCGTAAGCTTCATTGTGAAAGGGCACCATGTACGCCAAATTGGCATCTCAATTTCAAATCCCGCAACGTGGATGGAAAAAGTGTAAAGAAATTGAGCCGTCCATTTTTTACGTCAATGTTGTAGTCATCCAATGTTAGACAACAAAGTTGTGTCTTATTGTCCAAAGCCAACTGGTTCCATCCAATATAACTATGACTTGGACTACACCTTTGGCGTAAGACGAAAAATCCCACGAGGCTCATACAAAACTTGATAATTGATAGAATCGAAGAAATAGGCGAAGAAAGTGAAACCAAACATCCCAAACTTGCAGGGGTTAAATTTGACAACCACCTATGCATGTCAAACAATATTTAGGTGGTGGTTATTCTCAATTATTACCCTTAAGAAATGTAAAAAATCTTGTTATTTTTATATAATTAATGAAATGGTATAAAGATTGTTGTATATATTTAACCATTTTGATATATATTACAATATGTTACATGTAAATCTATATAAAAATGATGGTCACACTTAAAATATGCAAGTTAATTCAAATATTTGCAAGTATTTTATGCCTAAAATCATTAAAAATGTCTAAATGGCCATCAAATTTAACCTCCGCCTAGAGGTATAACAAGAACTAGATAGTTTTTCACCGTTAACGACAATCTGCCACTGTCAGGGAAATGGAAGTGAATTGTTGGCATGTTGTCGAAATCCTTAGTGAAAAGATCGTAACATGTGTCAAAGAGTGATACATCGTCAGTTGATCACATGTTCTTCTTCCCCGCCACAAAATCATGATACGAGAGCCTCGTACGCTTGTCTTTGGAGTCTCGTCACGAAGTGTTGCAGGATTCTACGATGATGTTATCAATGTCGCATGCGCCCACTTGGATGACAGAAGCCAGTATCGAGAGCCTGTTCTTATCGACACCGATTTCAAGTAGTGAATGAATGAATGAAATGTTTTAATGATGTCCACGAGGCCAAGCAACCTATGGGACCCAAAAAACAAAAGTAAGTCAACCAAATACATTAAAGAAATTGACTTAAAATTGTTACTTTTGTTTTTTCTTTATTTCTTTACTAATCTTGAGCCTTCTATTATGAATTTTAGTCAAAGTAATTTGTTGTTTTTGCAATCTTATCCTCTTCAAAAAAGGTTGTGAGAGCTTCTCTTATTAAAAATCAACATAGGTACTCCAAATGTCCTCATATGCTACACACTCCATTAGGAAATGTCATTCCGTTTCCACATAACTTGACCGCAAAACCAAAGTAAACTCTTTAGACAATGTTCCTCTTTCACCGTTGTCCATCTTTCTATTTAAGATATAAGATGATGGTAACCTAATTTTCATCTAGGATATTAACATTTTAAGTAGTAGTAGAACGTGTCCAAATGGTTGTTTTTCACCAAGGATGTGAAAACATCTTGCATGCAAACCGCTTCGCATTTTCCACTCTCAATACAAAGTGTCTCTATGTAGAATGGCATCAATAACGACACTAAGGTTTGGTCAACTTCTTTAACTTATCTATAACATTATGTACACACATCTTTTTAATGTAAGACTAATTATTTATCTATGATATTAATATATTTGTGTGTATATTTTTGGTCCAAAATATTCTCATATTATTATATTTCCATATGACTTTATACTTTATAGTTAGTGTGTAAATAATATAATGTATATATATATATATATATATATATATATATATATATATATATATAAGTAAATTAAAAATTTATGTGGGTATAAAATGGGAGTAGTCAGTTTTTTACATCCATTCAATTGTGTCTGGAAAATTATGTTCTTGTAAGGAAATAAAAAAGAATTATTGAATAATCCAATAAACAATAACCGCTAAAATTATAAATATTATATGACAAGGAATAAGAATGAATATACTTGAATACACTTAAATATGCTAAAGATGTATGTCTATTGAATCTTGATATTTTGTGTATCATGATGAGACCAAAGTGTCATAATCTACTCTCGTATTGTGTCTTCAGTGATAAAAAGGTATCTGTATCTAATCTTATTACATCGTGCAAAATCTTGATTAGGGAATGCGGTTGGGAGAGAATTTGGAGACTTGAAATTGGAGATAAATAATGTGAATATATATTTATTTCCCTTTTCAATTGTAGGATGAACTTGTGATTCACCTCTCAGAGTAATGTGATGACATGAAACATGTGTATGATAGAAAAAATATAGTTTTGATGTTGAAGCACACATATACACACACCCACACCCACATCATCATCCTTGTCATCAACATTTTTCAAGCACCTATGAAATCATGTAAGATTCCCATATGGGCATGAGTATAAGAAATATAAGAGAAGTAGTCTTGATTAATTCCCCAAGATGGACAAGTGGTGGAATCATAGCTAGAGGGCCCAATAAATGCATGTCCTATACCACACAACCCAAAAAATTACAAAATATAACTTGACATATGTGAATGTCAAAATGTAGCTTTAAATAAATAATATGTGAATGACAAAAATTACAATATTATTTAATACAATTTTGAAAGAAAGAATCTATAATACTTATATAGAATGAAATCTTAGAACTCTAGATCATAAGTAGACTTTATTCCTACGGGACTCCATTGAACTAGATTTTGTTCCTTTTTTGAAATTCCTTATGAACTATCTTGAGGATAATATAATGATATCCACATGGTCAATCTCATTCATATTATTCATAATTATTTTCTCAAGATTATAGAACATAACATTTATATAAATATTTATCCAAGATAATGACTTGAATATAGATTCCTTATCCAATAAATAATACATTGTAAAGATACACTCCTTTTCCCGATCTCTATTGGATTAGTTAGACTGATTTATGCCTATTAATTCATGGCCCAATGTTTCCTCCAATTTAATTGATTTCCGTTGCTAAGTAATTTTGGTGCACGTTAGTGAGATTTAAAACACATGTATGTATAAAGTGGATCAATTTTGGAATACCTTAGAATTAGATTTCGTTCCACTTTGAATTTGTTGATGAACTATCTTTAGGATATCATATTAACACACACATGGTTAAACTTTTCCAAATTATTCTTAGTTGTTTTATCAATATTATCGACCCTAACCTTTATAGAAATCTTTAAGCAATAACACGAAATGGATATAGATTCTTTATCCAATAAAGATATGTTTGTTAAGATACACTACCTTTGCTCGATTTCTATCGGATCTCATTGAATTGATTTACACCTATTAATTCATGGCACAATGTTAACCTCCAATTTACATTTGATTGATTTTTGTTGAATAATTTTTGTTGCATGCAAGTGAGATGGAAAACATGCATGCTTATGTATAAATTGGATTAATTTTCAAATACCTTTAGACTAATCAACACTCTTTATCATCACCATCGAGGTTAATTTTTTCCCTCGTATTGTTACTTCAAACTTCTTTCATTGATTTAAGGTCTCCATTCTATTTTTTCTTCAAGAAAATGTGTTTGTATTAAATAACTTGAATTTTAATTAAATTAAATTTGATATTTTGGTTGATTGTCTACTTGTGGCCAATCCAAAAACATTTTTGTGTTATAGACAAAATTGTTTATATTTTAACGAACTCGAGAATTTTTATCAATTTAGACTATAAACTATATTAATTTTTTTTCAACCAAAATTTTCTACTTACAATCTGATACAAGAAGGATAAAAATTTAATAAATTGAAATTTCTACTGATGATGGTTCATTAATGTATTTCCCACATTTTTATAGCCTCAAAGTATTTCCTAACTTCTTTATCCATAGACATGATTTGATATATTTTGGACACTATGTTATGGTATTTAATCTTCATGGACATGTATGGTGATTTGGGCGTGTAGCGCCAATTTAGCTTGATTAGTATGATGGCACATTTTACTTGATGTTGTGAATACTCACATATTGCTATGTAATTTGAGCCTAATTGATATATGATGGATACTAGTTTAGTCACACACCTTGATGATATAGATTATGTGATTATTGATGAGAACACATGATAACATGGATGTACGTCATTTATATGTATTCAATGGCTAACACATGATGAATTGTGTGAAATTGTGCATGTTTCTCATTTACGATTCCATGTTGATGTTGTGATATCATAGATTTACATGTTTAGACTTGATCATTTATTGAGTAGTGATTTAAACTTGTATTGGACAGATACATTTAATGTGTGCATTGATTGTACAGGTGACAGGTCATAGGAGAATGTGGGTTTCAGGGCAGCTATGCAAATTGTGCACAAGCGGCCCATGGGGCTAAGTCCTAACCATGTTAGTTGTATGAGGCCTTATTGTTTGTTTGTATTATTTGGGCACCATGAGTGACCCCTTAGTTGTAATGTTGTATGTCATGTAAAATTAATTGTGTTTAGGTTGTTTTATTTTGTTAAGTAAACTAGGTTTGGGGACTTAATGGTCCCCACTTGCATTAATTTTTGTATTTAGGTAAGTGTGTGTTAATTAGAGAGGATTAGGGTCACATGTGCACCCTTGAGTGGGCCCCACATCCTCTACACTTGTGCCCAAATGTGCCAAACCCGAAATTGGGCTATTTATGGCATTTTAAGTGACCCCTTTTAGTTTTGGGAGTTCACTTAGCATGAAAATAAGCCCTTGGTATTAGGTAGGGGGCTTAATTTCAAGGCATAAAGGGAGTTTCCTCCCATTTAGCATCTCTTTTGTCACCATCCATGTAAGATGGATTGGAATGTGTGTGTTGTAAAAATTGCACAAACTTGTTTTATTTTCTTTTTGGGCAATTTGGGAGAAGAGTGTTAAAAGTGAGTTTATCTTTTCTCCATTTTATTTTGGGAATATTTGACTTGGAGGGAAGAGAGGGGTGACACATGTCACCCCCTCATTGGTGAGGAAATTTGTTTGCTTTTCTTCAAATACTCCCTCATGTGGGAGAAAGAGGAATTTTTTTAGTTTTTGTTTGGTGCTTGGAGACTTTTGGAGCTAGAGTTTGCTTGGATAAGGAAGTGGGAAAAGCTTAGAGTGTTGGAGAGATTTTGGAGGTAGGATCTTGATTTATCACTATATGTTGTTTTTCATAATAGATATTAGAGTTTTTATGGTTGTATATTGTGTTTTGTTGCTTGTATTGTATATTTCTTGAGTATGTTTTTGTATTATTTTCTCCATCCATCATATGACTTGATGGATTTTGGAGTTTTATGGGGGAAGAGGGAGGGATTTTCCCTCTTAAACCTCATGGCTTGATGGGAAATCCATGTAGGTTCTTTTCACTCCCCTCATATGGTTTGAGGTGGGGAAGGTGGTTCATATGGTTTGAACCCCTTCCCCATTCTTGGAGAGGAAACCCAATGGGTTTGAAAATCTTCCCAAGGAGGATTTTAGGTGAATGGGTGGAGAAATAAGGAGGGATTGTTGTTTTGGAGGGATAAAGAGGTTTTGTGAAGAAATTGTTAGTGTGCATCCTATGGTTGGACCACACCTTTTGGCACTTTTGGATATCTCATCTACTCTTCCCCATTTGTGAGGATGAATATGGTTTTCTCCTCCTTTATTTTGTTTGTTAAATGTTGTGTTTTCTTTAGTGCATGGACTTGTCTTGTATGTGAATATGTTTTTATGTCTCCCTAAATCTTGTGCACATTTGTGGAAGCTAGCTCTCTCTCCCATGGGCTTGGGGGAGGCTAACATGTCTTCCAACCTTTGGAAAGACATGTAATGATGCCTATAGGTTGGGTGGTAAAACAAGTCTTTCTCTATGTGTTGGTTTCTTTGGAAAGCACTCAAAGTTGGAGCTCAAGTTTGGAAGATGGTTGGAGTTTCTTGACATCATGGTTCCTCATTGTTTTCTCCATTTTTGTGAACACTACTCTCATTGTAATCTTATGGATATGGCTATGTGGGAAGTTTCTTTGTCTTGTAAAGTTTCCTTTTTGTGATTGGGGGATTTCTTGTAAACTAGAGTTTCATTAGTTTGTGTATCCTCTTTCAATCTTGCAAAGAAATCTTGTAAAGTAGCTCTTTGTGCATCTTGAGTATTTTACGAATTATGTTGTATTTGTGAGCTTAAGATCCTTGGGAATGTAAACTATCCTTGTATGATAAATGTTGTAAAATACTTAAACTTTGAAATGTAAAACAAGCAGGGTTCATTTTAAGAGACCTCTTGGAAATTAGAGGTGGAAAATACCTGGTGAATATCCCCAGAACCGGTTTCACTGAAAGGTGATTTTTTTGGGGTTTGTGTGCAAATGTTTCACCTGTGAAAGGCTATAAACATGCGACATGAGATTTTTGTATCGTGTCGGCAAGATTGTTGATGCGCTATAACAAATCTCTGTCGCGCGTCTCGATCAGCCTCTGCTCTCTTATCGGGCATCAACACCACCCCGCTCTCACCAACACCGCCCTCCTGTCATGCGTATGCAGCCTTCACCCTCTTTTTTGCATGTCAACACCACCCTCTTGTTGCATGCCAACACAACCCCCCGTCACGCGTCTACTGCCTCCACCCTTCTTTTGCGTGTCAACACCACCCTCCTATCACACGTCAACATTGCCCTCCTGTCGCGTGTCAACATCGCTCTCTCTCTGTCACGCGTCAACACCGCCTCCTATCTCGCGTCAACGACACCCTCTTGTTGTGCATCAAAAGCGCCCTTCCGTCATGTGTCTACCACCTCTCGCCCCCCTGTCATGCATCTGCAGCCTTCACCATCCTATCGCTCATTAATGAAATCTTCTTGTCACGTGTCACTGGAAATTTTTTGTCATGCATCTGAGAATAATACTTGTTTCCTGGCTGCAAAGTTGATGAATATCTATAAAACTATACTTTGTGTACTGGCCTCTGTTTCTTCGCAAGTTTATTATACTTGATAATAGATATGCCCCTAGGTGGTATGAGTGAAGTGGAAGTGTTCTTCCTGATGAATAATCTAGGATTATATAGGGGATATAGTTCAAGTGTAGGCGAAGCCGACCCCTAAAAAAATTAAATTGTAATTTTTAGGTGAACAGTCCACCGACCCACATCGAGAAAAATCACCTTTTCAAATTTTCCTAAAATGGAATATTAGCCACTAAAATTATCCCTTAATACAAAAATTGGTTGAGAGTACTCTAGTTAAGATCTTGTTTGAGGTTGGAGTTTTCCTTTGCAAATAAAAGAGTTGATTGTTATATGAAGTTGTACACACACACACACACACACACACACATACATAACAATGTTATTCTTATATTCTTGATATTATGACAATCTTTTAAAAAAGAAAATGTGATATTTCTTTGTTGGATATCCTTCTTGTTTGAAATCTAAAATTTTTATTTGCTAGAGCATTGGAAAGGAAATCTAGTCATAACATGGTGCTTGAGGTTTAATTTTGAATGGAAGGAAATTAGTTTTTCTTCATTTCCATGTGAAACTTAATGATTTGATCTTATTAGGAAATCAAATTTGAATATGTATTCTTCCTTACTAATTTTTAAGCATATTCCAATACTCTCTCTTCTCATTTGAAATAATTTGCTACCTTCCCTTTTATCTCAAAAATAAGTAAATTATTTTAGCAAGAATAGATATTTAAAAATTCTAAGTTCCATACTTCACATAGATAACAAAATAAAATATCTTATTTTACAACTTGAAATAATCTTTTTTTTTCATTGTAAATAATATAAATAATATAAATATAGTTATTTTTTTATAATATAACTATATTATATTTAAACATAGTTATATATATATATATATTGTAGATCAAGGATTTCGCGCTTGTTACTGTCAAGTTAATGCACCAAACTAAACACAAAAACCCTAAAAACTCTAATGAAATCGATACGATGGACAAGATCCGAAGATGTAGACGGATACGAAGGTCGATGTAGATAAGACGGGCGCACACGAGCAATTCGCATAATAGATCCGAGTAACCTGCAAGACACCAATGCTTGACAGAAAAAGATGGCGTTAAAAGATATTTGGGTGGACTGCCCGAGAAGCGGGTCCGGGAAGCGATAAGCTTCCTCGGCGGATGTCAGTCCACGTTTTCAATTAAGTAGAGAAGCATACATGATAAAAGATGTACATATAAGACTAGATTTTCTGATTATAGTAATGAAACCGGATTTAAACAACAGACAGAAAGCTACAGAAAACAGGAAACTGTAAAATAAAGCCGGATTTGTGTTACCTGTGTCCTTTTACCTGTCTGTAGGATGATCGGCGTCGATTATGTAGAATCGGGCGTCGGCGATGTGATCGGCGTCGACTATGAAGAATCGGCGTCGACTAAAAAACAGATCGGTGTCAATTGAAAGTAGATCAGTTGATCTGGGACAGTGCAAGAAGATTCGGAAATTGGAAAGTGATGGACGGATGGTCGGCGTTTGTTGGATGTATGAAAGTTGGTAAGATCTTTGGAGCAGAGTCACAGGAGGATCGATGGATACGTGCGATGTTGATATGATAGAAGCGAGTAATGGTGCTCCTCTCGAGGATTGATTGGGACGAGATCTCGCCCTCATTCGATACACTTGATGTTAAAAGATTTCTCTTTCTTACAACATGTGTCTTTTCGCGATCTGTCCCTTTGTTTCGCTCTGTTCGTGCGCATCCTTTACATTCGTGTGTTTTTCCATTCTAGAACCGAGTTACGGACTTGCTTTTATAATCGGCGTCGCTCTAGAAAATCGGCGCCGACCAAGTATAGGTCGCGCGCCGATCGCAAATGACTCGAGATGGCAAAAATGATTGATTTCTAGAAAGATGAAAATTACCCCAACTACGGAAAATATCCCACTTGGGGAAAAGGAAAAATAGGGGGATACATAGATAGAATAAATTTGGGGTAGATAAGTGATTAGGATACATGGGAAGAGGTGTAATTAAATATTTAATATTTAATTACTCACTGGTAAGATATAATGGGGTGAATTAAACTTAGGATAGATGTTTAAGTCACAAATCGGATAATATCCCAAGGGGATAGAGGTGACGTAAACGTGCCCCAGGTTACCTAAGCAGGTAAACGAATGTGAGGGACACTAAATTGAGTAACCAATTTTAAGTGTCTACATTTTGCCCCTTTTTGTCAAGTAACTTGCGATAAGCAAGGTTATGAGACAAAAACAAAGAGATGGAAGAAGGGAAGAATGAGTGATGATGTGATCCCCCTCAAACTAGGGATGGGATGGGTGATAGAACAGACGATCCCAAGTTTGAAAGAGGTAGATGAAAACGCCGGATGCCCCAGTCGGATGTCTGGAGTAGATTTGATCATTAACGATGCACAAAAATAAATAAAAAGGCAGCAACCTAAGGAACTCACATTGGTAGGGCAAACTAGACGGTCTCCTCATGAGACGACGTTAATACCTACAGACCCATGAGTGTAAGGAGAACTGCAAAATAGTCAGCATCTAAAGAGAGACACATTGGTAGGGACAACTAGACGGTCTGCAAAGCAGACGACGTTAGTGCCTACAGACCCGTTTAACTCCAAGCTGCCAAAAAGTACGAGTGTCCCACGCAAAGGGAACAAACCCGAAATAGACGGTGATATCGAAAAGATGTGCCGAAAGGCAATATTCAGCACACAACAATGATCAGATGGATAAATAAGCCAAGCATCAACACTATGGCAAACAGATATGGAAAATCGGCGGCGATCACAGTAATCGGCGACGACCAAGATGAAACGGCGTCGATCAAAAAAAATCGGCGCCCGACCGAGCGTAAGCGCATATAAATATGCGACTAAAAGCGTGAGCGATTTATTTTCATCGTGATGATTGATTGAGAGAAGTCGGAATTTTGATTTGAGCATCATGGAAGCCTCGGGAGGCGATCGAAAGCGGGAGGACACGACACAGGGTAAGTGGTTCTTCTTGAACCCGTTGAACTTAAAAAAAAAAATTGTTTGATTTTTTTTTGTTTGTGGGGGCAATGGTCCAATTTATGCCCGGACAGTCAGTCGGCGTCGATTGGTAAAATCGGCGTCGATTGATGTTAATCGGCGTTGATTGATATTAATCGGCGTCGACTGTAAAAATCGCGCCGATTGGAAGATTTTTGTTGTTGTTTTGGATGTGATTTGGGTAAATACGAGACTAATATTGCTCTTGATGTCGTGGGTGCAGGCACGAGAGGCTCTACACATGAGGGATGCGATTCCCGAGTTACTGGAGACTATTCTCCCGGATGTGACCGATGCAGATTGGCGGCATCTAGAGTTAGCCGGGCTCGGGGGCTTCAGATACTACAGATGAGTGCCGCGGGATGTGGAGCTGATGCGGGCACTAGTGCGATGGTGGGACAGCCACACGTGCACTTTTTGGTTTAGGACGGGTGAGATGACCATCACCCATGAGGACATATACAGGATTCTGAGATTGCCGATCACTGGGGACCCTATCGAGATTACACCACGAGAGCAGCAGCAGAGGGCCCTAGTTCGATTATATGGAGACAGGGCAGATGACTCAGAGATAGTGTCCGGGGCAGTGAGGATAGCCTCACAGTACAGACAGGATAGTCCCCGGAGCAGACGGATAGTGCTGATTCAGATGGCTATATCCTACTTTGCTCTTCCAGATTCAGGAGGTGGGAGATTCCCACTATTGTTATTAGACTGTGTTTGCGACATTCTGCAGTTCAGGCAGGTGTTTGCTTTTGCTGATGCCCTGATAGCTCAGATATACCATGAGCTATGGATGTACACCACAGGCCGGAGGACAGGTATAGATGTCAGTTTTGTGCTCCATTGCTGGGCCTATGAGCATATAGCGGTGATCAGGCCATCCGGGCTTCCTTGGATGCCAGCAGCAGTGGGAGGTGTTGATTATGGATTCCGGTGATGGCGGGCTGACATGGCCGTTGGGGATACAGGGAGATCGGCTGATTGGTACAGCGAGCGTTTCAGGACGCTGACACCGGATCAGGTCATTTGGAGGCCATATCGGGCATTTCCGACATGGGCTGGTCAGGATGCCCACTTGGTGGCACTGAGACGGAGCAGGGTGGTTAGGGGCCGCAGGCCTGATATGTGGGAGCGAGTCCCGTTTATGCGGGTATTGAGACAGTTCGGCCTAGTGCAGACAGTGCCGACCACCTACACGCCTTATAGGCGGGATAGCAGGGAGACTGATCTGCCGATTTTGATCCCGGCAGATCCACTGAGAGAGGCCCCACCCTCCACAGACAACGATGATGACGTAGGGGTAGATGAGGGTTATGCAGCATGGTATGATACAGAGCTTCCACGACATCTCCCGGCATCTATAGATGCCGACGAGGATGACATAGCTGCGATCGTTGGATAGACTGGAGGGAGAGCATGCCACCACGACACGAGACACATCAGGTAGCTCTTGAGGAGATCGGGGCTCTGCAGCGAGAGGAGAGGATGCCTAATTTTGGAGAGAGACACCGCTCGCGGGAGGCGAGATCAGCCCGATCCAAAGCAGAGGATCACTATTATCGACATAGGGAGGCCCTCAGGGCCAAATATGGGGAGACAGGTACCATGTCGGAGTCCAGTACGAGGGTACGACCCTAGGAGGAGCACCACCAGCAGCGCCAAAGCAGCCCCAGCAGCACCAGCAGCACCATTACGAGCACCGAGTACCGTGAGCTTGAGCACATATCAGTCTCTCCTTGCTGAGGTGAGATACTATGAGGATGCCTTAGCGCAGCATGCCCCAGATGTGCCTGCGAGTGCAGGCGAGAGGAGGAGGGCAGGCAGCTACGGCGAGCGGGGCCTCGGGCGGAGGAGCACAGGAGAGGCCGAGGTGGGCGAGACCTCCGGCAGCAGTGTGATCCGGCTCGATAGGCGGCGGTCAGGAGAGACAGCCTGGTCCAGAGGAGGGTGGAGGAGATAGTGTCCTCCATGCATCGGACTTTACGATATAGAGATTGATATATTTTGTATCTGTATAGTGATGCAGCCTCGATTGGAAGGCATTGTATAGATGGCTTGATTGAAAGCCACCCATTTTTGTTGTCTGAGACACACATGTATATATAGATTCATCATTTTATTTGTCATATAATTGTTCTCATGCTTTTGATTTTGATATACATGTATAGATGTGGCGTAATTGTGATGGATATAGATATAGGTGATAGATGATGAATAGATGTGATTGGATAGATATAGGTGATAGAGGATAGAAATAGATGTGATTTGATGGATATAGATATGTGGATATAATTTTGATGAAAATAGAGATAGACAGATGCAATGTAACTTGGATGTACAAGTTTTTCGATACTTTGATGGATAGATAGATAGATGTGATTGATGTACTCGGCATGGTTGAGATGTTAATTTAATTTTGATGAAAATAGATAGCCAGAAATAGATGTGTTGATAATAGATGCTTTGATAGATAAGATGAAATTAGATAGAAGATAAATTTTGATTGAATTAACATGTGAAATGTCAATTTGACTAGATGAAAAACAAAGAATAATGGGGAATACTCTTTGCGAGAGCCAAGGAGGTAATGAAAACGACCTTGACTAGGAATAAAGAAAATATACCCGGATAAGAAAGAAAATGACAAGTTGGACTCCCAACCGACCATAGATAGAATCTAGATAGGAAATCACAATATCATGCATGTAAGGCCCTATATGAGGTTAAAATGAACCTGACACTAACTAGCCGCAAAACAGATCTAGGAGGGAAACGAAAGGAACAGTAAGTACGTACCTTGTCAGAATTTACAAGGGACAGAATACATGTCCATAGTGGGAAAATAGGATTCTCCATATGATCTACAAAAGGTCTTAAATCTCAGCTTCATGATTTTGGCAGAAAAGCAAACTGATCAATGCGGGAAGTTTGCTTGATATGGAAAGACTGATCAATACGGGAAGTCTTTCAGTGATGCTAAAAAGTGTATAAACTGACTGAAAGGCTGATTAATTGCAAGAAGCCTTGAATATATCTTTGAGAAACAGCCGTCCTTGAGGAGCTGATGCGTATTTTGAATTTCAATGATAGCCATCCTTCGAGGGTATGGTCTATATATTTTTTTCTTTTTGATTCATTTGATAATGTAGGGATAGCTGTCCTTCAAGGGATCAGTCTATCTTTTTGGATAGCATCTCTTCTCTTCTTTTTTTTTTTTTTTTTTTTTTTTTTTTTTTTGAAAATCTTTTTGGAAGAAGCTGAGTTTAGACCTAGATAGATCAGATGGAGGGGAAGAGAACATAGAAGAACATGCACTCATGCCCCGAGTAGATCCGATTAAGATAAGCACTTGGGACAGATGAAGTGGTGATTAAGGTATTCCTACCATGAGGAGGAACATATCCAAAAGAAACATGCAATGAGTAGAGCCGCGATACTCATATTTTAAGGTAAAAGAGGCAATAGGCGGAGAACCACATAGTTTTGAATCACCATGAAAGTATATGACTGGTTGTTTAGATGGATGAAAGATCTATGTTGCGACTAGACTTGTGTAAGATAAATTTTAACAATAGAAGGGCCGTAGATGCAAGGCATTAAGAGGTTTCGCTTTAGGTATACCATCCATGGAAGATAGACGATAAGCCCCAGACCCATATTTATGAGTGATAATGTATGGGCCCATCCAGTTGGGAGAAAACTTACCACGTTGACTTCTTTCGAGTGTGGTGACATTTTGATTTTCTTTAAGAACAAGATCCCCAATTTTGAAGTCACGGTGCTGCAAGTGCTTGTTATAAGCACGTTTGACATGCTCAAGATAGACTTGATGATGTTCGAGAGCATTGAGACGCCGCTCATCTAATAATTCAAGTTGTCTTTAGAGCGAGTTTGATGATAGTCCTCATCGGAGACAAATTCTCTGAGAGAAACACGGAGAGATGGGATTTGGACTTCCAAAGGAAGAACAACTTCAGACCCATAGACGAGAGAGAAGGGAGTAGCACCAGTAGGAGTACGAATGCTAGTCCGATAGGCCCAGAGAGTAAAAGGGATATGTAAATGCCAATCCCTACCAGCTTGACTAGTTACCTTTGCGAGGATATTACGCAAAGTTTTATTGGAAGCTTCGGCTTGACCATTAGCTTGAGGATAGTATGGAGAAGAAAAACTGAGTTTGATATTGAAAGCGTTGCAGAGGTTCTGCAAATCAACGTTCTTGAAAGACTTGCCATTATCTGTGATGAGTTTGTGTGGGACACCAAAGCGACAAATGATGTGCTGATAGACAAAATCAACTATGGGTTTAGCCTTTGTTGAAGAAAGAGGGATAGCCTCCACCCACTTAGTAAAGTACTCGGTGGCGTAATGATAGAATGATGGCGTTGTGAAGAAGCGGGGATTGATGAGACCAATAAGATCAAGACCCCATTGCGAAAAAGGCCACAAATCCGCCATGGGTTGCAAAGCTTGACTAGGGATGTGTGTAAGATTGGAATGTTGTTGACATTTGACGCATTTCTTAGTGTATTCACAACAATCTTGATTAAGAGAAGGCCAATAATATCCCAAGCGTAAGATGCGTTTAGCCCTGGCCAAGCCACTAAAATGTCCACCACAGATACCGTCATGGACCTCTGGATGCTTTTTGATGATTCATGGGTTTTGAGGCGAAGCAAAATACCATCAAAGCCACGTTTGTAGAGAATCCCGCCTAGAATAGTATAGCGATTAGCGCGTTGGATAAAAGATCTTCTACCATTGGAAGTCAGATCTGGAGGAAGCACCGAATGAGATAGATAATCAACAATTTGTTGATACCACTCATCCTGAGTATGGGTTGTGACAGCATGGATTGAAGTTAGTTGCCTAAGATGAGATGGTTGATCTAATCGTTGCACAGCCACATAAAGTCGCGAGTCTTCGGTAAAAGGTGGGATAAGTGAGGCTAACGAAGCCATTGTATCTGCGAATCGATTTGCAGTGCGAGGAATAGCTTGGATAGTGAATTTATCGAAAGATTGGAGTTGAGCAAGAACGATATCACGATATTTTTGAAGGATATCATTCTTGCATTGATAGACACCCGTGACTTGATTAACGATGAGTTCAGAATCACCAAAGATGTCAATATGACGAGCGCCGAGATTAATGGCATTTTGGAGACCTAAGACAAGAGCTTCGTATTCAGCCATATTATTGGTACACTCAAAGTTCAATTTGTGTGTGACTGGGATAGGCGTACCCCAAGGAGGAATCATCACGAAACCCGCACCTCCCCCTTGCTGGCATTTGGATCCATCAAAGAAGAGCTTTACTTTAAATGGAGATAGACCAAAATCAATTTGTTGGATATATTCATCGGGGAATTGAGCAAGGGGGTCTTGAGTGTCCGGAAGAGGAGCATCAGCTAATTGATCTGCAATAACCTGACCCTTGATAGACTTTTGCGGGATAAACTCGAGGTCAAATTCTGTCATAAGCATGAGCCAACGAGTGATACGATCATTGTGATAAGGCTTTGCATGAATTGTCTTGAGTGGATTGACACTTGTGACAATATAAGTTTTGTGATTAAGGAGGTAATGACGAAGCTTAGAAGTTGCGAAGAAGAGAGCACAACATAGCTTTTCAGCTTCGGAGTAACGTGTTTCATACTCATGGAGGGTGCGACTGATGTAATAGACAGCTTGTTCTTTACCGCAAGTGTCCCGATGTGAAATCATGGCTCCCAGAGCATGGTCAGTCACAGAGATATAAAGATAGAAAGGCTCCCCCTCGCGTGGAGGTGTAAGCACAGGTGGAGAAAGAAGATAAGCTTTGAGATCATCAAAGGCCTTTTGGCAATGTTCATCCCATTCAAAATGAACATTCTTATGGAGGAGATGATGAAAAGGTTGACAACGGTCCGACAATTGTGAGATAAAGCACGCCTTAGCGATTGAAGACATCCTTGGAGACTGTGGAGTTGCTTTAAGTTAGAAGGGGGAGGCATCTCAAGGATAGCTTTTATTTTTGCGGGGTCTACTTCAATACCCCTAATGGAAATGATAAAACCTAAAAGTTTACCAGTGAGAACGCCAAACATGCACTTAGATGGATTTAGACGAAGACAAAAGCGGATAAGCCTCTCAAAGAGAGGTGCAAGGATGAAAAGATGATCGGCGGCGTTTGGACTTACCGAGGAGATCGTCAACGTAATCTTCCACAGTTTTGTGTAAGAGATCATGGAAGATGTAGGTCATTGCTCGCTGATAGGTTGCTCCTGCGTTCTTAAGACCGAAAGGCATGACGCGATAGCAGAAGGTCCCCCGAGGAGTTATGAAAGAAGTCTTATGTTGGTCTTAGTGCGATGAGAATTTGATTATAACTAGAGAAACCATCCATAAGAGAAATCATCTCATGACCCATGCAATTAAATCCATGAGTTGGTCGATATTAGGTAGAGGAAAATCATCTTTTGGACAAGCAAGATTAAGATCCCGGAAGTCGGTACAAATTCAAATTTTCCCAGTAGCCTTGAATTCTTGGTACTACATTGGAAACCCATTGTGGATAATTGATGGGTTGGATGAAGTTAGCGAGAGTAAGCGCTGCAATTCTTCTTTAACAAGAAGGGCTACTCTAGGGTGCATTTTACGTAATTTTTGTTTAACTGGTTTGATGTTGGGAAGGGTAACGATATTGTGGACCACAATATCGGGATCGAGTCCTGGCATATCCTCATATGACCAAGCAAATGCTTGACGATGGTTGGAAAGAAAAGTGGTAAAATCTCCTAACTCCTGTGGATTAAGGGATTGGCCAACCTTAATGATGCGAGGGTCTTCAGAAGTCCCTATATTAAGGTCGATAGTGGTTTCGTTGAGAAGCGTAGATGTGTCAGAAGGAATAGTCTTGGGAAGATATGAATCCTCTGCCTCTCAGATAGGTGAGGACAGAATCATCATCCGCACAGTGGATAGTGTTGATAGTAGGAGAGTCATCTCCAACTATCTCAGGGAAGATTAACGGTATGGAAGCGGACCGGTTGCTAGTCGTATAGGCTAGCGGCCCTAAGGAAATGGTATTGATCAAAAAAAAAAAAGTTAGGTGGGATGGAAATGTCGTCGTCCACATCGAGTGATGCTTCTGACTTAGCGGGAGAAGATGGTTCCTCAATAGGAAGAGGCTCATCGAGAGTAGTGACGGTGGCTTTTGAAAGAGGTTTAAATCCTAAACCAAATTTTTGATGTGGCATGAGAGTGGGAATGGATGTGAGGTCATGCACACCTTGCTCATATTTTCCTAGACCAAAACCCTTCCACGCGCATCGATATAGATAAGTTTTTGCAAACGTGGGATTTTGTAGATAATCGAACCCTGTTAAGTAAGGTTTGGTCTAGGAGGAGAATCAGGTGATAATGAGGCGTATCAAGACCACCATAGATGAAATTAGTACTGTTGATTGGGCGGACCAATGGTGACGATGTGGCCGAGACACTGGTTGATACTCGGGTTGTTTGTCCGGTCTACCATACTCACTAGGATTGAGATGGGCGTCGAAAGAAAAGAGGAAGCTCTCCCGTGAGAAACGCGCTATAATGTCTCTTCTAGATTTTGTAAATCCGGTAGTTTGGTTGCAGTATGGAAGAAGATGAGGCCCGTCGGGAGAAGAAGTATTTTCCTTTAGAGGGCGAGACCTTGTGGTCATGTCGCATTGTGCGGAAGGAAAAGGATCTCTGGATGAGTATATATTTTCCCTCATATTGATATTTTAAGCATCGATGGAGGGTGGATGGGACACAATGCATTGCACGAATCCGGGAGCGTCGAGGATCATATTATAGTGGAATTTTCCTTGACAATGTAGAAGAGTTCATGAAGCGACTTCTTACCTACTCGAATGGGTAAGACCACGTTCTAAAGTAGCGCTAGCGATCGTTAAATGATCGAAGAAGGCGAAAGGCGGGGGTGACACTACGTTTTTGGTAATTTAAGTTGCTCAAATGTGTGCGAGGAGATGACGTTGAGTGCATCTCCACTGTCGATCATAACGCGTTTTAACGTGGTGTTGTCAATTTGGACTGTGATAAAGAGGGGAGCCTCGAATCCTCTAAAGAAAGAGGAGGAACTTCCGAATCTTCAAAAGAAATGGCGGTTGATGGTCTATTCAATCGACAACCAACTCGTAGAAAGTGGGGCTCATCGAATTTCTTTGCGATGCGATGCGGACTATCAATCGAGCTGGCGATGTTGTGGAGAGGATTGGATGAGGTCAAAAAGAGACATTTTGACCGGAGCCTGAGTGAGTTGTTTCATAACACTCTCCTCAACTGACACGGGAATTTGAGCCCGAGGGGCAGCACGAATAGAGACCCGAGGTCGTGGGGCTAATGAGGAAGAAGGAACTCCTTTGGGGGGCTGCGAAATGATAACCCGTGGTTGAGATGCTGTAGAGGAAGATGGATTATCATAGTGTTGGGTTCTAGTGGCAATATGGATTGTATCAATTTGAGAAGGTGGAAGGTCAATTGGAGTGGAATCACTAGAGGTCTGAGTGGATCATTGGGGCTCAGATGGAGCTAAGATGATAGGAGATACTTGTTTCTCCTCCTCCAGCAAAAGATCACTTTCTTCCAAAAGTTGTTGCGACAGACTTGAAGAGCTTTACATCCCTCAGTATCATGACCGAGGTATGGTGGTAGCGCAAATTAGATCAGAGTTAAACCAGGTAGGTTTAACTCCTTTAGGGTTATAGGGTTTAATCGGAGGAAGGGATATGGATGAAGATTGGATAAGTTGGCGAAGGATTTCGGTGTAGAACCCGGTAGATGAAGATGAGGATAGAGGTGATGAAGGTGCCTCTTTTGCCTTAACAGACTGCCGAGGCAAAAGAACCTGCATGTTAGGTTTGACAGTCTTTTTAGGGATCATCTTATTCTTTTGGACACTTGGGGAGCAGTCTTGGGCACTTGAGATGGAAGTAAGTGAGACATGATTGATTTTGGTGGAGGAGGAGCCCCTAAAATAGATTTTGAAGATGATGGAGATGTGACAAGTGTTGTGGTCTTCAAAGATAAAGGAGGTTGTTTGGTTGAATTTACTGATGATTTAGATAATGTCGATTTAGATGAGGAAGAAGCTCCCAAAGTAGGTGTAATCGGAGGGACATAGGATGCCCTGGCTTTTGGTAATGAAGATGATGATCCTGATAGAAGAGGTGGCGTTTTGTTAGTAGGTAAATCCGCTTTTCGGGGTGTTGGTGAAGAATGTGTTGTAGAAGAAGATGATGGTTTTGATAAGTGTGTAGAAGAAGAAGACGCCTTCTCGGCTGATAAATCCAATCTTTTATGGGGCGTAGAGAGAGATTTTTGTGGGAAAGCACCAAGGGTCTTGATGGTTGGAATATGGGCTTTCCCTTTTCATGGATGGTGACAACTTCAATGGCATAAGGTGATTGTAACCTTTTCGGAGGAAGCAAGTGGGGGAATGCGATGGCACAATGTTAGATTTTGGTTGTCTCGGTTTAAGTTCAGGAACCGAGCGTATAGGTGTTGGTGCTACTTCTTTTGATTTTCCTTTAATGGGCGAAGCAGCACTAGTGGTGGAAGAAGTGAGTGATGAAGAAGTAGTTCTTTGCGAAGGGACTACTTCTGGTGCAGTAATTATGGGTGGAACTACTGTTGGAAAAGAGACAGGAAGAGTCAAAATCGAAGATGCTTCCATCGGAGTTGGCACAATTATAGGTACGTTCACCAGGGGCATAGTTGCAGCGAGAATGGGAGCAACAGAAGTAGATGTATCTGTAGTGGAAACTCGAAGGGATGTAATTGCCTCGAGCATTGAAAGAATGTTCGATGATGAGACAGATGAGGATGACACTGTCTCGGGTATGGATGGAAGGTGAGACAAAGGAGTGGAGAGAGATGAACCCGTATCTAGCAATGTAGGAATATTCAAAACGGGCTATCGGAAGATGGTGGAATTTCAGTGATTGGCGAAGTGGAAGGAGGTTCTGATTCGGTTGATGTGTTCGCAGATGGCTTGGTTTCAGAAGAAGATTCTTCAGTAGAGATGAAGTTGATAGTATGAGTGTTTGGTTTTTGAGACTCTGAAGCATTATGGTTCGGGGAATGATTAGGAAAAGGTTGTTTAAAAACATCCATTGCCTGATTTGGGGGAGCATTTGGGTTATCCAGAATGAGCTCACCTTTATCGATGAATTCTGGACAAGATTTTGAAATTTCGACATCGTTCGATGTCATGACCTTTGGTTCTATGATAATGACAGAAATCATTTTCTCTATACCAGAATGGACGTTCTTGGCTTTCATCGATATTCCTAATAGGGGGAAGTTCGATCATGCGAACTTCCAACATTTTCTCTAAGATAGAGGCATATGATTCCCCCAATGGAGCGAAGGATCGAGATGATGAAGTCCCTTTTCGAGAAGATGAGGAGTCTCTTCGTGGTGTTTGATTAGAAGTAGTATCGGCTCGTGATGTTTTTAATACGATGGCATTGGTGGATCCCTGATTCTTGTCTTTAGAAGGGGAAGAATTTGGTTTGGTAAACCGAGAAAAATCGGGTTTAGATTTAGAGCGAAGTTTTAGCTTCCCTTGTTCAATGGCGCGAGATTCAAGTTTGCGTGCCATTGTAAAGGCTTCTTCAAAGGTATGAAAAGTTTGGATCCTTAAAGTGGAAGAAATGTGATTAGCACAAGATCGAGTAAACAACTCGATTTGTTGGGATTGAGGAAGGGAGAAAGACAATTGGTTGATTATCCCTCTCCAACGAGCGACAAAGTCTGCAATAGACTCATCATCGAATTGATGAATGTTATAAAGATCTGTAATCGAGATCTTATGCGCGATATTTATTGAAAAGTTTTCAACAAACATCTGGGCCAATTGAGAGAAAGAAAACAAGGAATGTTGAGGAATGTTATTGTACCAGTCTAAAGCAGGACCTGCTAGAGACATAGGAAAGGTACGGAGCATAAGCTCCTGATCCTGGACTATGAGGTAGCAAGCATGTTTGAATGCTCACAAATGTTGTTGAGGGTCCTCTCGACTATGAAACTTTGAAAATTTAGGAAGTTCCCATTGGGGAGGATAAGGCTTAAAAGCCCCGAGGGATGAATGGGTTCATTACACACTTCCTCAAAGGAGTATGAAGGCGAGCCCCTTTTGTGGAGGCTTCAAGTCGTGATTTTCTTGAAGAGAATTTGAACCACGTCAGATTGAGGAGGAGGCACACTGGCATGTCCTACATAAGAAGCAAATGGTGGATGTTGTTGAGGTGTCAACGGAGGATTCATCTGTTGATTGATAGGATGATAAGAGGAGTAACCAGGTGTTCTGGGTGACACTTGGTGGGGTATTTGTTGTGAAGTACCTTGTGTATAGCAGTGTGAGATAATAAGTGGTTGAGAAAATGAAGGTTGGATGACGGGTGGAGCCTGTGATTGGTGGACTCCTATGCTTGTTGATTGAATCGGGATAGATTGAGGAACATGAGTGCCAATTTGATTGGACATATTGGGGAACAAGACACGAAAGGGGCCTTCTTTGCCGGATTAGGCATTAAGTACTTGATGCTAAAGGATGGGTGAAGGTCACTTTGTTGCTTTGGAATATTGGAAGAAAAACCCACTAGAGGATGGGAAGCGGGAACCAGGTGACTATTCGGAGGGTTGGCTCATAAAGGGGTATTGACCTTGGGATACTGATGGAGGGCATAGATGAATTAACAAAGCAATATGCGGGTGCGCGAGACGCATTCATCATAGCGAGGCGAGAGGACCTCTCGAAGTAGGTTGTGGAATATTCGAGTCGCTGCGGTGTTAGGAATAGGTAAGACTATTTGAGAACTAGTCGATATGGTTGGTGGAAGAGAAAAAGGAGGCACAGGGGCACCGCCCTTCTCCGTGACTCGAGGCAAGAGAGATGATGCAAACTATTCTACAAAGGCCTGGGATGGTTCACGAGAATAATCGTACACTTGCTGGATTGGTGGTCCTTGATCAGATATTTGAATAGACTTGTGTACTAGGTAGTCCATAAGGGCTACCGGATTGCGATCGAGGAACGCCTAAAATTCGAGGATCCCGCGCGGAACATACTACGAGTCGAAGTAGATGATATTTACGAAGGACTAGGGAAGTTTGGACGTGATGGGGTTGCTTTGGCTTGAAAGAAAGGATTATATGACCAGGATGGGGAACAGACTAGCGGCCGGTCGAGGAAGATTTGGGGGTGCGAAACATCCACACTAGTGGTAATCTCGGAAGAAGAAGGAGCCAGTTGAGCCATTCTTCTAGATTGTAACTTAAGTGATGACCGTCATAAACACGCGAGAAAACAAAATTGACCTAACTAATGCCTGAGACAATTCAAGTAGCGCGAGATGATTATCTCCTTTAAGTTTTGATGCTTTTAAGAAAGAAAATGTTAGGGAAGGCTTTTAGAAGCAGGAACTACTCAAATAGCCAAACTAAGGATGGTTTTGGGAATGTTTGGTGAGGAGTCGAAGGCACTTGATAAAAGACGTCACGTGGCTTGATATAGGGGCCTACCCCGCACTTCACACACCGCTGCGATAAGAGAGTCGGGTGCTTTTCCAATATATACCAGGATCTTAGTGAATTTATAGCGGCGGCGAGTACCGCGTAGGCTCTTCCTCTTGGATATCACTTCCAGTAGGCGAGGCCAGGGAAGGAGTTTTTGTTTAAATGCTTTATACCTAGTGATTTTGGCTTTGTGTGCAAGGGTGAAAAATAAAAATCAAATAGTGTCACTACCGATTTTGATCAATTTTCCACCTAATTAAAACTAGATGAGAAACATACAACAGCAATGACAAAGAAAAAGTTCTTTTTAAGCACTTAAAAACAAAGTGTTTGATTTCGATGAAGACAAGTCAAACAGATTCTTTCCCAAATGCGATTAAATTCCTTTTAAGCACCAAAAATTGAAATGTTTGGATGTGATAGACAACAAACAAAGAAATCCTAAAAAGGAGAAAACACCGCAAAAGAGAAATACCTGTAGATTTAGCTCTCCAAGGTGTGTGGACTTCAAAAAGTGCGTTGTTGAGCTCTTCCCCTCGGAACAATCCCACGAACAAGCAAAGTGCTCCGCAAGAAAAGGTTAAGCAAACAACAAACAAGACCCAGAAAGATATATCCGGATAATGGTGAAACGAAAAATTTCTATTTCAAGGAAATAGAAAAATTTCAAGATAACGATTTCGCATAAAAAGCAAGATTGAAATGATGAAAAGAAATGCTCAAGCAGAACTGATAGAAATCAGTGAAGAAAAAGAATCAAAGCTCAAAACTAGAAAAGAAATGAACTTACCAATAAGGGACTTTGGTTGGGTCCCACCGGGCGTGCCAGAATGTAGATCAAGGATTTCGCGCTTGTTACCTGTCCAAGTTAATGCACCAAACTAAACACAAAAACCCTGAAAAACTCCAATGAAATCGATACCTGATGGACAAGATCCGAAGATGTAGATGGATACGGAGGTCGATGTAGATAAGATGGGCACACGAGCAATTCGCACAATAGATCCGAGTAACTGCAAGACACCAATGCTTGTGAGAAAAAGATGGCGTTAAAAGATATTTGGGTGGATCTGCGAGAAGCGGGTCAGGAAGCGATAAGCTTCCTCGGCGGATGTCGATCCACATTTTCAATTAAGTAGAGAAGCATTCATGATAAAAGATGTACATATAAGACTAGATTTTTGATTATAGTAATGGCCGGATTTAAACAACAGATGAAAGCTACGAAAAACGAGAAGCTGTAAAATAAAGCTGGATTTGTGTTACCTGTGTCCTTTTACCTATCTGCAGGATGATCGGCGTCGATTAATAAGGATCGGCGTCGACTGATGTGATCGGCGTCGACTATGAAGAATCGGCATCGACTAAAACAGATCGGCGTCGATTGAAAGCAGATCAGTTGATCAGGGACAGTGCAAGAAGATTCGGAAATTGGAAAGTGATGGACAGATAGTCGACGTTTGTTGGATGTACGAAAGTCGGTAAGATACTGGAACAGAGTCACCAGAGGATCGATGGATACGTGTGATGTTGATATGATAGAAGCAGAGTAACGGTGCTCCTCTCAGGGATTGATTCGGACAGGATCTGCCCTCATTCGATACACTTGATGTTAAAAGATTTCTCTTTCTTACAACCTGTGTCTCTTTCGCGATCTGTCCCTTTGTTTTTCTCTGTTCATGCGCATCCTTCTGTTCGTGTGTTTTTCCATTCTAGAACTGAGTTACTGGACTTGCTTTTATAATCGGTGCCGCTCTAGAAAATCGGCGCCGGCCAGTATAGGTCGGCGCCGATCGCGAGACAGAACTCCGAGATGGCAAAAATGATTGATTTCTAGAAAGATGAAAATTACCCCAACTACGGAAAATATCCCGCTTGGGGAAAAGGAAAAATAGGGGATACATAGATAGAATAAATTTGGGGTAGATAAGTGATTAGGATACATGGGAAGAGGTGTAATTAAATATTTAATATTTAATTACTCACCTGTAAGATACTGATGGGGTGAATTAAACTTAGGATAGATGTTTAAGTCACAAATCAAATAATATCCCAAGAGGATAGAGGTGACGTAAACGTGCCCCGAGGTTACCTAAGCGGAGTAAGCGAATGTGAGGGACACTAAATTGAGTAACCAATTTTAAGTGTCTATATATATATATATATATATTGATATTTAAGGTGGGTTGAAGGGACCCGTTCCCTATTTACAAAAAGGAGGCATAACCTCGTATAAGACCAGACAACAACCACATTCATCCAGGTGGCATACTAACAAAAACCAGAACTTATTCTATAGCTAAACATATGCCCGAATTATGCTTACGGGCCTATAAGACAGAAATATTAATACCCATATTGGGCACATCCATATCCATCTCGGGCGCGCCAACAGACTCATCATCCACCGAGTTGCCATTGAGCCAGCCGCGCCAGAGGTAGCCAAAAGCATCACTGCAAAGGAATGCGAGCAGTCCACCAAGATAGAACAGGAACAAGCGGTGCCCCCAGGGCCTTGATGTTGGGCAACTGAATACAAATACACCCCGCCTTTTTATCTTTTACGTAAGAGTGAGGGACTCAACAAACTCTAGCAACACTTTGAAGTGGCGATCGAGTTCTAGGAAGGCCGAAGCAACACCAGTCGATGAGCCCGAGGTGACATCCAGAGCAGGCCATGAAGCCAAGTTGAAATTAGCCACCTCTCGAAGCAAGGTTTCCGCAGAAGTTTGGGCAAATCCAGAAGGTCGCGACTTTAACCACCTCCGCCCTTGAAGGATGCATAACCAAATAAAATTCCACGAAAATGGAGGCAATACCACTATTTACCCTTGGCCACCCCTCCATATTTAGAAACTCCTATCCCAAAACCAATTTGACCACCTCCAGGTCCTCTGCACAGGAGATGAGGAAAATCTTCTGTAGCCTACCATCAGTAACCCTGTTTCTGAATGCCATTTCACGCACATCACAAGAAAGTGACGAGCAGGAGCCCAAGGTGTAGCCATATCACGTAGCAAAAAGGGGGATTGTGTGAGACGACCACCAACCAGTCTTAAATAAGTTCGTTATGCTCCACACATGGGGAAGTTGTCGTCGAATTCATGATGGGATGAGTCCTCGAGGAAATCATTTGTAAGCCCACCCACACGCAGCGATTTATTATCCACCCTCTCCCCATAATCTTAATCGATACCTTTATTTTCTAGCCAGTCGACACACTGATTACCTTCTCGGTAGATGTGTTTAATACTCCAATTTTGAATTTAAACAACGTCCACTAAACCTTTTGAACTTCAAGATCTAACTTCCATGACAAATATATTTTTTTAATGATGGTGTTAATGATTATCATGGAGTCCCCTTCAATTTCCAGATTTTCAATTTTAAGGGAAGCAATGAGAAATAAACCAAAGCCAAGGGCTTACACCTCGGCAACATTACATGTACCCTCCTTAAGTTTGTATGAAGCAGCTATAACCACCTTACCAGAGGAATTGCAAATGATACAACTAGCACCGAGACCCCCGAATTACCCCTAGAAGCCCCATCAAAGTTAAGTTTTAAAAATCCACTGGAAGGGGGAGCCCAAAAAGTGTTTCTTCTAGCCAGGGAGGAAGATGCGGAAGACTTCAAAGCACCATCCCCAACCTTGATTATCAATGGAAAAATTATTTCAAGCGATCTGTCATGGGAAGTAAAAGGAAAATATCTAGACCAATTAGCAGACACAACTTCGGATATAGCCCTTTCCAGCCTAAGGAGAACCGAATTCACTGTGCCATATTCCTCCCTAAAAATCCTTTTATTTCTCTCCCACCAAATGTGCCACAAGAGAAGAACCAGACTACACAACCAAATAGAAGAAAGAGCCCCTGAATGAGAATTAATAGGCCAAGCTAGGATAACATCCGGGAGGGATTTAGGTTGGACCCATGGAAGGTTAAGCTTGCGCACGAAATAGTTCCAACATTCAACAACAAAGGCAATGAAGAAGAAAATGGTCTTTGTCTTCCACATATTTTTCACATAGGAGACATCTAGTAGGACCTTGAAAACCAATTTTTTTCCTTCTTTCTTGAGTTAAGATCTTACCCTTAAAGGCCATCCAGGTGAAAAGACCAGCTTTAGGGGGGCATTGGGAGTCCCAACAATCTTTCCATACTATTTTCTCGGGGCAATATCCTCATGGAGCAGGAGATACCCAAGATGAGGGGAATAAGATCCTCGAGGGAGCTGCAGTCCAAACAATTTCATCCTACTTATTTGAGATCAGAATATTCCCTGTCTGTAAAATGAGATAAAAAATTAGCTTCTAAATTAGGAGAGAGGTTCAAATGATCCACTTTTTTCCATTGCAACATGGAGGGAAGGGAATCATTCAGTTCCCCATAGTTGGAAATGTAAGGGCCCCATTCTCCTAACAATCTCCTCTTAATGTCTGTGAAAGTAGGAGAGTCTCCAAGAGCAAGGTAACCATTCCATGGATCATCCCAGAAGAGAGCTTTCTTGGTGGCACTCAAGAAGGGGAGCACCTGGGGTAAGTGCGGGAAGTTGATGGACAAATATAGGGTTATCCGTGGACGTCATATTGCAAAAAAACAGAGAAATCTCAACTTGTAGGGATTATTAGCTATACACACACTCTAAATTAGAAAAATTACATAAATATGAATTGTAGCATTCGGAATCTAGTTTCTAAAATATTAATTTTTGTAAAAAACAGAGAGATTAGCTATATTAAAAACTTAAAATTATATGACTTATGTTTTTTTTTTTGAAAAAACTTATAAGATTGTAGTCCATTTGCCCGCATTTTGGATGACCAAATCTTGTTTTTTTCTTTTCCTTTGGTGAAACGTTAGATGTAGTTTTCTATCTTGGGATGGATTTTATTTTGTATTTGTTTTAGCAATATTTTTTTTTTAATGATTTTTTCCATGAAAGTGGTCTGAAAATATTTAGAAAATGGAGCGCTTTCTATTTGCCCACCATAACTATATCAAAAAATATCGAAATCAATTTTTTTTTAAGGTGTATAAAATTTGTCCACTCTTGGGATGGTATAAGTTTTATCATATTTTGATAAGCGAAACAAAAGTTACAGTCTTAAACGTAGACATGAACATTCACGGGAAAAAATGTCTTAAAGACCTATTGTTAGTAAGAAATTATAAAATGATATTTATCTTATTCTATTCACTTTAAAAACAATATTTCTACAAAGCTAAGAGTCTACCCTACGTGATGGCACCATTTTTGTGAAATGTTTTTAGTTTTTTAGCATGGTTCAAGTCTTTGGAAGAGCAAATTTGAGGTTTTTGACCTTTTACACTTCATAATGACCTTCCATAGCTTTTGTTGGGAAAAACAAAGATTTTTCAAGGCTTAGGTTTGGCGAGATAGATCCACGATCGTAGTTTTTTAACAATACTACGGCGTGCTTTATAAAGCGTGCTCGTAGTTTATAAAGCACGCTCGCGGTTTATAAATCATATTTACACACATCCCAATGTCTGAATTACCATGTGATTTTTACTCTCTGACCTTACCGTACATTTAATTCTTTGTGAAATTCTGTCTTTTTCCAGGCACGTTTTTTTATCACCGAAAGCAAAACATCATGGGAGACAAAAAACGAAGTCAAAAAAGGAAGTCATTAAGTAAAAAAACACCAAACGAATTAGAGGCCAACAAAATTGAAAATGCTGAGCGAATGTGGAAACTTCATGAATCTAGAAGAGGTTCATCTTCAATCCCAACTATTGTAAGCAATGAAGAACTAGGTAATGTTTCTACTGTCAATGTTGAAGTTGAATTAAATACTCGTGATGAAGAAGTTTTTACTATCAATGTTGAAGAATAATTAAATACTCATGATGTAGAAAATGTTGAAATTGAAGGAGACAATGAAAATGTGAATAAGGAAATTCATGTTGAAAGCGTAGACAAGCAAAATTTGACAAAAACACCTCTAGGATTTTACATAAGAAACCTAATTTTTTTATTGAAATTGATGATATTTTTGAAACCAATGTCGAAAAACTTTCGAATGAAAATCGGAAGAAAAGCCACTTTGAAATTTGGGATAATCATTTTAAAATTTTAAATGATTCCCAAAGATGTCATTGTTTGGTTAGTTTGATGAAATTGATTAAAATGAGACCTACATTAAACACCTTAGGATTGACAACATCTAACATACGTGGTCAAACCTCTACAATTGTTGAAAACCTTCATGATGTATATCACCTTTGTTGGTGTCGAGAGACGCACTAGGGATAGTAATATTGTGCGTCGTGTACTTGCTACTAGTGTTGTAAGTGAATCAATAAAAAAACAACGTTTGATTACGCAAACAAGTCAAATGTTGCAAGTTAATCAAAAAACTCTAATGAAAGAAATTGAAAGATGTAATATCCTTCAATCACTCAATAATGTCGATTTTGGGCATTTTACGCTAGAGCACCACGTAAGGACAAAAATAATTCTGATGCTATAAGAAAAGTTGTTATTAAATTTTGGCATGATAACACTAGAGTTTCACCTAATACAAGAGATGTTATAAAATGGAGAGTTAGTTCTACTAATCGTGAACCACATCCAAAGCATTTCTTATATATGACTCAAACTCAATTTTTTCGTAAGTTTGAACAAGAGAATCTAGAAATTAAAATTAGTCAACATTTTTTTGAAATGTTGAAACCATTCTATGTGAAAATCAACCATGCTCGCACCACTTGTTGTTGTAGGCAACATGTTGAATTTGCGATGCATTATGCTAAATTTTTACGTATTCGTTCTAATTTTCATTCTGAAACTATGTTATCTAAATGTGGTGTTCAAGTTCCACCAATATCTTCCAGGGATTTCATTCCTACTATATTTTGTGAAAAAGAAGTTGGACAAATTTTTATAGTCAGGATTGTTTAGATGGAAGTTGTAGTACATGCGGCGGATTACCTAAATTGGAAAGTTGCATCCATGAGCAAATTGAAGGTACAATAGGACATAATTTAGTTGAATTTGATAAATATAAATCAGTTGCATACCAGTTGAAAGATGGAAAAGAGTTGAAATGCAGTGTGAGCTAGTTACAGAATAAATGCCCATTTTTCAATTTATGAGAAAATTTAAGGATGAAATTGTTTATGAGTATGTGAGGCATACACATAGAGCTCGATGGTTGGATGAACAATTCAAGCTATGCAAAGACACATTTCCTATTGGTACTATTGTTTCAGTGGTCGATTTTGTAGAGAATTACACATTGCAACCACAAATGGAGGTTCAATCGCAATATTACAACTCAGTACAAGTTGTCATTTTTGTGCATATAGCATTTCTACATTCTCCTGACAGTACAGAGAATGATCGAAATTTTTTAAGAGAGTACCACTTTTATATCAGTGATGATCGTACTCATTCTACTAAATTTGTGCAAGGGTGTTTCCAGTTATTTTATGGAAACTTGTCTGATAGGGACATCCACTTCAAACAACATTATATATGGTTAGATAATTGCACATCTCAGTTTAAGAATGCACAAATATTTTATTAGATGAGCAGAATGCATGTCAAGATGGGTTTGCTAACATATTTGAAGTTTCACTAAGGCTGGACATGGAAAAGGAGAGCATGACGGTGCAGGGGCATGTGTGAAAAGAGCTCTTGCAAGAGAAGAGTTGAAGTACAAAGATGGTGCTAAATTAAAAGATGCAAAGAGCATAGTGGAATGGTGTACTAACAACATGGCTCGAGGTTATCAAGAAAATTCCACAGTTCGCAGATATTTTTGGTTGATAGAGGAAAAACATATTGCTAACTACGAGAATTGTATGACACTCACTGGGTCTAGTGATATGCACTCATTTTAGCTAGCTCGACGCTACTTGCCGTGGGCCGTATGGACAAGAAAGTTGACATGTTTTTGTGCATCTTGTATCGAATTTTCACTCTTTGAGTGTGATTCACAAGAATGGGTGGAAGGATGGATTTGTAGGCCTTTAACTCGCTTCCTAGTTATCAACCTCCACAAGCATTACAACTTATTTTGCGAGATGAAGTTACTGACATCCAAGGACTTTGTGAAATTTTGATTTTGGTGCGACAAGGTATTTATGGTTATTTATTTAATTTTTGTATTGAGTTATGTCCATTGAAATTTTAATATGTAATTTAAATTTGAGTTGTTCAACCTTGGTTATTTTTTTATAGGACATGTGTTTGCAGTAATTCCGACAGAAGAAAATGAAGAAGGAACAGACTATTTCTTATGTCGTTGCATCGAGGAAAGAAATAATTTGACTTCTCCTATTATAGATGGCAAAGAGATTGAGTATCCTACAGGGTCGGTGGTAATTCTTGGAACTTGGCTTGACGGTATCCATTAGAAAACTCCTCTGTTTGGGTGTTTGAATACTTTGAGACACACGGGAAAATACTCTTATATGCACATCTAGTTCTAGCGACAAATATTGATTGTATAGATATCGAGGAAGACCTAATAACAAGATTCTTTGGAAGGTTCGAGAGTCGAGATCATAAAGCAATCTTATCGCTATTCGAGTAGATCCGATCCGATGGTTCATTGGAATGAATTTATAGTACTCATGTCTAGTATATATTTAATTTCAAGTTTATATATATATATATATATATATATTAGTTTAAAGATCTAGATTTAAGTTTGAATATATTTTATTTTAAATTTGTGCATTTTGTGTGTCATGTATATAGATAGTATATGGTTTTGATTTGAAACTTAAATTTCTTTGACTAACAATTTTATGTTTAGGTTAGTGGTGCCAGAAAAGCTTCCACCTTCACGTGGTTGGCATTGTTAGTAGAGAATTTTAAATTCTCGAAGCTAAGAGAAGCTTGAACATTGTTTGAAAAAATGTAAATTTTGAAAAAGTTGTAAATTTTGAAAATGACTCCTCTAGGTGCCACGGAGTCCGAGTAGTCACCCGTCGAAGTTGAACGATATTTTGGTCTCAGGGCTCTTAAGGGACTAAGCCCGAGCGAAGTAGCCAGGAAGAAGCGACCCTTTCACGCACCAAAACACCACCTCCTCTAGCGTTCACCTTGCCACTGGATGTGCTTGGTGCGGATCGGTTCGGTGCCACAACCCACCGTTTGTAAAATATAGCATTTGACAACCTTACTGCTGGCTCAACCGCACTATTTCATGCGTTTGCAAATAGTAGGACAACAAGAGCACCGAAATAAGAAGGAAGAAAATGAGATAGGCTATTGTAGAGGGTCCATACGCCAAGGTGTCGGATCAGATGAGGCCTCTCTAGGTGCCACGGAGTCCGAGTAGTCACCCGTCAAAGTTGAGCGATATTTTGGTCTCAGGGCTCTTAAGGGACTACGCCCGAACGAAGTAGCCCGGAAGCAACGACCCTTTCGCGCACCAAAACACCACCTCCTCTAGCATTCACCTGGCCACCCGGATGTTCCGGTGTAGGTGGTTCGGTGCCATGACCCACCATTTGCAAAATATAGCATTTGACAACCTTACACTGGCTCCAATTGCACTATTTCACGCGTTTGCAAACGAGAAAGACAACGAGAGCAGCGAAATGAGAAGGAAAGAACTAAGAGAGGCTATTGTAGAGGGTCTATATCTTTGAGGTTTCGAGATCGGACGAGGTATCTCTAGGTTTCACGAGTCCGAGTAGTCACTGTCAAAGTTGAGCGATATTTTGGTCTAAGGGCTCTTAAGGGACTACGCCCGAACGAAGTAGCCCGGAAGCAACGACCCTTTCACGCACCAAAAAACCACCTCCTCTAGCGTTCACCTGGCCACCTAGACGTGCCGGCATAGTCAGTTCGGTGCCACGACCAACCGTTTGTAAAATATAGCGTTTGACAACCTTACACTGCTCCAACTGCACTATTTCGCACGTTTGTAAATAGTAGGACAACGAGAGCACAAAATTGAGAAGGAAAAAAATGAGAGAGGATATTGTAGAGGGTCAGTACTGCGAGGTTACGGATTATACGAGGCCTCTCTAGGTGCCACGGAGTCTAAGTAGTCACCGTCAAAGTTGAGCGATATTTTGGTCTCGGGGCTCTTAAGGGACTACGCCGAGCGAAGTAGCCGGAAGCAACAACCCTTTCGCGCACCAAAACACTACCTCCTCTAGCGTGCACCTAGCCACTCGAGATGATCTTTGGTGTAGGCGGTTTGGTGCCACGACCCACCGTTAGCAAAATATAGCATTTGACAACCTTACTGGCGGCTCCAACTTTTTATTTCGTGCACGTTTGCAAAAAAGCAGAGGACAACGAGAGCACCAAAATGAGAAGGAAAAAAAAAAGCTGAGAGAGGCTATTGTAGAGGGTCCATATGCCGAGGTCTTTGGATTAGATGAGGCCTCTCTGGGTGCCATGAGTCCGAGTAGTCACCGTCAAAGTTGAACGATATTTTGGTCTCAGGGCTCTTAAGGGACTACGCCCGAACGAAGTTGCCTGGAAGAAACGACCCTTTCGTGCACCAAAACACCACCTCCTCTAGTGTTCACGTATCCACTCGATGATGTCTTTGGTGTAGGTGGTTTGGTGTGATGACCCACCATTTGCAAAATATAGCATTTGACAACCTTACACTGGCTCCAACTGCACTATTTCGCGAGTTTGCAAATAGTAGGACAGCGAGAGCACCAAAATGAGAACGAAAAAACTGAGAAAGGATATTTTAGAGGGTCCATACATCGAGGTTCCAGATTAGATGAGGCCTCTCTAGGTGCCACGGAGTCTGAGTAGTCAACCGTCAAAGTTGAAGCGATATTTTGGTCTCGAGCTCTTAAGGGACTACGCCGAAGAAGTATCCGGAAGCAATGACCCTTTCGCGCACCAAAACACCACCTCCTCTAGCATTCACCTTGCCACCCAGATGTGCCGATGCATTCGGTTCCAGTGCCACGACCCACCATTTGCAAAATATAGCATTTGACAACCTTACACTGGCTCCAACTACACTATTTCGCGCGTTTGCAAGCAGATGGGGACAAATGAGAGCACCAAAATGTGAAGGAAAAAAATGAGAGAGGCTATTATAGAGGGTCCATATGCTGAGGTTCTGGATTAGATGAGGCCTCTCTAGGTGCCACGGAGTCTAAGTAGTCACCCGTCAAAGTTGAACGATATTTTGGTCTCAGGGCTCTTAAGGGACTACGCCCGAACGAAGTAGCCGGAAGCAACGACCCTTTCACGCACCGAAACACTACCTCCTCTAGCATTCATCTAGCCACCTAGATGTGCCAGCATAAGTGGTTCGGTGCCATAACCCACCATTTGCAAAATATAGCATTTGACAACCTTACACTGGCTCCAACTGCACTATTTCACGCGTTTGCAAACAGTAGGACAATGAGAGCACCGAAATGAGAAGGAAAAAAATTGAGAGAGGCTATTGTAGAGGGTCCATACATTGAGGTTTTGGATTAGATGAGGCCTCTCTAGGTGCCATGGAGTCTGAGTAGTCACCCGTCAAAGTTGAACGATATTTTGGTCTCAGGGCTCTTAAGGGACTATGCCCAAACGAAGTAGCCGGAAGCAAAGACCCTTTCGCTGCACCGAAACACCACCTCCTCTAGCATTCACCTGGCCACTTAGACATTTTAGCATAGTTGGTTTGGTGCCACGACCCACCGTTTGCAAAATATAGCATTTGACAACCTTACACTAGCTCCAACTGCACTATTTCACGCATTTTGCAAACAATAAGACAACGAGAGCACCGAAATGAGAAGGAAAAAACTGAGAGAGGCTATTGTAGAGGGTCCATACACCGAGGTTCCAAATTAGACGAGGCCTCTCTAGGTGCCATGGAGTCCGAGTAGTCACCCGTTAAAGTTGAACGATATTTTGGTCTCAAGGCTCTTAAGGGACTACACCGAACGAAGTAGCCCGGAAGCAACGACCCTTTCGCGCACCAAAAACTTCCTCCTATAGCATTCACCTAGCCACCTAGATGTTTCGGCACATTCATTTCGGTGCCATGACCCACCGTTTGCAAAATATAGCATTTGACAACCTTACATTGGCTCCAACTGCACTATTTCACGCATTTGCAAACAATAGGACAGTGAGAGCACCGAAATGAGAAGGAAAAAACTGAGAGAGGCTATTGTAGAGGGTCCGTACGCCGAGGTGCCGGATCAGACAAGGCCTCTCTAGGTGCCACGGAGTTTGAGTAGTCACCCGTCAAAGTTGAACGATATTTTGGTCTCAGGGCTCTTAAGGGACTATGCCGAACGAAGTAGCCCGGAAGCAATGACCCTTTCACGCACCGAAACACCACCTCCTCTAGTGTTCACCTGGCCACCTGGACATGCCGGCGCAGTCGGTTCGGTGCCACGACCCACCGTTTACAAAATATAGCGTTTCCTTATTTATTTAAATTAAATTACATTAACTTGGTTGTTATGTTATCTCTTGTTGTCATCTTGTCCTTGGTAGGATGATATACATCCAGGGCTCATGAATCTTATTTTCTGCCTTCTCCTTAACACTTGGTTTTGTTATAATATTATGGGTGGTAAATTTTTCTATGGTTTTCTTTTGCCAACTCTCTTGATTCAACTCTCTGACCTCCTGTGAAACCATAATTATCGTCTCTTCCTCCTTTCTTCTTTTTCTCTCTCTCTCTCTCTCTCTCTCTCTCTTCTTGTACCTCATTAAAGCTCTATCAACCTTTGAATCTCCTGCTAGTTCTTCTTCTTCTTCACCATATATATCAAGTCTGATTCATGAGGCCTAATAACCTTCAAAATTATCTTTCTCTACGTTTCTTCCTTGTTTCCATCATCTTTTCTATTTTTCACATATGTTCTTGTTCTCTTATCCTTTCTTGTAATTGCTTTAGTCTAGCATCTTATCTCTCGATACTAACTTCTCCATCCAATGTGGCATTTTGTAACCATGGTCACTCTTTATTTCACCCATCATTTTCATCTATCTCTTTGTCTCTCTTCTTATCCTTTGTATCAACCTTATCTCAAATCCTTTTAGCAATTGAAAGAATGTAGTTTCATGGTATTAGTTTCATATGGAAGAAGAAGATTGCAACTATAATGGCATGTTTCAGTAATGCACATCTAACAGTACAAGCTTATGATGCAAATAAAAATAATATAAAGATATAACTCCACATATCATTCAGATTTAACAATATTTCAGGATTATTATGAGTTACAAAAGAACAGGATTGGAAAATCAATACAGTTACTTCAAGGATTAACTCATATGTACACACAAAAGTTACAAACAATGCAGACCCAATTTTGGGTATACCTGTAATATTATCAAGATACAGTCAAATACACCAGAGTTTCAAGCACACTTTTCCAAATACAACAGGATGATATTGATGAATTCCATTAAATCCATAGGTTATGGAATTATTATTTTGGGAGTTGTTAAAAGATGGAGGGATGTGAACCATAACTCAAATAAGCTTTAGTTACTAATACTTAAGTTGGCAATAGAGCTAACAATATTGTTTTAGTTTGAAAAATAAAAATTCAAAATGCCCATGGTGAAATATACCACAAATAATAATCAGAAAGATACTAGAAAATATATAACTAGAAGTAATACACTAAATCCACCGAACAGAGATCAAAACCCACTTTCTCAGAGTTAGCAATAATACCAAAATAACCAAAATAAATAATCAAACAAAGTGTGCTCTAGACGCGCACGTCTCTGAAAATATATATGTACATAAGTTCATAATGTATGTATACATCTCGAACTAAGCACGTGTCATAATGTACATATGGGACCACATGCGGTCGCAAAAGGCTATATATATACAATGGACTGTGAATCTACTCATGACCACATATGTGTCATCCAGGTGGACTATAAATCTACTCATGAAACATCTTCCCTCTCTTCGCCCTGCTAGAAGTAGCACGTCCACGACCTGGGGATGTAGTGGAGGGAGATGCCACTACGGATTTCATTCGTGTGGTTTTAGGTGTCTCTAAGCATGCCTGCAACCTAACCTGCACATTCATAAACAACAAGTTTTTAACACCCAAAATTTTAAAATACATTCAAAATTTAGAAACTTGTACAATTTAGTTAAAATGCATGTGAAATCTTACCGCAATGTCATGATCCCTATCAATTTGTTGTTGACGTGTCGCAGGGACAACAATAGACTCACGAGGGGTAAGTTGTACATACAAATAATTAATTTTCAAATTAAATATTTCACATATATACCTACACAATTTGATATTGTAGATTTAAGTTTAATAAGAAATAATGAACCTTCCAAATTTAACAAATTTAAAAAATTGTGTACCTCAGTTAGTGGATCTGCAGATGTTATGGCAGTATTCATACAAGCCTCCATGATCTGCATATATGGAGGAGTCTCTGAAGCAGTCATAAGCTATACAAAAACATGTACAAATCAATATTAAAATCTATTTAAGAGCTATACAAAAAAATGTACAAATCAATAATTAGTTAGTCAAGAAAGAATAAAAATGTTATTATTTTATCTTCTATTTAGGCTAAATACATAGGATCTATAAATGTTAGCATGAAGGCCATCTATCTTCATAAGATTTTGACAAAGTTTTGTATTTAATCAAGGTAACCCATAGTCTAGACTCACGAGGGGTAAGTTTGTACATACAAATAATTAATTTTCAAATTAAATATTTCACATATATACCTACACAATTTGATATTGTAGATTTAAGTTTAATAAGAAATAATGAACCTTCCAAATTTAACAAATTTAAAAAATTGTGTACCTCGGTTAGTGGATCTGCAGATCTTTATGGCGAGTATCTACAGCAGCCTCCACAGTCTGCATATATGGAGGAGTCTCTCTAGCAGTCATAAGCTATACAAAAAACATGTACAAATCAATATTAAAATCTACTTAAGAGCTATACAAAAAACATGTACAAATCAATATTTAGTTAGTCAAGAAAGAATAAAAATGTTATTATTTTATCTTCTATTTAGGCTAAATACATAGGATCTATAAATGTTAGCATGAAGGCCATCTATCTTCATAAGATTTTGACAAAGTTTTGTATTTAATCAAGGTAACCCATAGTCATCTTCTATGACAATTAGAGCATCATTCAAATTTGAAGGACTTTTATCTAACATCACCAGACCAAACACATATAGATTCACAGAATTTCATCAAGGAGTTGATCCATGGATAGGTCATTTATCTCATATATTGCTAGACATTGGATTATATTGCAAACATCTTGACCAAACCATTCACCGATAGAAATATTATTCACTTATGATCTATTTTAAGGGTGTGGTCTATATCAACATCATCTTCTGAGGGAGAATTTTATCCATCCTTTCTTCTTTTCTCTAAATTAAAGGAGTTTTTCCCATTGGTTTTTCTCATGTTCTCTACTTTTGGAGAGTTTCATTGTAATTTGGGTAGCTCATATGGTCTTATTTCAAGGACCCTCATTTTTACCAACCTAAGCTACACTTCAGGGTGTTTTCGTGTAGGTATAGATTTTCCTTGTAATTATTTATTTCTTAGAATATTTCGTGTAGATATATCATGACTCATCTTGCTTATATGTTCTTTGTTTCATAGGAGTTACTTGACTTTTTAGGAGTTATTTGTGTGGTGGTACTCCGAGACATGTAAAACCAATATATGATTACATACATGGCTAGTTATATCAAATGAATTGGCATTTCCTACTAGAAATAATATATAGGTTGAGTATAAGAAAGTGAAACTCATGTACAGAGGTCCAAGAATTAGAAACAAAGTGTAAAGAGATTTGTAACTAACCTGCGTAAAACTCATGTGAGGCGTGCCAGTAGCCTCAGTTCCCTGAGCAGATGATGACCCGCCAGGCTCCTGTGTATAAAAGAGAAAAATATTAATACATGTACAACATACACGTGAAACAAATTATAATAATAATCTAGTGCAATTAAATGATTTATTAAAAATGTAAGTTTGTACAACTTGAAACTTACGTTTGAAACACGCCCAGCCGTAGTAGCTAGCATGTCGACACCGGATGTTTCCTTCACCGGCTCTTGCTATTTAAAATAAAATAAAAAATTAGTTTTTTACATGTATGTACATGACGTACAATCAAAATATATATATATATATATATATATATATATATATATCTCAAACATGTGAATTAAACTATGTACTATATATATATATATTATTTAAATTTATTTAAAATTTACCTGTGAAAGACCAATATCAGTGGCTCCAGTTCCAAAAACATTCCCCAGCATCTCATCTATAGAAAAGAAATCCTGTGAACCAGCAAATGATGTCTCGCCTGCAGTGCATACGGCACCACATGATCCACAGTGGTGTGGTGCACTAGAACTGGCGCCTCCACCAACATCACTAGATGCAATCTGGGTGCTATGCTGGGTGAGAGTGTCAGTGAGCTCCCTCAATGCATGCAATGTATCAATCTCCACAACCTCCTTCACTGTAGGAGGGATAACTGAAGGCAGTGGGGGTTTTGGGGCATGGGGGATCCTAGGCTGACCTACGCGTGCACTAGGTCTGCTCTATGCAGAGCCACCTCCTCGACCAAAAAAGTCAGAAAAGTCAAAATAATTCGGGACCTCATTGAGCATGAACTCACAATATAATTTCTTCAAAAAATAAAGAGGAACCTCATTGTTGTTGCATGGTGGATAATCAAAAACCATCCACCATCGGTCCCAAAAATTGTTTTTGATTCTATCATCATGGCACCAATGGATTGGGAACCGTTTGCAAGTAACTGCGAGGGGGCATTGGTTCTAGGGTCGGTAAATAATGCACAAATGAGGTCTTTTCCAAATTTTTTGTCTTTGATGGCCGCATGGGATAGTTTATCCGCATACCACCACCTATAGTCACTTCTAAAGGTGTTCCATCTATGTATTTGGTTGGTTGCAGACTCGACTTCACCAATCAATGTTTGCAATGTATTGGCTAAAGTCATGCGGGATGGATTTGTAGCATGATTTTGTCTTATAGTTTGAATTAGGTTCTCAATGAAAATTTTATTTTCTTGGATTCTTCCAATGATATTATCTTGCGTTCTTGCTGGCTCAGTGGGGATAGAAGGAGCCACAGGAGGCGGATCTATGTTTGGAGGAGGGTTTTGAGGAATGTTCGGAGGGTTTTGAGGAATGTTTTGACGGTTTGCACGATTTCAAGCTTGCCGACCAACTGATAAAACAAGAAAATTGTATACATAAACAAACATTTCAAAAAACCCATGAAAATGCAAAAAAAAACCTAAAATGCAAAAAAATGATTACAATCGGGGACTTACCTCCTCGTCTTGGCGGCATGGTTGAATCTATCACTATCCAGAAGTCCGATGAGTAATTTTGAGATAGTATTGAAAGCGTGAGTGAAAAACGTTTAGGAAAAGTCAGTGGTTCGAAATGAAAAATGAGGAAAATAACGAGTCGCGGGACTGTTAAATTTTGTCTCAGAGTTCCGCGATCGCGGTTTTAGGTTCAGTAATTACCGAACCTAGAATTCAAGAACCGTGATCACGGTTTTATGACCGCAATCGCAGTTTTAAAACCGCAATTGCAGTATCTTTATTTCAGGTTTTTATGTCCACGGAATTGTCCACCAACTTCGTGCACTTACCCCCCAGATATTTCTTCTCGAAGACCAGGATGATAAGACATTGGGATTGGAGATAAGCTTCCAGATCAATTTAGCACCAAGTGCTACATTTTATAGACCTAAATTTAGGATACCCATGCCACCAAGCTCTTTAGGATTTGCTAATGAATCCCACCTAATCAGGGGAATATTCTTATCCTCAGAGAGACCCCGCTATAGGAATTTTCACAAAATTCCCTTAATCTTATCAAGAACACATTTAGGAATTTTAAGGACCGAAAGGAGATATAGAGGAATGGCACAAAGGACTCGATTTAATCAAAGATAAGTCTCTGACAAGGGAGAGCCATTTTCCTTTCCTAGAATTTAGTTTAACATCCAGAGAACCGAGAAGATCATTTCATAGGGAGTTCTTACCGCACCTTTAAATAAAGGAATATCGATATACTTAAGTGTAGGTGCCTGTTTTGAAATTGAAAATATTTAGAATTCTTGACTTTTTTTCAAGGCAACATTGAAGAAAAAAATACAGGATTTAGCCACACTAACATCTTACCCTTCCGCCTTAGAGTATCTGTCCAAATAATCCTTTAAATCCTTAGCCTCTCGAGTGGAGGCCTTGCTGAATAGAAAAGTGTCATCTGCGAATTTCTGGTTAGTGAGAGGAGGAATACCCTCCGTAATATTTAAAACATTAATCTTACCTTCCCCAATTTGACTTTAATGGACCTGTCAAGGGCTTCCGCCATAAGAATATATAAGAAATATGATAGGGGATCCCCTTGCCTAATACCACGATTACAACAAAAGAATCCCTTAGCACTCCCATTAATAAGAACGTAGAAGGAGGGGTCGGAGATGTAAGTGAAAATCCACTCAAAAAAGTTCTTGGAGAAGCCAAACTTAAGAAGGAACCTAATGAGAAACATCTAATTAAGCTTATCAAAAGCTTTGTTGATATCTAATTTTAACATCATACCAGGGGTGCTAGAGGAAGATAGAGAGTGAGTCAGCTCATGAGACAAAATGAAACCGTCAAGGATAGAACAACCAAGCATGAATCTAGTTTGTTAAGAGGAAATGAGGGGATCCAAAATAGGTTTCAAACGAAGGGAAATGGATTTGGAAATGATTTTGTAGGACGTATTACAGAGAGAAATTAGTTTGAAGTCCCCGAAGGAGGAGGGTTGATGTAATTTAGGAAAAAGGCAAATGAAGGTATTATTAAGCACTCCAAGCACCGAGTGGGATCTCCGTGAAGCCTCCATAGCCACCTACACATCATAACTCAGTATGCCCCAAAAATTTGAAAAAAATCAGCGGGAAACCGTCAGGGCCATGGGCTTTATTCTTCTCCGAGGAGTAAACAAATTTCTCAATTTCTAACAAGGAGAAAGGCTTCAAGAGTATAGAGTTTTGATTCTTAGAGATGATAATGGGGATAGCATCCAAGAGGGAGGTCTACTCAACCTCAAAGGAGGAAACATCCCCGGCTAACAAGGAGGAGAAGAAATTAATCCCTTCAGAGATGATGCCCTTCTACTCCACCCGACGAACCCCTTCACTATTCTTAATTTCAGAAATGAAATTTGAATTCCTTTTTGCTTTCACAGAGGCATGAAAGAATTTATTATTTCTATCACCATCCTTTAGCTAGAGCTCCTTATATTTTTACTTCCAATTAATTTTCTCCCTAAGAAGCAATTCTCCTAACTCACTTAAAAGAGATTTTTCAAGAGCAAAATCCTCCTAGAACATCCCATCATGGAAAACTTTTAAATTAAGGGCATTCAATTCAGCTTTGACTCTAGCTTTTTCTTGAAAGAGGTTTTTGAAATACTTGACATTCCATTCTTGGAAATCCATTTTTAGTCTTTTCAGTTTTTGAGCCAGCACAAACATCTTGGAACCCTCGATTTTATAGGAGTTCCACCAAAGGTTGACCCAACCTTCAAGAGAAGCATCCCTTAACCACATTAGCTCAAATTTGAATGGGGATCTAGGAGGGGAAACATTGAGATTAACAGATGGGGACATCGAGAAAATGATCCGACCCAGACCAAGGTAAAATGGAACATTCAAGCATGATGTCATTTAAATTCCAATTGGGACTAACTAAAAATCTATCCAGTCTTTCCGCAATGTTACTAAATCCCTTACGCTTATTACTCTAGGTAAACCAACCTTGTTTAGGTTCTAAATCCACAAGGGCTCCTCTCTAATAAAGGAGCATAAATATTTTTGGGACTGAAGGTTTTGGATGATCCCCCCCTTCTTGTCCCTGCTATCAGAGATGGCATTAAAGTCCCCACCAAGAATGAACATCTGATCACCCAGGATGAGACTGATTGTAGCAATTCCCCTAGAGGTTTTTCTTACCTAGAATGCTAGAAGGGGCATAGACATTATATAAAAGAAAATTAAGCTGAGAGCATCGAAACTTACTTTTACAATTTTCCAGTTGAGTGATTGAGCTTGCAATTCCACCATTACAACACCTTCCTTCCAGACAATCCCGAGCCCCCCAGAGGCACCCATCGATTCGAAAAGACTCCTTTCCAACCTCTAAAAGACTTATTCCAAAGGCATTCAACTTCAGCAGCAGGTAACTTAGTTTCTTGAAGAATAACCAGACAAGCCTTTGAGGAGAGGATATAACACTTAATCAAGAATTGTTTTCAGAGGAATTAAGACCTCTGACATTCTAGGAGAAGAACTTCATTGAACACAGGGAAGGGGTTTCACCTTCCTGGGATCAGCAAGATCGAATTTCAGGGTTCTTTGCTTCCCTGCATCGACCTCCAATTGAGCCACCTCCTACTTTGACTTTCTCCCCTTTTACCTGTGGAGCCACACATAGGAACCCCCATACCATCTTGGCATGAAGCTAATTTAGAAGGGACCAAGATGGGAACTAAATCTTTTGGAACAATTTCGCCATCTTCCAGATTCTCGGCTTGGGATGGGAAAATCCAAAGTCCGATAGTTGTTCAAAATCCACCCGTTAAGAGTTGTCAACGAGGAGGCTTGCCCCTGCACAAAACCTTCCTTAATCAAGGAGACAAGAGCACCTGAATCCCTATGCACATCCTCCGTCTCTTTTAACAATGAGCGAGGACTTAAATTGTCCGAAAGGCCAACAAGGGGTAAAAGAGAGACTGCTAGCCCCTCCGCACCACCTTCAATAGTAAGAGACCCAGGAGGGGAAGGGGCAGAGGATTTAGCCAGAACCAATCTCGAACCATCTAAATGAGGGGAAAAGAGGGATCCAACCTTTTTTCCAAGACCCTAACAATCCTTCTTCAAATGACCCAAAGTCCCGCAAGAGAAGCACTTAAAGCTCAACCCTCCATAGAATATTTCAAACGATCTGGGACCCTTATGGGAAGGCGAAAAATAGAACTCGATAGGGGAAAGACAAGTCCATATCAACACAAATGCATGCCAAAGGGTTTCTCCATTTGAAAAGAGATGGGTTGGAAATAGGCACCCAAGAACCGAGTGAGCAAATAGATTTTAGAGAGGCAGAGTTCGGAACTCCATAGGGAGTTTCAAGAAATTTAGCCAGAGTGGAGCTCTGTGAATAATTTCCACCTTCAGATCAAAATCAGAGGACCAAGGCCTCATATATAAGTTGGAGGAGTTTAGGAACTAGGGACCCCCCTTAAAAAAATTTTCCACAGAGGACACAGAATGAAACAAGACTTGAAAGAAGTCATTCTGCAGAAAGAGGATCTTGAGATTTCCCTCCTTGCCCTAGAATGAGTAAATCCAGCCCAAATTTTCCTCTGGAGAACTTGGCACCAAAGAATTTATAGTAAATTTCCCTCTTTTCACGTATATCCACAAAATCCTTTTTTTCTCAGGACCGATTCCTTGGAAATTTTAAATTCAATCCCACCCACCTTAAATTCCTCCGTGGGGGCATGACCATGCACCTCAAGTCTGCCAACTGAAGAGGGGATCTCCTTCCTCGAGGATTGGGAAGAAAATGACCCTTTTCCTGGATCAATTTGCTCGAGAAAATTTTTAACAGTCGAGAACCCTAACTGCAAGACCAGGAATTTAATGACCGCCCTAGGGCCATAAGACCTAACTAGCGAAGACACCCCTTCCTTTGTCGAGAATCTATGTTAGACCCATTCCATTCCTCTCCACTTCTTAGGCTGAGTGAAATATTGTTTGCACTAGTTGCGGCCTCCTTCAACTTAGGCACTATAGGTTCAAACAGCTCCTTCACAACGGTCCCTTCAGCAAATAAATTTTTGAATTTTCATAGGATTCGCATTGAGGTCACATCTTTTCACCTCAAGAATTGTTATCTATCAAATGTAGTTATATATTATTTACTTTATTAATATAATTATACATTATAAGATAATATATTAAAGCATATTATAATATATATCATATTATATATAAAACCATTTTAAATAACAAAAAAAAGAAATTACAAAATACGTTTCCAGGAGAGTTTAGTAGTTTTAAAACCAAACAAAATGGATGTGGGAGGGGGTCGAAACCTCCCTAAACTCGCGCACCCTACTACCTCACTTTCCATGCACCCTCCCTCAACATCCACCGCCACTCCCCACCTCCCTTTCCATGCACCACTCCCCACTCCAATCTCTCTCTCCTCCACGCATCTCGACACCCTTCCCACCACGGGTTTCACGCCCCAAACCGCTAAAAACATGGCTCCATTAAAATCTGTAGTTTTTCTCATTCAGTTCTCATTAAATTTTGGATTTTCACTATATAAGACCGTGTGTGTGTGTGTGTGTGTGCGTGTATGCGCGCTCGCGTAAATAGGAAGATTTACCTCTATAAAAAAATGGGTATAAAGGATACACCCAAGATGAGAATACCTTTGTTAAGGAAACATACAAAAAAATATAATAATATAATAATAATGATATTTTTCATCAAAAACTCCATGAATCCAAAACTCCATAGCTCCTCCTCAACCTGCACATGCAAGCAAGAAACAAAATGAAACAAATGAGAGGAGGAAAATAAAGGAAAACAAAACAAAACAAAACAAAATGTGAGTTAGGAAACTTTAGGGCAAGTTTGAAATCTAGGGCCAAGATTAGATTGATCCTAGGGTCCACATTAAACCCTACACAACTTTTAAGTCATGGGAATTTGATGGGAGTGGGAAATAAAATAAAAGAAGGGTGAGTGGGGCCTAATTAATTATAAAGGGGGTGTAAAATTCCCAATGTGACCTTAGCAAATGTATAGTAGGGTAACCATGGAAATAAATAAATAATTAAGTTGGAAGTTAGGTAAGTAGTTAATTAATTTGGGTAAATCGAATTAATATAAAATAATTATTAATGGGAATCAGTTAAGCAAAGCATTAGTATTATTTGTTCACTTTAAAAAATAAAATTACCCAAATTTCGAGCTACCTTTTTGTATGTTATTCCTTGTCCCGAGGCGGGCATTACAATTAATAGTAGTAACCCAAAACATTGAGTTAAAATTTCTACCAAAACTATCTCAAATATCTATTTTGAACTCATGGACTGGGTAAGTGCATGGAAATGGGGGCCAAAAGGGGGTAAAAGAGGGACACATTTTCCGAAATCAAGTAAAACCTAAACTACATCTAATAATTCAAAGCATACATATGCTCAAAATTTGACAAAGTGATAAGATTGAGTACCATAGATTTTGGAATCTAGTTTTTAAACTACTAATTTATTTTTTAAATGGTGGAGATTAAGAGGATCAAATGTGGTGCACATACAAAATATGTATATTTTTGTGCATGCATACCACATCTCATCACCAGAAATCCCCTGGATGAGACCAAACCGACGTTGACCCTATCTACTTTTACCACTCCAAGATGTAGCTCCTGCTCCTAAGAATGAAATGATCCATGGTGGTAGTTCTTAACTCAACAACATCATGAGGCCACTGGTATAACCTGAAGGTCTATCATGTGATCATCTAAGGATGTACCTCATCAAACTAGCACCTATAGTAATCTATGTCTCCCCTGTGGCCGCGAATATCATCCCCATCCGGAACTCCAACTCATGACAGATGGCTCTCTAAGACCTCGAGCTATCAATTCTACTAAAGGACATCCAATCACAATATGATCTAGATCCCATGTTTGTAACAGTGTGGCAGGACCCATGAACCTCTGTCCATGATAATATATCAGGTGCAAACCCTCATATAAATGAGCCAGTATACAATGGCCCCAACAATAAACTTTTCCTTACAAAAGGACGTGAATCACTCCAATAAGGCCTAGAGGGAATCGAGAATCAGTCTTGTTAGGAAAAAATATGCCACTAACAAGAGCTAATAGAAATATAGGTACCCATCCTAGCCACTGATCAATCACACCTCCTAATAAGGAATCTCATACCCCGACGGGTATGTCTACCACTCCAAACAACTCGGCTATCCATCACTGAATATGGTCCTGATGACCATCATAGGTGATCATGCGACCCTGGATAGGGACTTGTAGGATCCGCCATACATCCTCCAATGTAATACTCATCTCACTAATAAAGGCATGAGAAGGTTTGAATCTTCTCTCGCAACCTCTCAATTAAGGTTGTGAGTAGGTAGTGATCTAAGGTAATCTGCGACATGTGGGCCACGTAAGATAAACCAGTCACCTCTAGGGTGATCTCCAAGAAAATTTGGTCGTGTTGGCTAAATGTTGCCTCATAGGCCTGGAGTCACCATGTCGCTCCCGTGACTCTAACACATCTAAAACCACATGCGAAACCAATCAGGTCATTTATTATGACCTTGTTATACTATTATATCATCAAATTTTCTATTCTATCATCAAATTATTCTATTTTACTTAGAATTCATCTATTTTTACCATTTAGGGTTTCCAAAAACATTCTCTTTCTTCTAAAGGCAATTATAAAGTGACTTTTGTGTATAGGTGCACCCGTAGTGCAAAGGTGCACCCATTATGCCAAAAAAATCTTCATTGCACCAACACACTCTTTAATGTGTAGGCGTATTCTCCTTTCTCTTTGAAACCCTAAGTGTGTAGGCGCATATGTGCCCCCGCTGTCCTGAGCATGTTTGCATAGGCACATACACTTGTGCACCAACACATTCATTCCCATGCTCCACTGAAAATATATTTAAAAAAAAAAAAAAAAGAGAACACTTGGATAGGTGCATGCCTTTGTGCATTAGCACAAGCTTGCCCATAAACCCCGGCGAATGGTGCGTAGGTGTACCCCTTTGTGCACTAGCACATGCGCACCCCCGCAAAACTAAAAAAAATTAAAATAAAGGAAAACAATGCATTGCATAGGTACACCCATTTGTGCAACAACGCATATGTGCCTATGCAAGCACCAAAGATAAGTGCACCCCCAAATTTACCCTATTTTAACCCTAAAAAATACATTTAAACCAAAAGTTAAGGGCTTTACAAAACCAAGTTAAAAAGAGGAGCTTTGTGTACTTGTAGTCCATCTCCTAGGAGCTTCACGTAGTCTCTCACGTGATCTACACGGTGTCTCCATTTCTGCACCCTCGTCATTTCCTCTCGTAGGTTAGAGCTCAAATCAACATTAAAATTATAAGTGAATGTGGTAAATGAATTGGCCGTGATAACTTATATAGCCATTTTTACCTCCCACAATGTGTTTCTCACCCTCAAGGAGGCCTAGATCCGTCATGGTTCCTCTACATTCTTCTACAACTCACCGCGATGACTATTTTAAATAAATAATTATTTTTGCACCCGCGTTTTTACTACACTGTGGCATGTTTTGCTTCCTAGCAGCATTTTCTACTACATGGGGCATATTTTTTCCTTATGGTGACTTTTAACGAGGTCTCACGGCCTTGTTATTTATTCTATGATATCTTGTTCCTAAAAATTAAAAAAACTTAAAAGAATATTAAATATTTCAAAAACCCACAAATGCTTTTTTAGTAAAATCATTAAAAATCCAAAAATGGCAAAAATTTCAAAAATTTCAAAAATTTCAAAAATTGGTAAGCGACATACATACAAATTGAAGCTTGTATCAAATTCATTGTCCAGAAAACATCGAAATGTGTCCTACAAAAACATCTTTCTAATGTTCTTGCTTGTTTCGGTATCAAACGACTTGTGAATCATTGTGATCTACCTCTGTTAACAAAAGTTAGGCTACTTACCATGTCGGTACTCCCATGCAATGCTGAGTTGTCGAGACCGTGTCACAGTGCAAGAAATATTTTCCATGGGACTACTTATGTACTCCATTATTCCCCTCGCATGTATCCTTTCTTGGGAAACCATTTTTAACCCTTGTCATTATAACACAAACATTAAAGAACTGCAACTTGATAACAAAACATTGAGTGCAACTATCTTGAAAATTATTTGTTTGAGTATGTTTGATTACCGATTTCTCTATTAGGTTATCAGGTTTACTTTATCTATTGCATTGCATTATGTCTATTGCATGGAGTTACGTATTTTTTAAAGTAAACAATTGTTAGTAATATAGATTTTAATGTTATCTTACACTTTTGTTAATTTTAATAAAGGTCGATGATGTAAATCTAGGGGAAAATGATACAACAAAGTTTCTTATTGAACGATTGGATGCAAAGATGAGGATTGTCCTATATCCTCCATTGTCATTTCTTCTCCATTATCATTTATTACAACTACTAATTTTTCTTTCAAATCACTAGGCAATAAACAACCATGTTTATACCTATCTTTTCCCTTCTAAATAAGCAAAGGTTTTTTGCCCGTTCTATCCTATTTCTTCTATCCATTTCAATCATATTTTCAATTGTTGGTTGACTTCTTCTATCACCCCATCGACACTCAAGGGGGCATCCTACATTGTACTATTTTTTCTTCAAAAATTTACCTACTTATGCTTGTATACTATATTTGAAGTGAAGTCACTTACTTCACCTCAAACAGGGGAAAATGTAGACACCTAAATTCTAATTTTGCAATCTTATTACCAAACACATACAAATCATTCTCATTCTTACCAATTCTATTATAATTAGTGATTTCCACTAATTAACTAACGTTTCTTACCACTTTGGTCAATTAATAGTACTTTTTGGTTACCAAACCTCTTTCGCATTCAAGATGCCACTTTACGATGAATCGTAAGTCAAAATCCTCTTTAAAATAGAAAATTAGTGATTATTAGCTAATTAAGCCTATTATTCCCTCAGTAGTGGTCAATATACCCTAGTATTGGCTCAAACCCCTCTTCCAACCACTCAAAATCACCCCACTTCTCTCAACAACGTCTCAGCAAGATTCAAAAGCTTTATCATAGCCTCCTAGTTGACCCTAAGTGGTTGATTAAGGCTCCACACATCTTAATCACTCTGTAATTCACTAATTGTGATGAGCAAAGCTTAATCATGATTATAAATTTTAATCCAATTTGGGTTTTTAGTGCCACATGCACCAAAGTACAAGTTTTTCCCAAATGGAAAACTCTAAAATGGATTCACCTCATACCTTAATACTTTACACCATGCTTTGATTTACATCTCATATAAGAAATATGATTTATAGCCAAGCTCAATCCTTGCCTAAAACCTTCAACAAGGTTAGTATATGGATATCTAAAGTGACTTTGTAAGTCATTTGGAGAGGCCATTTCACCTTGTTTGGAGTAGCAACCATACCCAATTTATTTCCCTCTTAGGTCTATTTAGGTCTATGCTAGAAAATTAAACATATTAGTAGGCATGATTTGTTAGATTTTGAATTCTATTCATATTAGTTAAGCATTCCATTAAGCTTCTTTCTTTAGTGTTACATTCCTAGACTTAAATCCTTGACTAGAGCTAGCAGTGGTGTTACCCTTCCTTAGTTAGTCATGTAATTTTATTTTTAAAGATTAGAGTGTTTTCAACTATCACTTCATTTAGAGTTGCATCTATTACATCACTTGATCCACATAGTGCCACAAATCAAGGCTAGGAGATTTGCTTCAACACACACAACATAGGAGGAGGGATTATATTCTATTCCATGTTAGTACATTTTCTATAATTATTTTTTCTCACAACTTCACAAAGTGCAACTCGAACAAGAGCACCTAGGGCATGACATGCACACACGCACCAAATCCGATCTAAAAATGGTACTAATTTTTTTAAGTAGTTAGAAAAATTTCAGATGAAACTTTTTAACAGACTCAACATTGATCATGAGTTCAATTATCCAATTTTGGGTGTCTTGAAGCCCAATTTTTAAAATCTTCCAAAATGATCAATTAATATGATTTTTCCAACTTAAGTGAATTTACTGATTCTAATAAAAAACCATTTTAAATAATTCAGAAGTTGAATTTTTAATGCACTTAAAAGGAATTCTAGATTCCAAAATTTGAAAGTACATTCACTAACTGATTGTGGGTTATGGATACTAAAATTTAATTCAATCCAATTAATCCAATTTTGTGCTTGCTTTATCAATTAATCAAACAAAATAATTTAAATGTTTTATCTGATCAAAAGATTCATCCAAAAATTGAAATCAAATTCACAACACAAACCAGATTGATAACGGAGTTCACCCAAAGGCTATGTCTCGAATTCTCGAAAAGAGAATCGATCTATTCAATGTCCAATGAAGTATAATAAACCCTTAAATATTGACTAACATATCTTTATACCTGTAAATGAGCTGATCAATATCCTAAAGAACTCTGAAAAATAGCAAAATCTATCCCAAGACTGGTCCTTGACTCCTATAGTGCTTCTCATGTTACTTTCCTATGCAAATACGTCTGAAAAATGTATTCAACTTGAAATTTACAACACCTACATGAAATAGGTTTACATTTCTAGAAATATTATGAAATTTTGAATAACTTCCCTCTCCATGGCCCGGTTTGGAACAGAAGTGCTTGGAAACTTCATATCTCTGTTGGTTCCTCATGATTGTTCTGCAAATCTGCGATGGAAAAACACCTACATAGGAAAATATATAATACTTCATGCAAAAAATTTACATATTTTTAAAGCTTATAATATTTTGAGTACTTTGTTTTTTACACCGAGTCTTGAAAATGACCTTAAGTGCCTCAAAATTTAGCTTTTCTCCAAACTACCCTGGTTGCTCTCCCCCATTACATAGAGCACAGTGTTCTATTTATACTAGCAAGATATTTTCTAGCTCATCTAAGATAATTTATGAGTTGGTTGGGTGAATATAATTGGGACCACGATGTCCATGGTTCAAATCCTCGGCAGTTCCTTTTGTGGCGAGGGATCATTGTATTGGAAGTGGGTTCAACTCCCACATTGCTCGCAAGTGTTGTTCTTTGTTTATTTAAATATAGGCTTATAAGCCCATCTAAACATGGCAATAGCTACATATTTTCCCTTTTGTTAGGATTCCTAATGTAACCATCGAGCTAAATTTTGGACCACCCATGTGGATATGGCTACGAGCATTGTTTGAAAAGCCCAAAGCTTGAGCTATAAATAGAACCAATCCTGAGTTGAAAGGGATATAAACTGACTAAGATATGTGGGAGGAATCTAAGGTAAATGGAATAAAATACATCCCCATCCAAGGTAATAGTGAATACTAGTCTTCACAAACCATAAGGAATTAAACCCGAACCATAAGGAAATAAACTTGATTCAACTCGATGGGGAGTTGATCACCCCTCTGAGCTAGCAATATAGCTCGTCAACCGATTATAAGTCTGCAATGCCAAAAATCAACTCATAGTGAAAAAAAATGAAATCAAAACACAATATCGAGCTCAAAATGAAAAATCAACATCCGCATGGTGGTTTGAGAGCCCACCACATCGACATATAAGAATATAGCTCTCACGGCGGTCGGGCTCCCCTCCGTTAAAAACATTGAGCCTCTTGCTGCCAAAACCAAATTTTACACTTAACGAAGATCGGAGGTCACAAACCATATCGAACAACCTTCATTTTTCCTTCTCGTCACTTTTTTCCACGTGTCACATCTGAAATGGATTGTTGACTAGGATTGACCCGTTTAAGAGCTCAACTTTAACCGGCGATAGAATCTACATATAGACTCCATTTCTAAAGTTCAACATACTTTTGTCAAAAAGGTCTCAAGTATCCCTTCAAGATGGTCCTAAATTAGGGAATTTTAGGAAGATCTCGCATAGTGAAAATACTCCGGATCAAGAACTACATCCGGGTCCAAAATCTAGTGTAATGCTCAATGATAAGACCACTAGTTTGGTGGTGAGGTCAGTCCAACCCATTTATTCTACATCTTTATTTTTCCTAGGGTTTGATACTTGATATACTATTGCAGGTTATCACTTTTATTATCCAAGCACATTAGGTGTAACTCGAAAGTCATGCGTGACAAACAGAGAGGGTTTCAACCTATCTTATGACCCTACAAAAACAAATTTTGGAGATTGTATAGAGACTAGGCACCTATTTCTCGACTAGGCCACCCCAATACCTTTCTAGGTGCCTCAATCTACTCCGATCCTTCAGATTTGACCTTTTAAGGACTTTTGAGTGTTCATTCTTGTACTGAATTCACAAATGACTCTGCGACAACCTCGTGACTCGTAACGCCCCTCTAAAACGACCAATTGAGACCCAAGAACAACCTAGGTTTAGATAAAAAAGATTATGGAATAATTTTTTCTTTTTTTTGAAAAACGTGTCCACTACTAGGCTTCAAGAAATAGTTGTCATGTCCACTACTAGGATTCAAGAAATAGTTGTCATGGCAGGAGTCAATGTCAATTATAATTAATACATAAAATTTTCCTCGTTATAATAAACATTAGATCCACATTACAAAAATTAAAGGGTATAGTTAACCCCAATATAGTTAAATTTCTCTTAGGTGTTAATTTAATAAATAATTAATTTAACACTATATTTAAATGTTCCTTAATTAATTTTAGAAGGTCAAGGGCCAAAACAATTAATTGCCCAAGGTATTTAATTTTCCTAGGTCTAATCCATAACCAAGGTTCTTAATAACATGGGATAGAAAAAACTCCATTATCCCCTTATGAGACCCTTCAAAAAGTTCAACCCATGCTCTAGAGTTATACATTTAAGTTAAAAGGGGATAATTTCTCACTTACCCACTCTCAAACTCATCCTTGGACTTCATCCTAATTTCTAACATATTTAACGCACTCAAGATTTCCTGAAAACATTTCCATGAGGTAGGATATTTGTTCCTCTTTCCAATGATATAAATAAATGCTCCTAACTCCTCATATTTCTTAAGTTACTAGACCGGTGAGCCTAGGAAGGGAAAATTTTTCCAAAGGTGGGCCCGTGGGCCTGGAGAATAAAATTTTCCCCAAAGGCGGGCCTGCGGGCCTGGGAAAGAAAAATTTCCCAAGGTCGGCCTGTGGGCCTGGGGAAGAAAATTTTCTCCAAAGGAAGGCTGCGGGTTTGTGGAAGAAACTTTTCCCCAAAGGAAGGCCTCGCAAGCCCGGGGAAGAAAAGTTTCCCCAAAGGCGTAAGGGACACATGGCACATTGTTAAGCCCATGTGGGAAAGCGGGTCATCGAAGGAAATTTGGATTTTAACTCTTTTTGTTTGAAAGGGAAAAAGGTTTAAAAATCCCCGCACCTCCACCAATGCCCAGGGATGCCACGTGTCATACTCAAAGTTTCCAGCGAGGGAGCGGACCGGCAGGGAAAACTTAGAAATATTAGCATTTGCATTAAAAGGTGCAAAGGTTAAAAACAACCCATGCCTACGTTGACACCAAGCAATTCCATGTGTCACCCAATATTGACTGCAGGAAGATGGGCCGGTGAGTAAAATTTAAGAATTTTTTCCAATTCACTTTCAAAAGTGATAAGGCACAAAACCATCCACACCTCCGCTGACGCTCAACAAATCCACATGGTAGACCCTCATTGGCTGTGGGGTGGCAGGCTGTCTGGGAGACTTATTATTTTTTTCCCTTTTCAAAAAGATAAAGTTAGAAGGTGCGGGCCCGTGAACCCACAGAAGCACTTTCCCAAAAGTGAATAAGTGGGGCTGCAAGGCCGTGGAGGAATTTGTGAATTTTGCCTTTTTTAAAAAGTGCCCCTAAGAAAATTTCAGGCCTGTGGGTCCGATTTACAAAAATTTCCTTTTTGACAATTAGTTTATTTTTTGAAACCAACCAAGTAGAAACTTGAGAATGCCATAAATTTCAACTTAAAGCTTGGATTTGGAAAAATAATGACTTTTGGAAAGGGATCAAACTCCTCTTTGCATAAGAAGCACAAAATACTATTTTCAACAAACTTAGATGGGTGAAATTTAGGAAAACGTATTTCCTACCATTAAAACGGGAACTAAACTTTTCAACTGCGCTTAATTGATCTAATTCATGATTCCTTCTTCTTCAACATGACAAACAAGCATGGAGAACGTTCTTGAAATATTTCCAATGGATTACAAGGATTAATTGATTTACGATTAAGATTTCAATACACATTTATTTTCTTTTCTATAAAATGGCATTATTATACCTCTAGTCTGATTAAAGATGAATTGTGTAATTTGAAAGTGCAATACAAACTGTTTGGAATTTTTTTGTTCATCTTTCATTCATTTTAATATTACATCTTGTCTTTCATTATTACAAAGTACTCTGTATGTTTTTCTGATATATCTATTTGTAGGATGAAACAATCTAACAGAGATCTACATATTTCAAAACTGGAGATTTATCCATTTCATTTGCCATGCTTTAAAAATGTTTAAGCTCATTCCATTCTAAATTTACAAAGTTTAACTCTACTTCAATCCATGCGTGGAAAACTCAAAATATAGTTCTACTTTCAAAATATGCATTTCGAATGAAATAGAGAAATGTAATATTTCTTCATATGTATTTCTTTTTCAATTTTCAAACAGAGACTTCACAATATTTTTCAAACATAGATTTCAAATGAAAACCATATCATTTGTGGTAACTAAAACAACTTCTATTGAATTTCAACAATTCTTTTACAACTTCCTTTTTCATTCATCAAATACAACTTACAAAATATAGATCTCTCACATTCAAATATAACTTCCATTTCCAAACATAGAGCAACTTTCCCATCACAAATAATATTATAATTCCATCCACATGAAGTGGGAATTTCACAATAAGGAACAAAAGGAGAAACGGTAAAGTTTTTCTTCATCCTCAGCTCTAGAACAGCAACAAGAAGATCCACCATATTTTGATTGGTCACAACAAATAGAGGGAGAGGCAATGCTCTCCACCCAACCAAGAATTCCAATGAAGAGGAGAATTCATCCTCCTCATTGGCCCCAAGCCCCAACCACAAAGCAATAAGAAATGTATTTCAACTCATGGCAAAAATAGGCTTCCACAACACAAAAAAATTTTCACATATAGAACACAATCCAAATACATACTGCAGTTTGCAACCACAGAAAGAACAACAAACAACACTTAGGCTTCACCATGCTAACGCAAAAGGAGCAAGACCTATGGGGGAATCTGCTTATACCTCCCATTGGGGAAATGGGCGTCCACCTTAAGACAAACTTGCCTAATATATAATATATACATATCATTTCAAACCCCTACATGCCCTTATGCCTCCCCCAAGTACCCCTTAAACCTCCCATTTTGTTATGCCTCCCCACACTCTTATGGCACCCCATAATGAGTAAAGAAATGCAAGCTATTTCTTTTGAAAGGTGGAACCCAAACCCAAAATCCCTCCACAATAACACTTATGCCTCCCCACAAGAGATCCCCATAGTCTCTCCTACACCATAGCTAGGCAATCTACCCAACCAGCAAAAACATACCAAACATTCAAAAAAACATTCACAAAGGCACAATCCAGCAAGAAAACCTTTTACAAGAGTCCAACTCCTACCTTTCCATGATGGAGCTTGATCCACAAGTTTAATAACAAGCTCTTTCCAATCTAAATAGTCCAAAATCTCCAGCAATCCACAAGCATTCCATAAATCTCTAACTCTCTTCAAAATTACCAGAGCTCAAAAAAAAAAGAATCAACCAAAAGTATCAAGTCCCCAAAAAGAGAAACCAAATCAAGTAACCCCAAAACAAGCCAAGGAATCCAAATAAATAGGAGAGGGAGAGAGTAGGATGAGGTGGGTCTAGGTAGGATGCCACATCACACATCCTCAATTCCTCCTCACAAGTCAACTTCAAACTCCAAAGCATAATAAAAATAAGTGGGTGAATAAATGACATTTTGCTACCACATACAAACCAAGTCCACACCCTAAGGACCAAAATTAAATTCATGTAAGATAGTGCAATTAAAACTTACAACTTGTCTTCCCAAAATGCATAATAAGGGCTAATTTTTACCCTCCAACCCATAGGTAGGGTTGGTGTAACAATTTAAGAGGAGTGGGACAAGTTTAACTTGTCCCACAAGCCTCCAAAATCAGTCCCTAAGGATAGATCCAAATTTCAAAAGGAAAGGTGTAGTGTTTTACACTCCAAGGTTACTTACACACCTCTTACAACACATAACCCAAGAGCCATCAACTCTAATAAATGCATTCTTTTGACCCATTTAATTAATTTAACAACATGATTACTCACTAATCTTGACACCAATAAATAAATAATGAAGGGGAGAATACATCACTAAATAAACACATACTAAAATAAAAACAAGGAGAACATAATAAAAACAATACACATAACCCCTTGGTCACATTTTAAGGTGATCCCCCATGAGAACCCCTAATAACATACCAAACTAGTAAATACATGTTGCCATGGTGACCCTTGTTGAATTCATCTAGAATTTCAAAAGTGGTTGGTCTCCAATCCCCGATGTTTATTGTGACATGTTTTACCCGCAAAAACATATATACCTCTTTCGGCCTCATGGACCACATCAAATCATCCAAAATAAATATACAATATAATTCCAAAGTCATATATATATTATATATCAACACATCATCAAGCAAGTAACGACATCATTTACAATTTCATCCATAATCATAAGATCACAAGATTAATATAATTTTCTAGGTCTACTCAATATGACAAAATAACACATGTCCAACAACACACACACACACACACACACACACACATATATATATCACCATAACAACATCAATATAAAATGCCACCAATTATACCCATGCATCATATATGAATCAAAATTAACAACAATCCATGCTCTCTAACCTCTAACATCATACCAACTCAAACGCTACAATAATGTCCATAAATATAGTCAACAGTGTCATAATAAATATCAAAAGGTGTCGAAGGGAAGTGGGAACTACATCCCCCTGCCATTAGACTTGATTTCCTCATGGAAGTCACTAGAACAGGTGTGGAAGTTGAACTCGTAGCAAAATATCATCCTCCCATATAGCCACAGTCTCATCATATGTATCCCACTGCACCCGAACCTAGTCAATATATCCTCCTCAAAGGCCTAGGGTCCTATGCTCTATAATGTGAATGGACTCCACCATCATCTACCTATAATCCTGCACCTGCAAGGAGGTCCAATCTAGTACATGATAAGGATCTGTAATATATCTCCTAAGCATTGGAATATGGAACACATCATGGATGCGAGACAAGCTAGGTGGTAATGCTAGATGGTAGGCCAAAGGACCAATACGCTCCAAGATCTCAAAGGGGCCTACAAACCTAGGAGCTAACTTAGAACCTTTTCCGTAATGGATAGGGCTCTTATGTGGCCTGACACGAAGGAAAACATTCATGCCCACATCAAAACTATGGTCAGTCCTATGCCGATCAACATACTTCTTCTATTTATTCTATGCGTCTTGTAGTCTCTTTCGATCATAACCACCTGCTGCTCCATGTCCTTTAATAGATCTTGTCCAAGAGAAACCATATCCTCTAACCTGTCCAACGAAGAGGTAATCTCTACTCTCTACCATATAATGCTTGATAAGGAGCCATGCCTATCGAACCTTGAAAATTATTATTGTAGGTAAAATCAACCAAGTACAGATACTCCTCCCATCTCGATTGGTGAACCATAACATACATCCTAAGAATGTCCTCTAATATTTAATTTACCCTTTTAGTCTGTCCATCGGGTCTAAGGGTGGTATGTTGTGCTGAAATTTATCTTCATCCCAAGGGCATGTTGCATGGTCATCTAAAAGTGGGAGTATACAGAGGATCACAATCACAAATAATCTTCAACATAATCCGTGTAACCTGAAAATATCATCAATATACACTCATGCCACAACACTCCATGTATAGGTGGTCTTTTCTTTGGAGAAAAATGAGCCACTTTTGTCAATTTATCCACCGTGACCATGATAGCGTCATGGTGGTATCTCGATATCGATAGCCCAACAATAAAGTCCATGGAAATGGTGTCCCATTTACTTTACGGTATGTAATGTCCCCTTTTCCTACGACTAAGGCCTAAGGGCCAATTCAAGTCCAGACCTTGGTCATACCCTAGGGGCTAGGGACACGGGGAGCTTTTGGTATGAATATCTAGTCCATTTTGTTATATTTCTTCATTGATAAACATAAAGTGTTTTGGAGGGACTAGATATTATGTGTTATCCTTAGGAAGGGGCCACATGACACGTAATATTATAATTTTTCATTGAGGGTAACTTTTGGACCATGGAAACAAAAACAGAGAAAAGTAATTTAAGTCACTTTTATTTTATTGACCCTTCTAAGGGAAAAATGTGACTGGGGTTTATTGGGGCTCTTTTGCCTTGGAGAAGTATATAAGGGTTGGGGGAGAAAGAAAAAGGGACTTTTGCATAAATAATTATTCTCCTTCACGTGCAACTATTGTTTGCAAATCTATAGCTTGTGGAGTGAAATCCCATAGAACCCTAGCTTCGGTGGTGAGAGACCCATCCCTAGCTAGTAGGGCATTCTTCGGTAGTGAGAGATATACCCTAGCTTGTCATTTTGGAGCCGCTTACAGGATTGTGTTACAAAGACATTATCAGAGGGTTCAGAGGAAGGGTTTGAGGATTTTGGGGCATTTGGGGAAGATATCAAAGGGGTTCCAGATCAGATTTATGGCAGCCATTTGGGTAGGGCTTAGCATCACTTTGAAGGTGTCTCCATTAGTTTCCCACCCTTCCCAAGTGAGGTGTCCTACAGCCTTTTTTTGGTGGGTTTTCCAGTTATCCATTTTCGGATCTAAAGGTTGAAATGCCATTTCCTATATTTGTTAATGTTATTTCCAAAGTCTCATAATTTTTTCTCTTGTATTTGGAGAGTTACGAACCTCTGAAGTTTTCCAGCTGTCTAGGGCATGCTGTGATTTTTCTGGCAGCATTTTAATTTCTGTAAAACTCCAAAAACAATTTTATTATGTCCTTTATAATATTAGCAAGCCCTCTTTAAATTTTCAAGTAATTCGAGTGGATATTTTGGGAGATATTAATTTTCTTTAGTTCGTTGTCCTTACTATAAAAATCAAAAAAATCATGTTTTATTTAGCTACAAATTTTCAATATTTTGTGCATTTCAAAGTAGTATCCCATAAGGGATATTTTAGTGGTATCAAAGCTATTGTTCCTCTAGCCTGTGTGGGTTAAATATGGTATTTTGGAAAGATCTCAATGTGGGTTTTATGAAGGAAATTTTCACCAACATGGTGAAACAACGGGAAGCCACTAACCTTTATTTGAGCTAGCTCACTCAGAATTTGAATCAAAGCAGATCTAGGGACAATAAGGAAAATGGTGAGAAAAATGATAAAGGGCGGACAATAGAGGTGATTGATGAGGATTCTTGTTGGAGGAAATATCAATCTTTGACTAAGGGTTTCAGAGCTAATATTCCATTTCCAGATTATTGCATGATGAAGATTGGTAAAAAGCCCAAACAAGGTCATCATATGTCGGTACCTGAATTACAAAAGAACTCATTTGAAGAAGAAGAAGCTTCTAGAGAAAAAGGTATGATTTCCATTGAGAAAAATAATTGAATTTCTCTAATAAGAAAAGTTTCACTAATATTATTTATAAGGAGGTTAGTAGTAGCATCGATTTATTTCATCATCTTCATCCTATATCATTACGTAGTTTTATCATGATGGTATTCACAATAGTTTTATTGATCGATAAGAATGATAAGAATTTGGTACATCAAATTCAATTCATCATGAAGATAAAGAGTGATTATTTTCTTTATGAGGAGATACAAGAGAAGCAAAGATGGAAGACCTTACATGATACAAGGATTCGTGGGCATTATAAGGTATGGGATCCTGGTAATATGTGGCAATTATCCAAAACTATCAACTCTAATTTTGAAAACTTTGTGACTGGTTTCATAAGAAAAATAAGGAATTCAAATGTGTCCTTTGGGATTACAAGTGTTGGAAAGCATGATTTCTTCTTTAGAGACTCTAGTGCAAGAAGGGAGAGTACTTATCAAGGTAATAGCGTTGGTTTTCTTATTGCTAAAAAGGGTAAGAGAATATTTTTTAATCATCTTCAGCCTGTTGGACTGTGTATAACAATAGTCATAATGAGAGGAGAAATAACAATATGCAAAAACATGGTCAAAGAGGTGAGAGTGGAAATTGGGGTAACATCCTCCCCAATCTTCTACTAGGCCTTTGGGGCTTCACAAACCATATTTCTTGAAGGATTCAAAAGTTTCACAGGTACAACAACAAGTAGATATTTTGGATGAGGAGTCTTGTTGGGAGTGGTACTAGACCTTCAAAGTGAGGGATTTCAGTAACAACATGTCATTCCAAGAATATTGCAAAATAAAGATTAGCAAGAGACCCAAGAGAGATCATCAGATACTACCGAGTTATAGAGGAGATTGGGATACATTTCCATTCCACACTTTGATGGTTCTAAGAAGTGTACTGCATAGTCTTGGGTTCAGAAGTTGAAGACATACTCCAACTTAAATCCTATACATGAGGAAGATGCAATTAAGTTTGCAATCTTACATCTCGAGGGAGATGCTCATGATTGGTGGCATCATGGGTTGATTACACAAGGACACATACACATTACTACTTATGCAGAGTTCGCGCAGAGGCTGGTGAGAAAATTTGATAGGAGGGACTGTGATGTATTTCAAGGAGTTGAATCATGTGAGATAAACTGGTCCCCTAGATCAGTACATCGCAGATTTTCAAAGATTATCAGTCATGGTACCTGATGTCACAAAGATGAGGTTGATTTCACTATTCATAACAGGTTTGACCAATGCTCTCGCTAGGTTTGTGAAGGCATTTAAACCTTCTTCTTTACATGAGGCTATTAGGAGAGCTCGGGACTTAGAGTTATCCACTCCAAAGTCGAGGGTTCCACCTCGCATTCAGCAAAGGGAACCTCCATCTGGATTAGACGAAATTTAGTAGAGGGAACCTCCACCAAGGTAGGAGGTGGCTAAGAAGCCAATCATTTCCTAAGAGGACAAACATGAGTTGAGGTGAAATAAACTATGTTTCGATTACCACACATCTTCGCTTCTAGGACATGATCAGCATAGGTAGAGGGAAGGCCCAATTCATTGAGGTCTTCAAGGAGAGTGAGGGTGATAGAGGTGAGGATTTGGACACTCATTATATGGATGATGGAGATGGGGTTGTGTTGGATAGTGTTGATGCGGGGCAAGAGGAGGAGACTTTTCCTCGGAGATTATAGCCACATTGTCTAGTACTACGATGTACAAGGTATTTAGGATTAAAGGAGTTATGCAGGGTCAATGAGTCGGGGTACTCATTGATAGAGGGGAAACCCACAATTGTATTGATGCCTCATTGGTTGAGAGGTAAGGATTACAGATAGAGGATTTTGAGGGCTTCAACGGGGTTGTAGCCAATGGAGATTCTATGAGGTGCACACAACGGGTTCCCAAGTGAGCATCACGATGGGTAACTATATAGTTACCAATGATTTCCACATTGTTGGTATGGGAGTGACCAACATAGTGCTAGGAGTGTAGTGGCTTCACTCTCTTGGTGAGTTTCGGACTAACTTTCAGATGATGGAGCTGAATTTTAAGTCCGAGGGCAGGAATGTGATTTTGAGGGGATTATCTACAAGAGCACCTAGGGTGGTTATGAGCTGAGGGGATGGAGAGGAAGTTCCGGAATGGTGAGGAGTTTTATTATTACAGATCGATGTGGAGTATGACGGATGTGGATGTGACTAAAATTTTACACAAGAGATAGTTACGAGAGATTGGGGTTACAGGTTCAGATCATCTAAGTTTATTATTATGTTGGTTATCTAAGGGGTCGATAAATTGGAGATCTCATTTTCTTGTTGAGCACTCTAAGAACCGACACACTTATGAGATTCTAGATGGTCACATACATGATGACACCTACAGATTGGAGGATGAGATGATATTCTATCATGACATATTATACCTTGTGTCAGACTCAAGGTTGAGGATTGAGATATTTTGACATGTGCACTGTTCTTTCGTGACCGGACACCTGAGCTTTGATGAGACCTACAGGCTCATATCAGAGAGGTTCAGATGGCATGGGTTGAGGGAGGATATCCCTAACTTCATACAGGGATGTATGATTTATCGTTATAACAAATCGAGCTTACAAGTTCATCATGTTCTGAGTCAACATGGGATAGAACTCTTATGTATTTTACTACTTCTAGGCATGGTGGGCATTTCACCCATATGCTAGTCAGTGGAGGGATGAAGTTGACTCAGTTACTTGGTTATTCAAGTAGGTTATCACTCATCACAGGAGGTTAACTATGTGGATTTGACATTTTCATTCGACCATGTATTGGAATCTTGGGGTTTTTCCCCCATGGGACACATTGAGATACATTATGAGGAGTTGTACTCTCACACCAATGTGGGTCATGTGGGAGAGTTGGCAAAATTTGTGCATATATAGGTTATTTCAAAAGTTGATCCAGGGAATTCTACAGGATTTAGGGTGGGATTTCGTACCTAGGAGTTAATAGAGAGATAGTGACGAGTCCCAAAATGATGACATTAGAGTGGCAGGGATTGGATAGATTGGCAATACCGATGCGGGTACCAGTGGAGAGTCAGGTTGGGTATCATTCTACTTCACGAAAAACATTGCTCTCGATACAATATGGAGGTCATGATGACTACATGGGGTTTCTTGGTTACTTTAAATTACACTAATCTTTGGTTGACGATAGGGTGAGGTGGAGAAACTTACGGTGTGGTATTTAGCTTCTGTAACATGACAGGATAATGTTTGGGGTCAAGCATTTCTCGAGAAGGGAGGATTGTAATGTCCCTTTTTCCTACGCCTAAGGACTAAGGGCCAATTCAATTCTCAGCCTTAATATCTAGTCCATTTTGTTATATTTCTTCATTAATAAACATAAAGTGTTTTGGAGGGACTAGATATTATGTGTTGTCCTTAGGAAGGGGCCACATGACACGTAATATTCTAATTTTGCGTTGAGGGTCACTTTTGGACCATGGAAACTAAAAAGGGGAAAATTAACTTAAGTTAATTTTATTTTATTGACCCTTCCAAGGGAAAAATGTGACTGGGGTTTATTGGGGCTCTTTTGCCTTGGAGAAGTATATAAGGGATGGGGAGAAAGAAAAAGTGACTTTTGCATAAATAATTATTCTCCTTCACGTGTAACTATTGTTTGCAAATCTACAACTTGTGGAGTGAAATCCCACAGGAACCCTAGCTTTGGTGGTGAGAGACCCATCCCTAGCTAGCAGGGCATTCTTTGGTAGTGAGAGATCTACCCTAGCTTGTCATTTTGGAGCCACTTACAGGACTGTGTTACAAAGATATTATCAGAGGGTTCAGAGGAAGGGTTTGAGGATTTTGGGGGCATTTGGGGAAGATATCAGAGGGGTTCCAGATCAGATTTACGACAACCATTTGGGCAGGGCTTAGCATCACTTTGAAGGCGTCTCCATCAGTTTCCCACCCTTCCCCAAGTGAGGAGAACGCAGCCTTTATTTGGAGGGTTTTCCGAGTTAGCCATTTTCAGATCTGAAGGTTGAAATGCCATTTCCTATATTTTTAAATGTTATTCTCAAAGTCTCATAATTTTTTCTCTTTTATTTGGAGAGTTACGAACCTCTTAAGTTTTCCGACTTCCTAGTAGGGCACTGCTTTGTGATTTTTCTAGCATCATTTTAATTTCTATAAAACTTGAAAAATAGTTTTATTCTGTCCTTTATAATATTAGCAAGCCATATTTAAATTTTCAAGTAATTCAAGTGGATATTTTGGGAGATATTAATTTTCTTTAGTTCACTGTCCTTACTATAAAAATCTGTAAAAATCAGTATTTTATTTGGCTACAAATTTTCAATATTTTGTGCATTTTTAAGTGGTATCCCATAAGGGATATCTCATAGTATAGCATGCAGAAAGAGAAGACTAGTTGGATGTTGATGCTCAACCTTCACCTTTTGACACTCTAAACAACATGACACAAGTTGAGCCATGTCTCTACGAAGTCCCCTCCAATGATACAATTGTCTTAAAGTGGCTTACATCTTCTTCACCCCAAGATGGTCCGAATAGGAGTGCAGGATGTGCCTCGAAGTCGAATGTCCTACCTCAAGCCTCCGTTTTTGGGAATGTAAATCCTACCTGTGCCTAATAAGGCCATCTTCCTCTAATGAAAACCCATTAAACTCCCCTCAAGGGGTCTCTGGGACTCGATCTTTGCTCTATTTGTAATGTAGAAATTGTCCCGAGGAAGTCATTGTGAATCTTGCTCTCAAAATCTATGCTCACTGAGGTGGCCATAACCACATGTATCCATCTACTAAGGACATCTACAACCACATTATCCTTTCCCTTCACATGCTCTATCTCCATGTCGTACTCACAAAGCAACTCTATCTAATGTCGCTGATGAGCTTTGAGATTAGGCTGCGTGAAGAGGTGGTGAAGACTCAAGTGATCAGTCCTGAGTGTAAATATCCAGCCAAGAAGGAAGTGTCTCCATCGAACCAAGGTGTGAACAACTACCGCAAGCTCAAGATCATGATTCAGATAATTGATCTCATAATCCTTGAGTTTTCAAGACTCAAAAGCAACTACTCTTCCCTCCTGCATCAACACACCCCTAACTCCTACCAAAGAAGCATCCATGCATATGAAATAATTCACCCCTGTGGATCTAGCACTACAAGAACAAAGGATTTCGTGAGGCATTCCTTTAGTGTCCGAAGGTCCGCTCACATTTTTTTGACCAAACAAAATTATTCCCTTTTTGCTTAAGAGAAGTGATGGGGTGCTCAACCCGAGAGAAGTCCTTAACAAATATCCTATAATAACCTACTAAGCCCATGAAGCTACGCACCTCTGTGGGTGTTGGACAATCCATAATATCTTGAATCATGGTAGGACTGATGGAAATACCTTCCCTAGAAATGATGTGGCCCAAATATGACACCTTAGTCTGAAAAAAGGCACACTTCTCTAGGTTTTCGTAAAGTTTCTACTCACGAAGAAACTAAAGAACCTAGTGAAGGTTCCCCTCATGCTCATCATGCGTACATGAGTAAATAAAAATTTCATAAAATAAGATAAGCATGAAGTGATCCAAGAATGTCCTGAACACTCCATTCATCAAGCTCATAAACACTGTGGGTGCATTCACAAACCAAAAGGCACCACTATGAACTCGTAGCAGCCATATCTCATACGAAGGAAATATTATGAATGTCTACCTCCCTATTCCTTAGCTAGCGATAACCTGACTTAAGGTCTATCTTGGAGAAAATTATGGCTCCCTTCATCTGATCAAATAAATCATCACCGAACGGAAGGGGATAACGATTCTTGATCGTTACTTTGTTCATTAGTGGTAATCAATACACAACCGCAAGGATCCTGTCCTTCATCTTTACAAAAATCACCGGTGCTCCCCAAGGGGATACACTAGGATGGATTAGGCATTTCTCCAAAAGTCCCTCTAGCTGCAACTTGAGCTTATAGAGCTCAGGGGTAGTCATCCTATAAGGTGCTCGTGAGATAGGATCTGCTCCGGAACCAGATCTATGTGAAAATCTATCTCACGTGGGGTGGTAACTCCAATAGCTCCCCTAGAAAGACATCAAAAAAATTTCTCAAGATGGGATGGTCATTAAGCGATGGTCTATTAGATCCATCCTCCGATCGGTCACTAATTGTGACAAGATAAAAGCCCGACAACCTCATCGCACACACCGCTTAATTTGCATGGTGGAGATGGTGCGAATGGAAATGGGTCTCCTAACCCCTACTATCACCGACTCAAATCCTAGATCATTAGAACATGATATAATCTTAATGTAACAATCCACCCTGGCTCTATGTGTAGACAACTAGTCCATGCCTAAAATGACCCCATACAAACCCAGTGAAAGGATACAAAGATCCGAGGTGGTGGTGAAGGGTCCCAAATCCACTACACACTCCTTAACTAAGGAGTCTACAGAGATATTGGCTCCAAAATCCATCTCGATGTCCCAACTAAGACCTTGCCTAACTGCCACTAGCTTGCATTGGTCTACCAAAGATGGTGTAATAAAAGAATCAAAAGAACCAGAGTAAAATAGAATGGAGGTAGGAAAACCACCAATACTACCTGTAGTCTCAATCACGATACTCTAGTGCTCATCCTAGTGGTTCTCGATCACTACATAGATCCGATGACTGCGCCCCATGTCACCAATGGTAGGCTATGAGATCTACATTTTACCCTTGTTACTAGGGTTTTATGGGTAGTCTCTCCAAAAATTTCCAGCAACACCACAACCAAAATATCCTCCAGATATTCTCCCATGACTAGCAGCTCCAGTTGGTAATCTAGAGGTTTGTGCTATGGATCCTAATGATCTAGCTATGGACTGTTGAGGTCTCTACTGACGAGCTACTACCGACCGAGCTCTTAGATGTACGCTGGGTCCTAATGGGACCCTTAAGAGGAGGCCTTATACTCCAACCCCTCTCGTGCATCAAAACTCGTGGAGTTCTATAAGGTGTGTGAGATTGTTGCCGCTATTTTTTTGTGGTCTAAAAGATGACTATGATGAACTCTTTCCACCACAAGGAGGAGGATATGACCCCCTCAATCATCTATCATGTATCTGCTAGATGTAGTTCCAGACTCGAGTCTCTCTAGCCTATTGTGTCTTTCCCCAAGTCTCCTCTCGCTAAATAGGATTTCTCAATGGCCTTAGCTAATGTCTGCGGACAATGGATACACACCGTACCACCTAATTCTACATTCATGCCTAGGATAAATCTATGGATCCACACCTGCTCATCCTACATGTAGTCGACATACTGGAGTAGGTCCAGAAATTAACTCTCATACTCGCCTACAATGAGGTGCCTATCGAAGGTCATGAAACTCATCTATCCTCTGTTATATGAGCCTCCATGATAAGTACCTACTCCTAAACCGCTCCTCAAAGAGCTCTCAGGTAACTATCTCTAAATCAATGTGGAGCTTATGCTCCTCAGTCCTCCACCTGAGACATCGAGTCCATCCCTCGAAGGTGGATTGCAACACGAGCCTTGGTGTTGCTGTAGAACAAGGGTAGAGCTTGAAGCACCCGCTCGAGATGACTAACTAGGCCTCCGCCTCTGAAATCCACCCGTATCTCCAGAATAATGATATGGTTATAGCTTCAAGATATCCCTAATATGGTTTGTAGCTATAGTCAGGTGACCTCTAGGCCTCTCTGCATGCTCATCCCTAAGTCTAGGGCTTCGATACCTATCCCCGTGTCCCCGAAACCCGGTCTCCCGCCCCTCTCTGGTGACTCTACTTTGGTTGACTCCATGTGGGAGTTATTTGCTCTGTAATCATCACTATGTCAGGAAGGTGCCTGAGCCTCAACTGATGGCTCTCTATCATGTCTAGCTGAACGTCCTCCCACGGATCCTCTATGTAAAGCGACATTAACGTCCTAGAGTGTCTGCAAAATATGGGGTAGGATGGCTACTACAACATGATCTGTTGGTGGCTAGTCTAGATCTATGTGAAAGGACCCCTCTTCTGTCTCGCACCTCATGCACAGACCCAAGTGAGAGTTAGCTCATTATCCTAGGTTTATTCAGTTTTCCATGTTTACTAAGATATGTAATTTCTAAACAAAGTTGTTTTCTAGGTTTAAAAGTGTGCTAGGTTTAGTATTGTACTAGGTTTTATGTTCATTTCTCAATTATTTCGATACCAAGTGTAATGCGTCTCTAAAATGTGTCCACTACTGAGCTTCAAGAACAACCTAGGTTTAGATAAAAAAATTATGGAATAATTTTTTTCTTTTTTTGAAAAATGTGTCATGACAAGAGTCAAAGTCAATAATAATTAATACATAAATTTTCCCGTTCTATTAAACATTAGATCCACATTACAAAAATTAAAGGGTATAGTTAACCTTGATATAGTTAAATTTTTCTTAGGTGTTAATTTAATAAATAATTAATTTAACACTAGATTTAAATGTTCCTTAATTAATTTTAGAAGGTCAAGGGCCAAAAAAATTAATTTCCCAAGGTATTTAATTTTCCTAGGTCTAATCCATAACCAAAGTTCTTAATAACATGGGATAGAAAACGCTCCCTTATCCCCTCATGTGACCCTTCAAAAAGGTCAACCCATGCTCTAGAGTTGTACATTTAAGTTAAAAGGGGGTAATTTCCCACTTATCCACTCTCAAATTCATCCTTGGACTTCATTCTGATTTTTCACATATTTAATGCACTCAATATTTCCTAAAAATATTTCCATGAGATAGGAAATTTCTTCCTCTTTCCAATGATATAAAGAAGTCCTCCTAACTCCTCATATTTCTTAAGTTACACACTAATGGGCCTAGGGAGGAAAATTTTCCCAAAGGTGGGCCTACATGGGCCTGGGGAAGATAATTTTCTCCAAATGTGAGCCTAGGGAAGAAATTTTTTCCCAAATGCAGGCCTGTGGGCATGGGAAAGAAAATTTTCCTCAAAGGTGAGCCTATGGACCCAGGGAAGAAAATTTTCCCCAAAGGCGTAAGGGACACGTGGCACATTGTTAAGCCCATGAGGGAAAGCGGGTCAACAGAGGAAATTTGCATTTTAACTCTTTTTATTTGAAAGGGAAAAAAGGTTCAAAAATCCCTGTGCCTCCACCAATGCTCAGGAATGCCACGTGTCATGCCCAATGTTTCTAGTGAGGGAGAAGATTGGCTGGGAAAACTTAGAAATATTAGCATTTGCATTAAAAGGCGCAATGGTTAAAAACAAGCCACGCCTCCGCCGACGCCAAGAAATGCCACGTGTCAGTCTAATAGTGACCTGCGGGAAGGTGGGTTGGTGGGGAAATTTAGCAATTTTTTTCAATTCACTTCCAAAAGTGATAAGGGAAAAAACCATCCGTACCTCCGTTGACACCCGAAGAAGCCATGTGGTAGACCCTCATTGGTTGCAGCAGGTGGTGGGCCATCTGAAAGACTTAATATTTTTCACCATTTTCAAAAAGGTAAAGTTAAAAGGTATGGGCCCGTGAACCCATATAAGCACTTTCCCAAAATCGAATAAGTGGGGATGCGGGGCCGCGGATAAATTTGTGAATTTTTTCTATTTTTGCAAAAAGTTCCCCTAAGAAAATTTCGGTCCCATAGGTTTGATTTACAAAAGAAGCGACCAAAAGTGTCAAGTCCCCAAAAGAAGCAACCAAATCTAGTAACCCCCAAAATAAGCCAAGGAATCTGAATAAATAGGAGATGGAGAGAGGAGGATGAGGTGGGTCCAGGTAGGATGCCACGTCACACATCCTCAACTCCTCCTCACAACTCAACTTCAAATTCCAAAGCATAATAAATAGAATTGGGTGAATAAATGATATTTTCTACACCCCAAGGACCAAAATTAAATTCATGTAAGATTAAAACTTACAAATTATCTTCCCAAAATGCATAATAAGGGCTAATTTTGACCCTCCAACCTATAGGTATGGTTGGTGTAACATTTTAAGAGGTGTGGGACAATTTTAACTTGCCCCACAAGCCTCCAAAATCAGTCCCTAAGGACATATCCGAATTTCAAAAGGAAGGTGGAGTTTTTCACACTCCAAGGTTACTTACACACCTCTTACAACACATAATCCCGTGAGCCATCAACTCTAATATATGCATTCTTTTGACCCATTGAATTAATTTAACAACATGATTACTCACTAATATTGACACCAATAAAGAAATAATGAAGGGAAGAATACATCACTATATAAACACATACTAAAATAAAATAAGGAGAAAAAAATAAAAAGAATACACATAACCCTTTGTCACATTTAAAGGTGATCCCCCACATGGGAACCCCTAACAACAAACCAACCAAACACACAAACAAATACATGTTGCCATGGTGACCCTTGTTGAATTCATCTAGAATTCCAAATGTGGTTGGTCTCCAATCCCCATGTTTGTTGTGACATGTTTTACTTGCAAAAACACAAATACCTCCTTCAGCCTTGTGGCCGCATCAAATCATCCAGAGTAAATATACAATATAATTCCAAATTCATATATATAAATCAACACATCATCAAGCAAGTAATGACATTATTTACAGTTTCATCCATAATCATAAGATCACAAGATTAATTCAATTTTCTAGGTCTACTCAATATGATGAAATAACACATGTCCAATAACACAACACACACACACACACACACACACACACACACACACACACACACACACACACACACACACACACATATCACCATGTCAACATCATAACAACATCAGTATTAAATGTCACCAATTATCCCCATGCATCATATATGAATCAAAATCAACAACAATCCATGCTCTCTAACCTCTAACATCATACCAATTCAAACGATACAATAATGTCCATAAATATAGTTGAAAGTATCATAATCAATATCAAAAGGTGTCGAAGGGAAGTGAGCACTACATCCCCTCCCCTAAGACTAGACTTCCTCCCGGAAGTCACTTTGGAAAAATTGTGAAACTGAACTTGGAGCAAAGTAGCATCCTCCCATGTAGCGCAGCCTCATCATATCTATCCCACCGCACCCAAACTCGGTAAATCTATCGCCTCAAAGGCCCTGTGGTCATGTGCTCTTTAATGTGAATGGGATCCACCATCACCTTCCCCGATCCTACACCTACAAGGAGGTCCAATCTAGCACATGAGAGGCATATGCAATATATCTCCTAAGCACTTTGAAATATGAAACACATCATGGATGTGAGACAAGCTAGGTGGTAATGCTAGACGGTTGGCCAAAGGACCAATACACTCCAAGACCTCAAAGGGGCCTATGAACCTAGGAGCTAACTTAGAACCTTTTCCATAATGGATAGGGCTCTTATGTGGCTTGACACGAAGGAAAACCTTCATGCCCACATCAAAACTATGGTCAGTCCTATTTCGATTAGCATACTTCTTTTATCTCGTCATGTGCCTCCCTGCTATCTCTATCTCGATCATAACCACCTATTGCTCCATGTCTTATAATAGAACTGTTCCAAGAAAAACCATATCTTCTAACTGGTCCCAACTAAGAGGTGTCGTACACCCTCTCGCCATACAATTGAGCGATAAGGATCCATGCCTATCGAACTCGAAAACTATTACTATAGGAAAACTCCACCAAGTACAAATACTCCTCCCATCTCGACTGGTGATCCATAACATACATCCTAAGCATGTCCTCTAAGATTTGATTTACCCTTTTAGTCTGTCCATCGGCCTCGGGGTGGTATGTTGTGTTAAAATTTATCTTCGTCCGGAGGGCATGTTGCATGGTAGTCCAAAAGTGGGAAGTATACAAAGGATCGCGGTCACAAAAATATTCCACAGTAATCCCATGCAACCTGAAAATCTTATCAAGATACACTCGTGCCACAACACTCACTATATAGGTGGTCTTTACTAGAGAAAAATGAGCCACTTTTGTAAATTCATCCACCGTGCCATGATAGCGTCATGGTGATATCTCGATATTGGTAGACCAATAATAAAGTCCATGTAAATGGTGTCCCATTTCCATTCGGTATAGCATGCAAAAATAGAAGGAAAAATCGATGTTGATGCTCAAACTTCACTTTCTAACACTCTAAAAACGTGACATAAACCGAGCCACATCTCTACAAAGTCCCCTCTAATGATACAATTTTCTCAAAGTGGCACGCATCTTCTTCACCTCGGGATGGGCTGAATAGGGTGCATGATGTGCCTCAGTCAGAATGTCCTACCTCAAGCCTCCATTTTTGGGAACATAAATCTGACCTTTATGCCTCGAAGGCCATCTACCTCTAATGAAAACCCATCAAACTTCCCTCAAGGGGTCTTTGGGACTTGATCTCTGCTCTAGCTGTAATGTAGAAACTATCATGACGAAGCTACTATAGAATCTTGCTCCACAAATCTACGCTCACTGAGGTGGCCATAACCACATGTCTCCTTCTGCTATGGGCATCCACAACCATATTCTCCTTCCCTTCACATACTCTATCTCTATGTCATACTCACAAATAAACTCCATCCAACACCACTGACGAGTGTTGAGATTGGGCTGCGTGAAGAGGTGACAAAGACTCAAGTGATCAGTCCTAAGTGTGAATCTCCGGCCAAGAAGGAAGAGTCTCCATCAAACCAAGGCATGAACAAATTCCGTAAGCTCAAGATCATGAGTCAGATAATTGAGCTCATAATCCTTGAGTTTACAAGACTCAAAAGAAACTACTTTGACCTCCCGCATCAACACACCCACAACTCCTACCAAAGAAGCATCCATTCATACGAAATAATTCACCTTGTGGATTTGACACTCGTAAGAATAGGAGTTGTCATGAGGCATTCCTCCGGTCCTAAAGGCCTGCTCACATTTATCTGACCAAAAAAACTTCTTCCCTTTCCGTTGAAGGGAGTGATGGGGTCCGTAACCCGAGAGAAATCCTTAACAAATCTCTTGTAATAACTTGCTAAGCCCATGAAGCTATGCACCTTTGTCACACTAGTGGGTGCTAGCCAATCCATAATAGCTCGAATCTTGAAAGGATAGAAAATGATACCCTCCCTAGAAATGACGTGGCCCAAATATTGCACCTCGGCTTGAAAGAACACACACTTCTCCGTGTTTTTGTAAAGTTGCTTCTCACGAAGACACTAAAGAACCCGGCGAAGGTGCCCTCGTGCTCCTCATGCGTACATGAGTAAATCAAAATGTAATCAAGGAAGATGAGCATGAAATGATCCAAGAATGTCCTGAATACTCCATTCAACAAGCTCATAAACACCGTAGGGGCATTCACAAATCGAAAGGCACCATTGTTAACACGTAGTGGCCATATCTCGTATGGAAGGAAGTCTTATGAATGTCCACATCCATAATCCTTATTTGATGATAACTTTGACTTAAGGTCTATCTTGGAGAAAATTGTTTCTCCCTTCATCTAATCAAATAAATCATCACTTTGCGTGGAAGGGGATAACGATTCTTGATCATTACTTTGTTCAAACCGGCAAGTAATCAATACACAACTATAAGGATCCATCCTTCGTCTTTACAAAAATCATCGATGCACCCCAAGGGGATACACTAGGATGGATTAGGCTTGTTGATCATAAAATACTTGTCAAAGATCACATAAAAGGTCAACATGGGAGAGAAAGACATGATCAAGGGTGTGGAGGGAAAGGAAGAATCCACGCGTAGAAGGACAAGTTTAGCATTCAGACTTAGCCAATTTTGAGCATGAAGACCTATTTTTAGAAGATGGCATGCGAACACACCACGATGAAGTAGACATGTGCTCCACACATAGTCTATCTTTAGAGGATTAGATCAAATCGTTTTACATGGAGACAAGCTAGGAATAGGGTTGACACTTTAGTTAACTCGTAAGAGGTCTATAGATAGCACACTTGCATGTGTGGTTATTCCTATAAACGACATGTAGCTATTAATAGCATGCGGCCTATTTCTCGGAATAGATAATCGGTGAAGGGAAAGTCCCCACCTTATATATATGATGTGAATCACGTAGTAAAACATATACACAGAGGAGATGATACACACATATAGGAGGTGAGATGGAGATATAAAGATGTGTGCATATTATGGGATTACTGTATCAGATCCATACGTGCATTGGTATAGATTGACATTATTGTAAGGAGCTTCTGTGTTTATTAATAAATGGAAGATATTGGATAAATCTAAGTGTCACTCCTATGTGTAATCAAGTAGTGCATGTTCTTGATTCAATCATGATTACTGTTTAAATATTGTTCTTTCATAGATCTGAATGTAGAATACATGGTAGTATGATGGATTAGTTATGGATATATTTGTTTCTTTCTTCATCACGCTAACATCCTACTACAACAACCCTAAAGGGACCTGGTACCTTTGCATGCTTTAGGTGAGCGCTCAATCTAGGTTGAGTAATGTGTCAACGCAACTAGGGTGTTATCTGGTAAATTCTAGGTTTCATCATTGGTTCCATTGCCGGGACCTCTTTTTCAATTGTTTTCTAGATGGTTCATGATGAAGACATACCAATTAACTCTAGCAAGTATTGAGGACTGGATACGTAATCTAGAGGAAGAGTATGCACGGTGGTTCAAAAGAGTTAATCTGAGTTTGATGCACGCACTTGGGTAGAACAGAATCTATATGACAACTTAGATGAGAGATTTTTCACCATCTTTCCAAAGTAGAAATATACAAGTGGCTGAATGCTTATGCATCTCAGCAGAATTGGAGGTATCACACACTTATCTGGACATAGGAAGAATTTCATGCCCTTTATGATGCTGATTTGATCTGGACTCGTGTTGTGGATACGTGGTTTTTGGTGTTCTAAACAGTTATATTCTAGAATATTCAATTTTGACGTATTCTTTCCTAGAGGTAGCTAAATTCAGTTTTTGGTATCCTAGAGGAACATATCTGCAAGGCATTCCACTAGAAATCAAGATCTTGATGGTAACTTTGAACCTAGAGAGTAAACCGATGGCTAACTAAACCTCACCACACGTGAGGGTAGGAACAGGTTTGGTGAAAGATGGTAGACCTAGCGGTAGATAGGCAGAGAGAGGAGAGATGAATTAAGTATAACAAGGCACGTGAGTGGGAGATAGAGAAGCAACGTTCCATTACAGAAAGTATGGCGTTAAGGAGAGAGATGGCTCATGAAGGATTTGAAGCTCACATAGAAGACGTGGAGCCGAAGCATTAGGAACTCCCCCATCTTGGAAAGCATGACAGAGATCTCCCCTTGGGCTCACACGAGAGTGCGCTAAGAGAGACAATGTGGGCTATGGGTGCGCATCTTAATCCACATGGTGACCTAGCCCTTTTACTTGGTTTTCCAATATCTAGTATAACAAGTAATCAACAAGAAAGTTTGGGAAGTAAGAGAGCAAGTACATCAATGGCAAGACAAATGAATTCAATGTTATTTGAAGGTGTGTTTTTAGGTGCATCGTCTCGCATAGAACATAGGCACATCGAATGTTGGATTCACCTTTGGAAGTGGAACTACCTCACAAACTGTAGGGGTTCAATATAGTACTATTGTCAAGCACATAGGGGAGTACATCTATAGGTCCTATTCCAGCTATAGGTGGAGGATTAAGAGGTATAGGTGGTTCTAGTTCTAGTGGATCTGGTGGTTCTGGAGGTAGAGGAAACACAAGAGGTTTTGGATCAGGTGGTTAAGGCCCACAACAACCAAAAATATTTATATGGAGATGTATCTTCATCTTCTAGAGTATAGAGGCATAGAGGATGTTGTTGAGCATGTGCATATGTGTGAAATATTGTGGTGCGCTAAAGGGATCACGATCTGCTTGAGCGTAAGGCAAGTCAATTTTCTACTACCTTGTAAGGACGAGCACACAGCTGGTACATGAAGTTTTACCCTGATCAAACTTGTGTGGATTATGTAGCGTTGAAGGATGCTTTCTTAAAGGAGTTCCATATCCCTGAGTTTGAGCAGAAGAGTATTAGTGCACTCAAAGATATCAAGCAAGGCACTACTGAGAGTGTATGTGAGTATGATTCCCATTTTAAGACACTTCTATCTAAGCTATCTTATGATATTCACGCTAGCCAAGATGCACAATGGTTTGTTGGAGGATTGATTACACCATTCAGAAGAGCACTGTCACATAAGACATACACTGATCCACATGAAGCAATGGAGGCAAATTTGCATGTTGAGGTAGTTGGGAGCATTAACATTGGTGTTAATCCATTCTTAGAGGCAATTGTAGCTATGGCCAAACAGTTAGAGAAGCTATCAGCAAATTTAGCCCATGAAACGCGCTCTCAGAATTTGGTGTACAAATTGTGAAGTAGAAGGTCACACCAAGGATAGTTTTCCTCATAGAATAGTACACTCGTTACTATTGGACTGTGAGATCTGTCATTTAAATCATGATGCTAGTCACTGTCATTTATTAGAATACACGATAAGGAAGAATGTATCTAGCTTTTACAAAATTTACAGGTCCACAACCCATGATACTGAGAATTGTAAATTGATTGGTCAGATCCAGGATGCCATAGACATTGGGGTACAACAAAAAAGTGTAACAGATAATTCTAAGGGTAAGAATGAGCACCAAGATTGGGATCATAATCAAATGCGCTATGATAGAAATGAGGGCCGTTTTGAAGGAGGTCATGGAAGGGGACGTGGATATCGTGTTGGATATGGAGGACGAGGCCGTAGTGGAGGAAGAGGGGAGTTCCCTCATGGAACATGTTATACGTGCGAATTCCCTAACCATTATAGGTGCGAATGTCCTTAGAATGTTACATGTTCATTCTACGGAAAGAACCATAGCTATGAGGAGTGCCAGACTTATATGAGCATCTCAGTAAACAACATAAGCAAGAAAAAAAAGGTGCCGAGATGGTTAGAATATAGCGCATAGTAGAAGATCAGTGGATGCCCAAGATAGCAGAAGGACCTGAGGCATTGACAGTGAATATTACTACATGAGCTAAAGTGGCATGCGCAAGGGAGGCATTACACCAAAATCCTACGATCACCAAGGAGGAGGGTTTGTATGCAAGGTACCCAAATCCTGCTCATCGAAGGAAGTTTCTTTGGGATACCATGGAAATGCTAAGGAATATTTAGGGTGAGATACAATCCTTAAAGGAGCAGAATAAAGCTTCGAGAGATAGTCCAAAATGATATTGATGATCTGCAAGAAGTGTGTAAAATGTTGCGCCAAGAGAATATCATTCCACTATTAGGAAGTTGGTTAAAAGGGAACACTCCACGTGCAAGTATTGAGACCAGATGATAGATTCTGCATGCAAATCTTCCCCCTGATAGCATTGACTATGACAAGGAAATAACTTTGAATGATGTTGTGGATGGGTGGCTGCTAAGCAACATATTGATTAATACTAGTGCGGAAGTAAATGTGCTTACATTAGATGCATGGGTACAAATGGGGAGGCCTCCATTACAACCATCATCTAATGTATTTTTATGGAAAACTGGACTAAGGCCACACCTATAGGAGTTTTGAAGGATGCATCTATAACCATACAAGGGCCAAGTTTGTTAGGGATTTGAGGTATTAGCACTTGCGTAAGGTAGTAGTTTTCCAGCCTTACTTGGACACCCTTGGTGTTATGCGAATAATGCTGACTTAAGATTCAATAAGGGTTATATTAGCTTTGAAAACAAGGAGGAAAGGGTTGTGATACCTTTGACAGATGGGAATTCTACACCATATGTTGAGCCTCTAAGTGAGGAGGACTTAAATTCATTTTATTTAGGCACTATTCAAGACCCAGAGGTTAATAAGCCATCAAAAGAAGGCATCCTACAGTGGGGCGATTCTCATTCTATTAGTGATACTATGAGTATTTCTTGTGAAAATTGGGCTCATGGAACATATGAAATAGTAGGGCGCAAGGTGAAAATCATGACTACATGCAAGAATGGACTTCATTCGGTTTTATGGATAGGTAGCACAGTACCTTAGTACACTAGGGTATAAGATCTTCTTGTATTTTTGGAAGTTATGGAAGCACGGTGGGCGAGATCAAATTAAGAGAAGAGATATGTTAGTATATACCTTGCGTGGGACAACAGCGTGCTGGTGGGTAGTCCAAAGAGATAATTTTGTCACATGGGAAGAGATTGGAGTCACCTTATTTATTAGGTTTGTAAGGAACAATGCACCTACGCAAATCTGCACTTATCATGGTGATCCACTTGTTCGGCATCACATTCAAGCAGTGTTAGAGACTCTTGACAATAGAACAGAATCATTACCACCTTCCGGAGACCTCTAAAAGTTAGGAAGAGATGAAATATTATGCCGTTATGTATTAGAGCATGAGCGCAAGGAAATTATGGAAGAATCCCATGGTGGTACTACTGGGGGCATTATGTAGGTGATACGACCGCCCGAAAGATCCTACTTGCTAGATTATGGTGGGAGACATTGTATAAAGACTGCAAAGAACATTTTAAGGCGTGTGATCATTATCAGTTCCTAGGAAAACTAGGGCAAAGAGATGAGATGCCTTTGAGACCAATTACTAGTGTCGAACCATTTGAGAAATGGGTCATTGACTTTGTAGGACCTATTTCGGTAGCCACGCGCAGATTGGGTCGCGTTATATCATTACTTGCGAAATGATCTCACATGGTGGGTAGAAGCAACACATACAAAGGAATGTATAGTAGCTACATCAACTAGGTTTCTATGGGAGAATTTTCTTACAAGATATGGATGTCCTTTAATCTTGACAAGTGATTAGGGTACACACTTTTGAATGAGAGACAATCAGATCCTATTAGATGAGTTTATGGTTGCACACCATAAAACTACATCCTATCATCCTCGGGAAAATGGAACTATTGAGGATTTCAATAAGATTTTGAGCCAAACTTTGACAAAAAATTGTGATGTTGGAAGAAAATACTAGGATGATAAAGTGTCACTGTTCTTTGGGCATATAGAACAACTTATAAGAGATTGAACAAAGCCACACCGTTTCGGTTGGTGTTTGACATCAAGCCATTCTCCTATAGAATTTATGTTACCTTCTTTGTGCACTTTGTGCATGTTGGAGGTCTAGCTAATGAGCAAGTTTTATACGAGCATATTGAGAAGATGATTCAATTGTATGAGTGAATACCCATAACACGATGGAGTCGAAGGGAAAAAGCCGACATGAAAGCATGGCATCACAAAAACATAAGGGATAATAAGTTTGAGATTGGACAAATTTTTCTTCTTTATGAGTCAAAGTTCTTGTGCCATCTAGGCAAGCTCAAAGTACATTGGTTGGGGTCGTATGTCATCACTTACATACTTGAATCAAGTTCTTTCTAGTTAGAAGCGCTTGATGGAACATGGCTACCTAGTTACTTTAATGGGCGTAGGCTGAAGCCCTACTATAAATAAGTCTTCTTAGTGTTTGTAATAAGGCAGTATTGCCATTTAGATTAGGTTTTTAATTATGTATTTCCTTCATTGTCATTATGCTTTGTCAAATTAGTTATTGTTCTTTTGTAATAAGCGCAATTGTGCGCATGAAGCTAATTATCATGTGAAGAATGTTTATACACAGAGGACTGCACATAATTTTAGTGTGGGGTGTTTGTATTTATCCAAGTAAGATGCTGTGGGAATTGAAAGGTGAAAGGAATAAGCTGCTATGGGTGTGCTTTAAGTTAAAAGAGTATTGCTTCTCAAAAGTGACCAAGGATGGAGATGAATTAAAGGACAATATAACACGAGGTAAGCGGGGGCCATGATAACTACGAGGAGAAGGTACAATGATGAGGTACTCGGGTGTAAGGGCGCACGTTGAAGAGATGTCTCGTGATCGGAGGGTAGGTAGGCATGCTAGAAGGATATAGCTGGGCGCGAAGATGTATCACACGGAACAAAAAAATTTGATCAATGAATGAGAGGATATTTGGTAGGTGAAGGAGCAATAAATGCATAAAATTTTAAAAGAAGCCAAGTGTAAAAAGCCGAGTGATCGTTTAAAGGTGTGAGGGTGTATAACCAGTCATGACAAAGAGATCTATGTGAAAAAGAAGCGTGTGTCCTTGGTGGTGAAGGGTTTGAGTGAAGTGAGGCGACGAAGATGAGTTAGGGGCACATAATTTCACCTAGGGCATGTTGAATCAAACTAGGGTTTGCTTTGCACATTGCAGAATTTGAGCGACAAGGATCTACAAAGGATTACAAGGTAGAAATGGCACCTAAGAAAGACGTTGCGGTGGGAGTGAAGGGAAAGAAAAAGGTGGTAGAAGAAGAACAATTTTTTTATCAGCTTCACAGAGGAGATTGGGGACAATGTCATAAGAGCTAGGCCACACTTGGAGACCAAGGTACCACAGACGTTTCCCTTAGCGATACATTATGTAGGAAATCTGGTGGACCTGGTGCTTGAAGATGAACCTCTGTGTATGCTAGCGCCAAGGAACTCAGAACAAGAGGAAAAGTGAGAGAAAGTGTCAGTGATGTGAAAGATTGCATCATATGAAGGGTTATTGCAAGTGCTACAAGAAGTATTAAAGAAAGCAGACTAGGATTTGAACATCTACACAGCTCCAGAAGCGCTTATCAATATAAAGACCCTAGAAGTAAATAATGAGGTCCAAAGAGCTATGAAGGATGAAACATTGGGCCACATAGAAATATTGTCAATAGTTAAGCAGAAGCATGAGGCCCTAATAACAGCACAAGAGCCACATAAAACTTGGCTGGACGAGCTTGGGAAACTCATTGTGTAGAAGATGGATCTTCTAGAAGGAAGAATGACCTCGATGTCTAGTGTTGTATTGGTTCTGCAGAATGAAAAAGGAGAAATTATGAGGGATGAGTTGGAATCCATTGTTGTGGACATTCCAGAGAAAGAAGAACAAACAATCATTGAATGACAGGCCTTGGAGGCTGGAATAAAGGAGGAGTATCTAAAGTTGATACTTCAAATTGATGCAGAGGAGGCTACCTCATAGCCTCATAAAAACTTCTTTATTTACTTCTACATTCTTTCATTCTTATTCTTATATTCTTTACTTCAATTTTTTGAGCTAACCATTGTCGGGATGACAATGAGATTAGTGTGGGGTAATGTTGATCAGAGAATACTTGTTAAAGATCACACAAGAGGTCCGCATAGGAGAGAAAGCTAGGATCAAGGGTGTGGAGGGAAATGAAAAATCCACATGTGGAAGGGCAAGTTTAGCATTCAGGACTTAGCAAATTTTGAGCATGAAGACCTATTTTTAGAAGATGGCATGTGGAACACACCAATGAAGTAGAGACGTGTGCTCCATGCATAGTCTATCTTTAGAGGAGTGGATCGAAGCATTTTACATGGAGACATGCTAAGAATAGGATTAAAAATTTAGTTAACTGTAAGAGGTCTATAGATAACACACTTGCATGTGTGGCTATGCCTGTAAACGACATGTAACTATTAATAGCATACATCCTATTTCTAGAATAGATAAGCGGTGAAGGGAAAGTCCCCACCCTATATATATGATGTGAATCACATAGTAAGACACATACAGGAGGTGAGATGGAGATATAGAGATATGTGCATATTATTGGATTACTGTATCAGATCCATACACGCATTGGTATAGATTGACATTATTGTAAGGAGCTTATGTGTTTATTAATAAATGGAAGATATTGGTTGAATCTAAGTGTCATTCCTATGTGTAATCAAGTAGTGCATGTTCTTGATTCAATCATGATTAATGTTTAAAGATTGTTCTTTCATAGATCTAAATGTAGAATACATGGTAGAATGATGGATTAGTTATGGATATATTTGTTTCTTTCTTCACCTCGTTAACATCCTACTACAAAAACCTAAAGTGGGACCTGTTACCTTTGTGTACTTCGAGTGAGCACTCAGTCTAGGTTGAGTGATGTGCTAGCATGAATAGGGTGTTATCTGGTAAATTCTAGGTTGCATCAAGGCCTTTCTCCAAAAGGCCCTCTAGCTACAACTTGATTTACAGAGGTCGTGGGGTAGTAATCCTATAAGGTGATTGTGAGATAGGCTCTACTCCCAGCAACTGATCTATGTTAAAATCTATCTCACGTGGGGGTGGTAACCCGGGTAGCTCCCCTAGAAAGACATCATAAAACTCTCTCAAGATGGGATGGTCATCAAGTGATGGTCCACTAGACCCATCCCTCGATCGGTCACTAATCGTGACAAAGATATAACCGACAACCCCATTACACACACCGCTTAAGTGTATGGCGAGAGATGGCGTGAATGGAAATGGGTATCCTAACATGTACTATCATCGAATCAACTCCTAGATCATTAGAATATGATATAATCTTATGGTAACAATCCACCTTGGCTCTATGTGCGTACAACCAGTCCATGCCTAAAATGACCCCATACAAAACCCCGGTGAAAGGATACGAAGATTCATGGTGGTGGTGAAGGGTTCCAAATCCACTACACACTCCTTAACTAGGGATTCTACAGAGATCTTGGCTCCAAAATCCATCTGGAAATCCCTACTAAGACCCTTCCTAATCGCCACTAGCTCGCATCATTCTACCAAAGATGGTGCAATAAAAGAATCGAGAAGAACTAGAGTCAAATAGAATGGAGGTAGGAATAATACCAATACTACCTATAGTCTCAATCACGGTACTTTGGTGCTCAACTCGGCGATTCTCAACAGCAACATAGATCCAATGACTTCACCCCATGTCACCAACAATAGGCTCTCGAGATTTGCGTCTTACACTTGTTACTAGGGTTCAAGGCGTCTCTCCAAAATGTCCAAGAACACCACAACCAAAACAGCCACCTGATCCTCTCCCATGAGTAGATCTCTAACTAGTACTCTAGAGGTCCGTACTATGGATCCCGATGATCGGTTATGGACTACTAAGGTCTCTCCGACGAGCTCCCGCCGACCGAGCTATAGGTGCACCATGGGTCCTAATGGGACCCCGTGAGGAGGCCCCATACTCGACCCCTCGTGCATCAAACCTCTATGGAGTTCTATAAGGTGGGTGGGGGACCGCTATTGCTGCCATCTTGTTGTGGTCTAAAATATGACTGTGATTTACCCTATCCACCATGAGGAGGAGGAGTTAACCCCCTTGATCGGCTATCCTGCATCTATTGGATGTGGCTCCAGACTCACCTCTAACCCGATGTGTCTTTCCTTGAGTCTCCTCTACTATTAGGCTTTCTCAACGACCTCGCCTAATGTCTGTGGATAATGGATATGCACCACACCACCCAAGTCTACATTCAGTCCTAGATAAATATTTGGATCCATACCTATTCATCCTACATGTAGTTGACATCTTTGGAGTACGCCCGTAAATCGACTCTCATATTCACTATAGTTAGAGATGCTTGTTGGAGGTCATGAAACTCATCTATCCTATGCTCTATGAACCTTCACGATAAGTACCTGCTCCTGAACTGCTCCTCAAAGAGATCCCAGGTAACTGTCTCTAAATCAACATGGAGCTTCTACTCCTTGGTCCTCCACCAGACACCGACTACATCCCTCATAAGGTGGATTGCAACACAAGACTTTGTGTTGCTAGAACAAGGGCAGAGCATGAAGCATCCACTCAAGATCACTAGCCAGGCCTCTACCTAGAATCCACATGTGTCTCCAAAATAATGAGATCGTTGTAGCTTCAGGATCTCCTTGATATGCTCTACGGTGTAGTCAGGTGACCTCTAGGCCTCTCTGCATGCTCATCCCTAAGCCTAGGGCACTGAGACCTATCCTTGTGTCCTGAAACCTAGTCTCCCTACCCCTTCTATGGTGACTCTACTCTGGCTGACTCCATGTGGGAGTTCTCTACTCTGTAATCGTCACCGTGTCGAGAAGGTGCCCAAGCCTCAATGGATGGCTCTCTATCATGTCTAGCCAAACGTCTTCCCACAGATCCTCTATGTAAAGTGGCATTAACATCATGGAGTGTCTGTAAAATCTACGGTAGGATGGCTGCTACAACATGATACAGTGGTGGCAAGTCTAGATCTATGTGAAAGGACCACTCAAGACCCAAGAATAACCTAGGTTTAGATAAAAAAAAATTATGGAATATTTTTTTTTTAAAAATGTGTCCACTAACAAGCTTCAAGCAATAGTTGTCACAAGAAGAGTCAAAGTCAATTATAATTAATACATAAAATTTTCCCGTTATAATAAACATTAGATCCACATTACAAAAATTAAAGGGTATAGTTAACCCCAATATAGTTAAATTCTTCTTAGGTGTTAATTCAATAAATAATTAATTGAAGCAAAGTATATTTAAATGTTCCTCAATTAATTTTAGAAGGTCGAGGGCCAAAAAAATTAATTTCCCAAGGTATTTAATTTGCCTAGGTCTAATCCATAGCCAAGGTTCTTAATAACATGGGATAGAAAACACTCCCTTATCCCCTCACGTGACCCTTTAAAAAGTCAACCCGTGCTCTAGAGTTACACATTTAAGTTAAAAGGGGTAATTTCCCACTTACCACTCTTAGAATCATCCTTGGATTTAACACACTTAATATTTCCTAAAAACATTTTCATGAGGTAGGAAATTTCTTCCTCTTTCCAATGATATAAATAAGTCCTCCTAACTCCTCATATTTCTTAAGTTATAGATGGCGGGCCTAGGGAGGAAATTTTTCCCAAAGGCGGGCTTAGGGCACCTGGGAAGAAAATTTTCCCCAAAGGTGGGCTTACGGGCCTGGGGAAGAAAATTTTCCCAAGGTGGGTGTGTGGGCTTGGGAAAGAAAATTTTTCGCAAAGGCGGGCTTGCATGAGCCGGGGAATAAAATTTTCCCAAAGGCAGGCTCGGGATCGGGAAGAAAATTTTCCCCAAAGGCATAAGGGACACGTGGCACATTGTTAAGCCCATGTGAGAAGGCAGGTCATCGGAGGTAATTTGGATTTTAACTCTTTTTGTTTGAAAGGAAAAAAAGGTTCAAAAATCCCCGCACCTCCGCCGACGCCCAAGGACGCCACGTGTCATGCCCAAAGTTTCCAGCGAGGGAGCGGACCGGCGGGGAAAACTTAGAAATAGTAGCAAGTGCGTTAAAAGGCACGAAGGTTAAAAATAACTTATGCCTCTGTCGACACCAAGCAATGCCACATGTTAGTCCAATAGTGACCTGCAAGAAGGTGGGCCGATGAGGAAAATTTAAGAATTTTTTCCAGTTCACTTCCAAAAGCAATAAGGGACAAAACCATCCACGCCTCGCCGATGCCCGAAGAAGCCACGTGGCATACCCTCATTAGTTGCGGGGTGGTGGGCCTTTGGGAGACTTAATTTTTTTCCCTTTTCAAAAAGGTAAAGTTAGAAGGTGAGGGCCTACGAACCAATGGAAGCGCTTTCCCAAAAGAAAATAAGTGCCCCTAAGAAAATTTTGGGCCGCTTGAGTTCGATCTACAAAAAAATTCTTTTTAACAATTTTTTTTTTTTTTTAAACCATCAAAGTAGAAACTTTAGAAGGAAATAAATTTTGACTAGAAGCTTAGATTTGGAAAAATAAGGAATTTTTGGAAAGGGCTTGAACTCCTCTTTGCATAGGAAGCAAAAAATCTTATTTTCAACAAAATTAGATGGGTGAAATTCAGAAAACATCTTTCCTACCATTAAAATGAGAATTAAACATTTTCAATCGCTAGAATTGATCTAATTCATTATTCCTTATTCTTCAACATGACAAATAGGTGTGGAGAACATTCTTGAAAGATTTATAATGGATTACAAGGATTAATTGATTTACAATTAAGATTTCAATACGTATTTCTTTCCTTTTCTATGAAATGGCATTATTATGCCTCTAGCCCAATTAAAGATGAACTGTGTAATTTGTAAGGGAAATACAAACTGTTTGGAATGTGTTTTTTTCATCTTTAGTTCATTTTAATATTACATATTTTATTTCATTGTTGCGGATTAATTTGTATGTTTTTTTGATATATCTATTTGCAGTCTGAAACAATCTAACAAAGATCTACGTATTTCAAAAGCTGGAGATTTATCCATTTCATTTACCATGCTTTAAAAATGTTTAAGCTCATTCCATTCTAAATTTACAAAGTTTAACTCTACTTTAATCCATGCGTGGAAAACTCAAAATATAGTTCTAATTTAAAAATATGCATTTCAAATGAAACAAAGAAATGTGATATTTCTTCATACGTATTTCTTTTTCAATTTTCAAACAGAGACTTCACAATATTTTTCAAACATAGATTTCAAATGAAAACCATATCATTTGTGGTAACTAAAACAACTTTTATTGAACTCCAACAATTCTTTTACAACTTCCTTTTCATTCATCAAATACAACTTACAAAATATACATCTCTCACATTCAAATGTAGGTTCCATTTCCAAAACAGAGCAAATTTTCCATCACAAATAATATTACAATGCCATCCACTTGAAGTGGGAATTTTCACAATAAGGAACCCAAGGAGAAACTACAAAATTTGTCTTCATCCTCAGCTCCAGAACAACAACAAGAATATCCACCATATTTCAATTTGTCACAAAAGATAGAGTTAGAGGCAACGCTCTCCACCCAACCAAGAATTCCAATGAAGAGGAGAAGTCATCCTCATCATTGTCCCCGAGCCCCAACCACAAAGCAATAAGAGATGTGTTTCAAATCATGGAAACAAATAGACATCCACAACACAAAATCAATCTTCACATATAGAACACACACGGTCAAATACATACCTGCAGTTTGCAACCACAGGAAGAACAACAAACAACACTCATGCTTCATCATGCTAAATCCAAAAGAGCAAGACCTATGGGGAAGCTACTTATACCTCCCAATGGGGAAATGGGTGTCCACCTTAAGATAAACCCTCTAATATATATATCATTCAAACCCCCACATGCCCTTATGCCTCCCCCAAGTACCCTTTATACCTCCCATTCTCTTATGCCTCCCCACACTCTTATGACACCCCATAATGAGTAAACAAATGCAAGATATTTCTTTTACAAGGTGGAACCCCAACCCAAAATCCCTCCACAATAACACTTATACCTCCCCAAAACTCTTATGCCTCCCCACAAGAGATCCCCATAGTCTTCTCCTACACCATACCTAGGCAATCTACCCAACCAACCAACAACATACCAAACATTCAAAAAAACATTCACAAAGGCACAATATAGCAAGAAAACCTTTTTACAAGAGTCCAGCTCCTACCTTTCCATGATGAAGCTTGATCCACAAGTTCAACAACAAGCTTTTTCCAATCTAAACAATCTAAAATCTCCAACAATCCAAAATCATTCCAAAATCTCTAACTCTCTTCAAAATTACTAGAGCTCAAAACAAAAGAAGCGACCAAAAGTATCAAGTCCTCAAAAGGAGCAACCAAATCAAGTAACCCCAAAACAAGCTAAGGAATCCAAACAAATAGGATAGGGAGAGGAGGATGAGGCGGGTCTAGGTAGTATGCCACATCACACATCTTTAACCCCTCCTCACAATTCAACTTCAAACTCCAAAGCATAATAAAAGAAGTGGGTGAATAAATGACATTTTTCTACCACACACAAACCAAGTCCACACCCTAAGGACCAAAATTAAATTCATGTAAGATAGTGCAATTAAAAATTACAACTTGTCTTCCAAAAATGCATAATAAGGGATAATTTTGACCCTCCAACCCATAGGTAGGGTTGGTGTAACAATTTAAGAGGTGTGGGACAAGTTTAACTTGTCCCACAAGCCTCCAAAATCAGTCCCTAAGGACATATCCGAATTTCAAAAGGTGTAGTGTTTCACACTCCAAGGTTACTTACACACCTCTTACAACACATAATCCCAAGAGCCATCAACTCTAATAAATACATTATTTTGACCCATTTAATTAATTTAACAACATGATTACTCACTAATCTTGACACCAATAAATAAATAATGAAGGGGAGAATACATCACTAAATAAACACATACTAAAATAAAATAAGGAGAACACAATAAAAAGAATACACATAACCCCTTGGTCACATTTAAAGGTGATCCCCCATGGGAACCCCTAACAACAAACCAAATAAACAAATACACGTTGCCATGGTGACCCTTGTTGAATTCATCTAGACTTCCAAATGTGGTTGGTCTCCATTCCCCGATGTTTTTGTGACATGTTTTACCTGCAAAAACACAAATACCTCCTTCGGCCTTATGGCCACATCAAATCATCTAGAATAAATATACAATATAATTCCAAATTCATATATATATATATATATATATATAAATCAACACATCATCATGCAAGTAACGATATCATTTACAATTTCATCCATAATCATAAGATCACAAGATTAATTCAATTTTCTAGGTCTACTCAATATGACGAAATAACACATGTCCAACAACACACACACACACACACACACCACACATCACCATGTCAACATCATAACAACATTAGTATAAAATGTCTCCAATTATCCCCATGCATCATATATGAATCAAAATCAACAACAATCCATGATCTCTAACCTCTAACATCATACCAACTCAAACGCTACAATAATGTCCATAAATATAGTCGACAGTGTCATAATCAATATCAAAAGGTGTCGAAGGGAAGTGGGCACTACAGTGACAATCTCTAGGAAACAACTAAGTCATTTCCTTTCAAATCTTTGCATACTTGGGGTTTTATTCTATTAGATTTAATTATTTGGGTGTTTTATACTACTTTAGGATAGTCATTTACAACGTTTTAGTCCTCCTATTTAGATTAACTATCATAACTATTTTCCTTCCATATAGTTTATTTTTAGTTAATCATTTTGGTGAACTCGATTCTCTTCATGCTTAGGATCCTAATTTTCCCCTATCATGGGTCGTCAAGTCTCCTTATATCATTTACTTAATAAATATCCCACTTTTAGGATGTTTTCCAAAGCGCTTGTTATCCAATTTTGCCACTTGGGGAAAATTGGATGACAAGAACCTAAGCAGACCCTATAGGTGACCTAGGCTATGGGTAGTTTCTAGAGCCTAGGAAGCACATTTAGTGGATTCATGAGGTTGAAATCATCTAGGGAATTTTCCTCTTCTTGGTCTTGATCTTTAAGGATCGATTGGGAAAATGATGAAAGGTGAGCCCTCAAGGGCCCGCATAAGGAGAAAAAGGAAAGATTGGAAAAATTACAAAATCTAGTTCTTGGGAATTCTAATAGGTCTCCACGATCCCCTGATCCTAGAAATTCAAAAAAATCCCTGGAGGAATAAAAAATAATGCTTTAAAAATGCCAAAATGACTCCAAAAGGACCAAGCTAAAATTTAGCTCATCAAATAGCTTGATGAGCTTGTTAGATTTGAGGTGTTGTGTTGTGTGAGGTGGATCATGTCGTGGGAACCAATGAGAGTGGTTCTACTAAGCCAAGGAAGAGTCGACATTGAACAAAAGAGGTCAAACTCGGGCATAGTGGTGAACTTAGACCATGCGTTGTGGGGGAGCCGAAACCCGGTGTCGGCCATGGAAGTAATAGCGAGATCCTCAAGTTGAGGGCGTAGGAAAGATAATAAAGCCGAGTTGATGTAAAGGAAATAGCTCGACCCACAATTAAAGGGAAATGCATAGTGTTGAAAAGGATCACATGACGAGCTTATTTGATATGCATAGCGAAGAGCTTGTTTGGGAAGCATTGCAAAAAGAAAAGAAAGCTGATATGTATCAACATAATCTCATGGTGGGAGTCTCGACATTGAACTATGTGAGCTCATTTGGAATAGATCATGCACATAGGCCAAGTGAAGGAATGACTTGCCGCTGAGGTTGACTCATGAAAGGAAGATCAACTCACTTGCATTAAGTGGATAGACATAATGGGTGAGGGCTTGGGTGAACAATGTAATGTTTCTAGAAGTAATGGGGCCAAGTAAACAAGATCGGAAACTGGGAAATGTCTAATGTAGAAGTGATGTCAACCCAAGCCTAAGAAATAACAAAATTCAGGGCTCATATGTGATCCACACAAATTAACAATGGTGGGCTAAGTTCATACAAGGGTCAAAAACACATTGAATGGATTGGTGGAATCATCGATTTAGACTTTAGAGAATCAAGTGGGCCATGCATGAAAGGGATAAGAATGTTGAAGGCCATGTAGCATTAGCACAATCAACAGGAGATATCATCTTCAAGATCGAAAGAAGAAAACCAAGAAATGATGGAGCTTCGAAGTCCCAATTTGGGATTCATGGGTCAACGTCAGATAATGAGGTGTCGGGTTTTCAAAGTTTCAAGGTAGTTTGAGTGATAAACAATGCTCACACCCCCAAAAAACAATTTTCCAAAAATCTGAAGGACATGTTGTCCTCTCAATTTTCCCCGTAACCAATTAGGTGATGTCATGTGTTGAAGAATCAGAAAGGGACACGTGGCCATTTTTCAGTTCATAGACGCTTTGGAAGATTATCGAAGGACTTTAGGAATTTTAGCCTTGTTTCCACAAAGGGTGAAAATTTCTAAAATGGCCCATGGCCCCGCTCTTGCGAAGGGGAAAATTTCTAAGTTAAGGCCCAGTTAATCAAGAAGGGACATGTGTTGAAGAATGAAATCGTAAAATGGGCTGCATGGAGGTTTGAACCGCATTCCTCAACCACTGACAACACCACATGTCGACCTTTGAAAAGTGGAGATGAGGGGGGGGGGTGAGAAAATCAAGAAAATGCACTTTTTCTCCCAAAGTATCAGAAATGTAAATTTTCTCCCCGGGGCCGTTGTTCTTGGATCTTGCCACGAGTAGGGTCTAAATTTGAAGGTAAAGGGGAAAAGATAGTTGAATGGCCTCTTCTAGTTTTTATCACCATTAACAAACTAGAGCTCAGAAAACAAAAAATGGATCATTCTCTTTTCTTTTCTCCGATTCCTTGTCATTCCTTCATGAAATGTGTTTTGGATTGGTTTTGAAGCTGAATCGATAAGTTTAAAGAGATGTAAAGTTTGATTTTTAGAAAGTGGATTTTATCTGCCATACATGATAAAAAAGGGATAAAACTTACCAGTAAGCACTTGAGTGCTATGAAAGTGGTTAAAAGGTAAAAATGGCAGGACCACGTGAAGGAGAAAATCATGAGATGTCCCCTGCTAAAATAATCATGCTTGAACTAATGAAATATTCACCTTTTTGAACCTCCGGTTTTCATGAGTATGTTTGTTTCATGTCACTTTCCAAAAGTGGATCTGCAACAAACATTATCCCTTTCAGATATTATTTTCTTGGGGACAAAGTATGGATGTATATGAATTGTTATAAATATATGGCTTTGGCCACAGGGAAAAAGGGATTCTGGTTTTTACGGGAAGTTGTAAATTCTAAAGTAATTCAATGCAAAAGTTCTTTCTTTTCTTATTTTCCTTTGTTATATCTTTCTCTCTCCTTACTCAATTCAAGGTATCATTTGTTTTGCATTCAATAGAAACTTTGTGTTTTGGTCTGTGTGAATCTTTTGGAACTTTGTGTTTGCAGATTTACACCGGTGGTGAAGTAATTGATCCTTTTCTATATTTTCTGGTTCAATGTGAGTAGGGAGATACTTTGCTATCTATATTTCCCAAAAGCATTGTTGTTTTCTTCATTCTCCCATCTCTATTTTCTTCCATTCCTTCTGATTGATAATCTTTTAAGTATGAAAACATTCCAGGATATCAAGGTCCAAACATTGAAAGTTGTATATATGTACATTTATTTTTCTTTCTTTCAATAAGGAAACCTCTCCTATTAAAGACATGGGACTTTTCATCCCTTGATTGTGGTTTCAACCCTTGTTCCATTCTAAAACCCAACAGGATGCTAAGTTCTAAAGTGGCTAGGTGTTTGGACTCGAGGCCGGAGAGGTCTTTAGATTTCATTAATGAATAAGAATTAGGCATGGGAAGCATTAACTCGCCCATCAAGTTGAGGATGTGGCAAGCCAGTAGGATCTATACAAGGTTGGTGAGTTAATTTAGGTGAGCTATTTCAAAACAATTCCGCATGGAATCAAGTACTAACTCACCAAGTGTAAATGTATGTAATGGTGTGGAAATGCAAAGCAATGTTAGTTTCGGGAGGGGGCTAAATAGTGAATTTCAACACAACATGAGTAGCCCAGGTCAATAGATGAAAATGGAAGGGTAATCTGAGGTGGCTCAACCATATACAAATCAACTCGGAAAATGTTGAATGTGCAATGTGGAAGACATTTCAAATCAAAATTATGCAAATGAAAACAATGTCAAGGAGTTGGCCAACAACGATACAATAAATACGAGGTAGAAGTAATTGCAAGGTAGGGGATAGATCGGGAAGTTTGAAAAGGGTTATTTTTGGAGTCGGGAACAAGAATGAAGAATCCCGACATGGGTGATATGAAGGAAATCAACTCATCTCACCAAGATGGCTCACCAACAAAACCATGCATGGCTCGAAATGGGTTAAACCGCCCTTCCTCCCCCTTCACTCAAAACGCTATAATTTGAACCCTGTGTGTGAAATCTTGCAAAATCATAGTCAACAAAAAGATGAGAATGAAATATTTGCAATGGAGGCATGGAAAATGGTATTTTAGAAGGTTTTAAAACCTAGCAATTATAGGAAGCCACAATAACCTTAAATTACACAACCTAAGCCTGAAATATCTATTTTGGACAAAATGCTAGTAGTTGTAATCGTGGAGAGAATATCTACATCCCTGCAGAGCATAAAATTTGGGATTTTAGGGGTTTTAGACCTCCAAAATTAGAAAACAATGATCAATAGGTAATATCCATTAACAAGGTAGGTGGAAGAATAGGTCATGATGAAGCTATGGGAGTTAGGGACTAGACCCAGGTGCAATCGTAGAGCATATTTTTTCTTACACAAGGCATACCATTAATGAGGAAAGGATTTGTTAAATCTTCAAGCACTCATTATAGATTAAGCAATGAATTTTTATGCGTTTTGGAGCAATTTCAGGGTTCTCTTTCTCCCTCTCCTCTCCTAAGAAATCTTCTAAATATTGTAAGGGGTGGAAGAAAAAAGGGTTGGTCATTTTCTCTCCTATCATGTAACCCCTATTCCTTTGGGGCTTCAAGCCATCCTCCAAATCATGTAATGGCTTCATGCCTCTTCCCGTTATAACTATATAATGTGGAATTACTTCAAAGTGATAAAATAGTGTTTGTGCTTCAGTTGTCAATCCCTGCATTGGTTTCATTACTTTTCCCTACCTCTCATTATCTCTGTAGGATCTATGTGTCTTTCTTGTTCATTTCAAGGTTTAGATGTGTTGTGCTCATTTGGAAATGATGAATATGTGTAAGTTTGTTTGTGGTGCCTAACCACCCTTTCCAAGTTTATTCTTCATTGTTTTGTAGGTTGAGAGAAGTGGCTAGCACTCCTTTCTGGTGTATCACCACTCATAGTGTAGGTTTATTTCATGCAATTTTTCCCTCCCTATCCCCTTGTAAGCATTAGATTAGGGTTTGTGAGTAGTTTTACCTGCGTTAGGATTAATTTGTGGCAGGAAGGTTAGGAGCAGGAACCGGCCTTCTCCAGAGAGTTTTCTGATTCACAAGGTCCCAAACTTCATGATAACTCAATGTTTGGCAATCAAACTAAATGCCCCATCTCAGACTAGGCCATTTGGGGGTTATGTGATTTTTCCATAATAGTTTTGGCACGCCCGATGGGACAAACAAGAAGTTAGGGATATATTTTTTCAAATTTGTTCTACTACACAAAATTTTCACATTGAAGCCAAGTTCAAACAAGAAGACATTTTTGGAGGTTTTCCTACACTTTAGAATTTAGACATTATGATTTTAAGCTTTCAAAGGTTTCAACTGAAGGGTCAAAGTTTGAAATCAATTTGATAGGGATTAACAAATGAAAAATGTACTCAAAATTTCACAGATAATAGATTGGGGGTTAAACTTCAAAAGGATATCCTTAGATTTTAAAAATTCTCATTTTGAGAATTTCTAGATTTTTTAGAATTTTAGGTTTCAGGATTTTGGGCCTTTTTACAATTTTTGGATTTTAGACCTTTCAATTTTTTGGCTTCGGAGGTTGTTGGATTTTTAGGTTTTTTTAGAAGTTTCTAATTTTGGAGTTTCTTCTACTTCATATTTTGGGAACTGTGGCATTTTGAGATTTCAAAGATCATTTGCAGCTAAACCAGTACAACTCCCACAACCATGTTTGATACCTTCAAGGTGTGTGTACATGTGTTCACTTCACTTCATTAAGCTAATATGCTCTTGGTGGAGATTTATCCTTTGAGGCAACTCTCAAGCATATCTGGTGACTCCACTAATTTAGTAGTAGCCCACCATCTCTGGTTGCAGACTTCTTTTAATGTTTTCACTTCAATAATGGATCTCCAAGGATATTTTCCATTCCCTCATTTTAGTTATAGTCCTCTCAACTTGCAAAAGTTGAATGTCATTCCTAAAGTGGTCCTAAAAAATGAACCTCCCTTCTATAGAAATGTAGATCAATCTCTAGATTGATCATAATCAAGATGTTTTAAACCACTATTCCATTCACTCCATCAAAGATAAAAATATTTTCCTTAGATTTTGGTCACATCTCTCAAAGGAAAAATAAAATTGGCATGGTAGTTTGGCACCAAAATCCATCTCTACTTAGAATCAACTGGGAGAACAGTTGCACAACCATTTCAAGGAGGATGCAGATGGCATGTGCCTTGTGGAACACCTCAGAAAAATATAGAAAGCTCCAACCAAATTCATTCCTAATTTTAACCTCAGATTCACAAGGACCTGGAACAAAATCCCTCAAGAATATAGACCCTCTCAATGTTTGGAATTCTTATATTATTTAAGGTCCTTAGATGTTAACTTAGTTGTATTGATTCAATCATTAGGGGCAATAGTCTTCCTCAAGCATTTTCAATTGCTTCATAAGCCAAGAAGATTCGATTTAGATGAAACATATAGGAAAAATAAATCTTATCTCTGTTACTACAATCCTTCCCCCATCACCTCAAATCCTTCCCTCCCCATGTGAAAAATTTGAGAAATCCATCATTCCTTTCCAAAATTCAAAGATCAAAATTTTTATCATTCCTCCGTAACGAGAAAATTGAGAGATTCATCATTCCCTTCCAAAATCAGGAAACCTCTCCTTTTCCTCATTCTTCATTTGATGTCTCACAAGTTTTCCATGCCCAAAACATCTCGTAAGCCTTCCAAAAATTCCTTGCATCTCTGCCCAGTGCACTACCTAATTCCCCTAAACCATGCACTAACATTCCACAGAATTGTGGTATCCAGTATGTTGTCTACCCTCTATCCACCTATCACCAAACCTAGATAGTACCTTACAAAGTTAGTAGAAAGGGAGACATGCTATGCCGTTGGAGAAAATAATATTCCTATACAACACCTCAAACAACAAAGTTTCAAGTAAAATCATATAGTTGTTTCAGAGGCAACATATCAGGGGGGTGAGAGGAATGCTTTGAAGATTCATTTGGTTTCCCCAACTAGCCAAATGAAGTCACTTGAACATCAAATACCATTTCCAAAGCATGAGGAAAATAAACAATCCCTTTCCAACATTCCCCTTATAACCAATCAAGGTGAAAATGAAGACTTTGTAATAATTGAAGATTGGTCTGATTCGGATTGGGAAGGTGAAAGGTGAAAATTTCAAAGAAGGAGTTGTATGTTGAAATAGGGAAGGAAAGTAAGGAAGAGGATAAAATTAGAAAGGTTAGGGGAAATAAGTGATTTTAAACACTATTAGTTCCCAAGGTCTCGAGGGAGAATTCAATAAAAATGAGGAAGTAGACTTGTTTGAGTGCAAGTGATCCCCATTGTTCCACATTTCTTGAACTAACAACACTTTTTCAAAAAAACATGATGAAATAGGGAGTGGGGAAACCCATGAAAAACTAATCCCATTGCTAGTACCTAGCGAAGTGGAAACAAAGTTACTCGTAGAGGATGAGCAAGATACAAGTTAGCTTACAAGAAGATCCCTTTAGAAAGAAAGTCTACAGGAGGCCCATGTTTATGGGAAAAAGTCTCAAAATAATGGGCATATCACAAGGATTATGCCTTGTCCAATTCGGTACTTGACATCATTGGAGCCAAGGGAGAAGCCACAAAAAGTTGTACCCACTTGTGGTATGAGGTAAATATTGGGACATCAAGGGTCGTATCAAAGTCCCCACAAGTATACTGTAGGTCATCTTGAGGGGTTGTCTTTCTCATTTTTGTTGGTCCCTTGGTCTCTAAAATGGAAAGTCAACTTTGGGACAAATTTCCACTATTGTCAAAAGCCATGATCAATGCCAAATCACATGCATGGCTGCAAGTTTCAAGGAAGGGCAACTACTTTTCACTATTGGTTGTAGGCTTTGTTTGAAATCTTCTCTGCTTCCAATTAGTGTAGGGTATGTGTAGGTTTTCTATCGTATTAAAAGTGATCTTGTGCACTCTGCATGTCTACTTAGGCATGTATGATCTTCCATTTTTGTACATAGTTTGTTCATGTTGTGTTTTCTCTAGCACATTACATGGTGTTTTAATAGGCCTCCCACATGTAGAAATAAAGTTCATACTTGTAGGAAACAGTTGCATATTTCAAAGATAAACAAATGCAGAGCAACTAAAATCAAGATTAAGGACAAGTTTTACTAAGTTTTAATTCTTCGAGTCTTTCAAGATCAATCACAAGAGAACTTCTAGTGTCTCCACCAAATCATAAAGATAAAGTAGAGTAGCCTCTTCCAGGCCCATTCAAGGTCACCATAGCATGTCACTAGTGGAACATTCAAAAGAAAGAGAAAGGATCAACTTTAATAGAGTTCCATGATGTAAAAACCGAGAATTTTCTTATTTAAAAGTTTGCAAAGATGCAACACATGTCAATCAATCATAAAATTTTAAGTGATTTATACTTGGTAGAATTAGGCTTCAGGACACTCCATTTCGGTCTCGTAGAACATGTTTATAGAGAAGAGAAGATGAAGATTCCAAATCAATACAATTGTCCACTCTCACTAAACATATTTTTAAGGACTTCTTATGAAAGTTGGAATGCAATCAGTGGAATAGGTTTAGGCTCGACAAAATTCAAGCAATTTGAGGGAAATTTTCAATAGGCTAGAGATCAATAGTAGGCTATCATATTTTACTTGTGCCCAATGGACATATTAGGCTATTAGTTATGAAAATCTAGCAAGAAGATGTCCCCGTGAGTCACCAAATTGTTATCCAATTTTTCCACTCGGGCCAAATTGGACGAAAGGCACATAAGCAAACTCTATAGGAGAACTTGGCTACAGGAAGTTTCTAAAGCCTCAGAAGCAAATTCAGTGGATTCAAGACGTTGAAATCTTTTGGGAATTTTTTTCTCTTCTTGGTCTTGATCTTTAAGGATCAATTCGGGAAAATGATGAAAGGTGAGCCTCGGTGGGCCCGCATGGGAAAAAATGGGAAAGATGGAAAAATTGCAAAATATAGTTCTTGGGCATTCCAATCGTCTCCATGATCTCCGACCCAAGAAATTTGAAAAATACCTAAAGGAACAACAAATAATGGTTTAAAAATGCCAAAACGACTCCAAAAGGACTAAGATAAAAGTTAGCTCACCAAGTAGCTTGGCAAGTGGTCAAGATTTAAGGTGTTGCATTGTGTGAGGTGGCACATGTCGGTAGGAACCAAGGAAAGTGGCTCATGCAAAGCCAAGGAAGAGTCAACATCGAGCTCAAGAGGTTAGGCTTGGGCATAGTGGGTTAACTCGAGACTATGCATCATAGGGGAGCCAAAACTCGGGTTGACCATGGATGTAATTGTGAGCTCCTTGAGCTCAGGACATAGGAAAGATAAGGAAATAGCTTGGCCCACAATTAAAAGGAAAGTCACATTGTGGAAGAGGCTCTTGTATGAGCCAATTTGATAGGCATAACTAAGAGCTCATTTGGGAAGCAATGCAAAAAGAAAGTAAGGCCGATATATATCGCCATGAGCTCATGGTGGGAGGCTCGACATTTAACTCGTGAGCTCATTGGGAATAAATCATGCACATAGGAGGCCGAGTGAAGGAATGATTCACATTGGCCGGAGGTCGACTCGAAAGGAAATTTGAATCACCGCATCAGGCTCACAAACATAATAGGTAAGGGCTCGGCCTCGAGCCAAGCCAAATGTGTCACTCACAGGCTTGGGTGAGCAATGCATCATTGTAAGAAGTCATGGGGTGAAGTAAACAAGATCGGCAGCTGAGAAATGTCCAACGTAGAAGTGATGTCAACCCAAGCCAAGAAATAACAAAATTGGGGCTCATATAGGATCCACACCAATTGATAATTGTGGCCAAGTTCATATAGGGATAAACACAACATTGAATGGATCGATGGAATCAACGATTTAGACTTTGAGAATCAAGTGGGCCATGCATGGAAGGGCTAAGAAGATTGGTTAAAGAGATGGAGCTCGAGAAAACACTTTGGTAATAGTTAAAATGTTGGAATCCAATGCAACACACAGGAAGTTGGGCCATTTGTGCAAGATGGTGACATGAGAGCTCACAAGATGGCTCAATATAGAGAGGGTTGAAATCCATAAAAGGTAGGGATTGGGAGGTAGTGAATGGTGGTCATTTGTTTAGAAGAAAACGTAGTACCCAAGCTGGTGAGCCCATGAAAAATAGCCAGGGGGTGAGCCTTCAAACCAACGTGATTTAGGGAATGGAATGTGAGGGGCTTATTAGAATAATGAGCGGCACCGTGAATCCATGGAGCTCAATGTAGGCTCGATAACTCGGGAGGTGAGTGGGCTCAATAACGAGTCGAAAGATATCATCTCGTTGAGAGATCATGCAAAGAAAGAAGGGCAACTCAGCCATGAAAAGGAGGAAGACTCGTGGTGAGCTCATGGAGAATGCAAGTTGTAGGAGAGAGGTTGGTCTGACACATAAGGAGAAAATCAAGGCTCAAATCCACTCAATCAAGGCCGAAGGCCACGTAGCATTGGCACAATCAACATGAGAGCTGTCTTCAAGCTCGAAAGTAGTAAATTAGAAACTCGAGCTCAAATACGAAGGAATCTTGACATGGTCGATATGAAGGAATTTGACTTAGCTCACCAACAAAGCCATGCATGTCCCAAAATGGGTTAGAACCCCCACACCTTCACTCAAATTGCTATAATTCGAACCCCGGGTGTCGAAATATCACAAAATCATAGTCAACGGCTAAAAGTTGAGAATGAAATATTTGTAATGGAGGCATGGAAAATGGATTTTGGATGTTTTAAAACCCAATAATTATAAGAAGCCATAGAAACTTGAAATTGCATAATTTGAGCCGAAATGTCCATTTTGGAAGAAAGATCAGTACCTAGAATCATGGAGAGAAGATCTACATCATGGGAGCATCAAATTATGAATTTTTAGGGTTCTAGACCTCGAAATGGCAAACAAAGTGATCGGTAGGTAAAATTTATTAATGAGGTAGGTGGAAGAATAGGTAATGATGAAGATACATGAGCTAGGTACTAGACCTAGGTGCAATCAGAGCAGATTTCTTCTTACACAAGGCATACCATTAATAAGGCAAGGATTTTGCAAATCTTCAAGCACTAATTACAAATTAAATAATGAATTTTTATGGGTTTTGGAGTAATTTCGGTGTTTTATTTCTCCCTCTCCTCTCCTAAAAATTATTCTATAAAAATTGTGCAGGGGGTGCAAGCAAAAAGGGTTGGTCATTTTCTCTCCTATAATGCAACCCCTATTCCTGGGGCTTCAAGCCTTCCTCCAAATCATGTAATGGCTTCATGCCTCCTCATGTTATAACTATGTATTGTGTAAATACTTGAGTAATTAAATGGCGTTTGTGATTCAGTTGTCAATCGCTGCATTGTTTTCATTACTTATCCTCTCTCATTATGTCTACGTAGGATCTATGTGTATTTATTATCCATTACAAGGTTTGGATATGTTGTTCTCATTGCAAGTTGGTTTGTGGTGTATGACCACTTTTTCCAAGTGTATTCTTCATTGATTTACAAGTTGAGATAAGTGGCTATCACTCCTTTCGGTATATCGATCTCTTGTAGTGTAGGTTTATTTCATGCTATTTTCCCCTTCATGTCCCCTTTGAAGTATTAGATTAGGGTTAGTGAGTAGTTTTACATGCATTAGGAGTAGTTTGTGATAGGTATGTTAGGAGTAGGAACTAGCCTTCTCCAGAGAGTTATCTGATTCACAAGGTCCCACACTTAATGATAAATCAATGTTTGGTAATCACACCGAATCCCCACCTCGAGACTAGGCCATTAGGGGGTGTTGTGATTTTTCCATAACAACACCTTAGACACCAAGTATTATGATGACAATATTCCTCCACATGAGTTAAGTGTTATGCTTCATTGTTTCTTTCTCGACCCTGACCTTGATGACCCTCCATCTAACCAACCCATCTTAGATGCAATTCAAGCCTTACATGCAAAATTTACTATCATGGAATCCATAATCACATCTCTTAGATATGAAGGTCAACACTCTAGGGATTCCTCTCAATCATATACTTCCTCTATGCAATCTATGGAATCAATGATAACATCTCTTAGATATGAAATCCAATAGCTTAAGGATGGTTCTCAATCACATACATCTTATATATAATCTACATAATCAACGATCACATCTCTTAGGTTTGAAATCCAATAGCTTCAGGATGTTTCTAAATCACATGTTTTTACTCCTTCTACATCTTGTGTACAATCTATTTCTACTACATATCACATAGATGAACCTCAAGTCATGCCATCACCATAACATCTCATACTTGATCGCAACATTAAGCCACATGACATTCTCACTGAGCTTATTAGTTGTCAATTAATCACTCTACCACTTATTGATTGTTATCTTCCTTATCGAAAAAAACATTATCAAGATCATCCATTTTTCCATTATCATCGAATCAATGGACATGATGAAAAACATTTCTATGCTTTACAATGTAGAGTAAAACATCTTGAGAGTGAGGGATTTATCTCATTCACTACAAAACATCTTATTGAACACCCATACAACTTCTACATCTAAATGGGATCCAAAAACTACTCCTTATACATCTAAGGAGCATCACCCTATGGTTTCTCATGCACCTTCTTTGGTTTTTCAAGTGCCACCTACGCAATCACCTATGGTTTCCCCAAGTTAACAATGTCAACCACCTATCAAAATTAGTTCACAAACCACTCCTTGCTAGGTCATATATTGTATTATCAAATAAGCCTAAGAAATCTCCTTGAGAGTTAATGAAACATGTCCTCTTCCCAAATATACACTCCAAAAATTAAGTTTATCAAATAAACTAATCCATCTCTTAGTGTTTACAATACATTTTCACATCCACCACCACCACCCAATTTTACTACAAATTTTGTCCAACAAGGTCACACTGCACATAAAATTAGAATTTGGTAGGTGACTCTTTTTTCCTACCCTCTTGATGACACAATCATATTATTGGGATTATTAGTGACTCTGTTGAGGGTCTTTTACCAAAAATAACCTTATTTCATCTTAAATTTATCCTTTACATCACCACCTATACGTACACACGTCTATAATACTTTAACACTTCTTACGCACCATCAATTAAATGAAATCCATGATGTTTCATCACCCCTATCCATCATTTATTACATAGTAAACACTTTATCATAAACTTATGGGGGCATAACATCCTCGCATTCCCCCAATCTTAACATCCATGCATATTTTAATTTTGTATTCTCCTACATTAATCTCATAGCATACGCATACTCATCATACATCATAGCATTGTCATTACCCGATGACACATGCTTATTCTTCTATTCACACTTGACTATTGAGGGATTACCATTACACTAAACCCCACACACCACACTTAGGCATTACACATTGCACTTTATCCTACATTGCGTGTCATACACTTTTTTATTATACACTTATTCTATCTACACTTATTATCACATTTTATACATTGCATAATGCATATTCTACACAACATACACCTCATACGTTGCATTCTTTACACCACAAATTTATACATTCTACCTATCCTATAGTCATATTATCATCACTACATCTACTACATTATTCTACACACTGCACCCACCACCCTATAATGCACTTTAGTTCCTCGGTCCATACTTAACTGCCGAGGGTTTACTAATCAAATGGACCTTTACCTTTACCATACAACATTTCATTCTCCCACATTGTTACACCTAGTGACATACGCTTTAGGATAAATCTTCACCCACATTTATCATTATATATCGTCGTGGTATACGCTTTAGGATAAATCACCACCTTCCCTTATCACATCTTGTAGTGGTATACACCTTAGGATAAATCACCACTCCTCCATCATTTCATTTTATAGTGATATACGCTTAGGGCTAAATCATCACTCATCCTATTATCATATAGTGGTATACGCTTTAGGCTAAATCATCACCCTATATTCCTCTCATCAAATAGTGATATACACTTAGGGATAAATCATCACTCATCGATTCAAAAAAGTCGTGATATACACTTCGGATATAGGGTTCACGTATATCTTCCTACATGTCACATATCATCACCACTACACAAACATACTCATCGCAGCATGCTAGACACACCAAACACTACTTGACCATTTCCCAATGATGCACTCTCAATTATAGTTCATTCGGAATACTTAGGGGCCAATCAAAATGAACCTCATTACATACACTTCCATACATTCTAGGGGAAAGTTTCTCCTATCATTCCATCTTGCACTCCATTCCATCCATCCATAACATGTTGCATTGTCTTGGGGAATTTACTTTTTATTGCTAGTGTTTTACATGATCACTTTACTACACATGTTAGACTACTTTCTTATATGTCAATATCTATATCATCCACACATTCACATTCACACCTTTGTTTAGTTTGACCACATATACAAGACTCTTACACTCGGCATGGATGTTTGCCTTCTATCCTTACTATACTTTTGGTCATTGGGGGCATCCACATTCACCTTATATAGGTCTATTGCTTCATTTTGTACTTAGCATATTATATTACTTGATCATACATGCTTTGAAATATTGGTTATTTCTCTAACATGCTAACAGTGTTTTTGCAAGATTACATGTTTCCATGACTGATTGTTTGTTTATATTTACACTTGTCTTCCATTGTTTGATATTGTTTGCGGTCTTTTATATTTTCTTATGTGAAAACTTGTATGTTGTTTGTGGCCATGACAGCCTTGCATGTCTTGTGAAATTGTGAGTGATGTCCCATGCTTCGCAACCTACTTTGTGTGGTTTTATTTCTCTTTTCTTGTGTGTTTACACTATTTTGCTTGGTAGTTCTTACATTGTTTGCATATTTTACACTTGTCTTATTACATGCATGTGTTTTTGGACTAACACTTGTTTTGGCTAGCCATCCCCTTTTGTGCATGCCTTGGTATCTACTAAGTGTTTTCCCTTTCCCCTATAGGGAAAATTTTTACAAGTCGAGTGTGATAGGTCCTCTTTTGGGGCTGCATTCTCCTTTTTAGTGTTATCGCATGCACCCCGAAAGAGGGGGGCATCATTGAGGGTTTTCTCACACTAATACAACATATTTACATCGGTCAAAGATATAGTACACTTCTACCCTTGGCATTGTGGGTTTACATGCACTAAGTGAGTTCAGACTAGTCTATGAACTCCATACACAAGTGGATTTTATAGGACATAATGTCCTTAACATTTATGGGAGCTAGTTATAGGCTTTGGGGTTACAATGGGTGAGCCTCTCTACAATACTTCAGCTAGTTGGTGTCGACACCCTAAAAACTAGGACAATACAAAGATCTCTTTATACACATTTCAGCGAAGTGGTTAAAAAGGTTGGAGGACATAGAGCATTTCTTCCTATACTTCTTCAGCCAAGGTGGCGTGAGATCACCTAAAAACTTGTAGTAGTAAAATATATCCTTCTACACCCTTTCTCTCAACATGGATAGTCCAAATGTATGAGAAAAAGCATTCAAATTTGGGGCAACAAAAATAAGAAACAACAACGATGACAACAAAAACGCAATGATGACACACCGCTACGACACTTGAATTTACTAACATAGAGGTACACGAAAACAACAAAACACACACATTTCACCCTAGGTTCACTCTCATCACTTTTTATGTGAATTTTTCATCTTTAAAATTCCACGCTCCTCCACATTTTTCTTTTTGTCATTCCACACTTTGTTGGGGTTAGCACACCGGTTGTACAGATAATATATTAGATCTAAGCATACATGCAAATAAAAATGGATATTCTACTAGAAGAAATATGTAAAACAAGAGAAATAAATCAACACCATATTTAACGTGGTTCACCCAATGTGGGATATGTCCACCAAGAAACAAGACAATCTATTATCCAAAGCTTTGACAAGATATACAATTGAAGATTTACAATCTTCCACACCTCTTAGATGTTCAATACTTTCTTCCTTCAAGATTTACTTCTCTTCACCAAGAATTCTCTCTCTCACAATTATCTTGTAATTATGATTCACTCACTTAATTCTTACTTCTAAACCCTAGCTTTTATGCTTATATAGTCATTTATAGACTTAGGGTACATAGTCATGCAACTACAATTAATAAATTTATTTTAATGCTAAAAATATATTAAATTCCTGAGAGTTAATTATAAACTCATCACAAGTAACCGACGCAGTGTTTTATACTCGTTGCTAGTTCCTACTTGCCTTGATCGATATCGGTCTTCCCTTAATTGATGTCAGTTAATGTGTTTTCTCAAAAGTTCCAATTGCACGCTAAAATGAAGTAATTGAGCTCCACAACTCAACAATCTCCCACTTGGAGTTTAATTACTGCACCATACCTATACAACGTCATTCTTGGATCCTTCCTTAGCTTTGTTTCTTCCTCTTCAAGTCTCAAACTCGAAGACCAATAGAAGTGGAGTGTAGCTCCAACTTCTCCTTTACTAATGGATTTGTTAGCATATCCGTAGGGTTCTCACTCATATGAATATTTTTCAGATTCAACTTCCCATCCTCCAATACCTATCGTATGAAGTGATACCTCAACTGAATGTGTTTCATTCTCGAATGAAATGCTGAATTCTTTGCCAAATGAATTGCACTATGACTATCACTGAACAATTTACAATCATCTTGCTCCTTTCCCAACTCTTCCATGAACCTACTCATCATATCATCTCCTTTCTAGCCTCTTGTAGCTATAACATACTCTACCTCTCTGTAGTAGTAGACAAAGCCACAACCTTCTACAATCTTGAAATCTAATAACTACCATCCACACCTACCATGAAAATATATCCAGTAGTGCTCCTCCTACCATCCATATCTCTAGACATATCCGAATCAAAATATCCACACAATGAAATATCTAAACCTCCCGTAGCATAACCGCATGCTAAATGTCCCTTTCAACTACCCGAGTATCCATTGGACTGCTTTCCAATGCTCTTTACCTGGATTGGCCATATATCTACTCACCACTCCCACTGGCTATTGTAATATCTGGTTTGGTACAAACCATAGCATACATGAGACTCCCAACTGCTGAAGCATATGGCACTTTGTCATGTTTTTACCTCCTCTTGTGATGTAGGACACTGATCTTTGCTCAATTTAAAGTGTCTGGCCAAAGGTTTACTAACAAGTTTTACATTTTGCATGTTGAACCTTTCTAACACCTTGTAGATATAATCCTCTTGAGACAAATACAATTTCTTGTTTTTCTTGTCTCTATGTATTTACATGCCAAGGATTCTTTTGCAGCTCCTAAATCCTTCATAAAATGTGTGAGCTAGCTTTCCCTTAAGCTCACCAATGTCCTGCATACTAGATCCTACAATAAGCATATCATCCACATACAGTAACAAAATAATATAGCTCCCATTTTCAAGATTCTTGAAATAAACACAATGGTCAAATTCACATCTCAAGTAACCATGCTCATGCATAAAACTATCAAACCTCATGTACCATTGCCTTGGAGCTTGCTTGAGCCCATATAGGCTCTTTTTCAACCTACACACTAATTTCTCCTTACCCTTGACTTCATACCCAAGCGGTTGCTGCATATAAATATCTTCATCCAAATCACCATGAAGGAAATCCGTCTTCACATCTAGTTTCTCTAAATGCAAATCCTCTACTACAACTAAGCTCAATATAGTACGAATAGAAGTCATCTTAACAATTGGAGAAAATATTTCACCAAAATCAATACCTGATTTTTGTGCAAATACTTTTACTACAAGCCTTGCCTTGTACCTTTTCTATCCACCTCTTCTTCCTTGATCCTGTAAACCCACTTGTTCTGTAATGTCATCTTACCTACTGGTAACTTAACCAAATCCCAAGTTTGGTTCTATTTCAAGGATTCCATTTCCTCATCCATGCCATGCTCCCACTGCATGTGGGTCTTAACCTGCATTACTTCTTCAAAAATTTTTGGTTCACCATTATCAATCAATAATAAATAAAATATAGAAGGTGTAAATATTTTTGGAGGTTTACTTACCCTTTGTGACCTTCTCACAGGAGTTTGGGGTACCAGAGGCTCAATTTGGGCCTCTGGACATTAGTATCCACTTCTAATAGTGATCATCACCGGTCACCTCTAACCGACATCGGTTATGTTAACCGATACCAATTTTGATCCTCTGTAACCATCGGTGGTTCATTTCACCGATGTTGGTTAGGGCATAACTAACCATAGTTAATGTGTATTCTTGTAGGTGTTTCTTTCAAACCGAGAGTTCATTTTCATCAATAAACTTCTCAATTTTCTCATCCTTGGGTACCAAAATTTGATCCCTATACATTCTCTTTTCATTCCATTCAACATCACGACTCCTAACAATCTTAGAATTCTCTAAATCCCAAAAATGGAATCCAAAATCACTAGATCCATAACCAATAAAAGTGCATCTCTTGGATTTTGCATCCAATTTTTTTCTATTTTCTTTATCAATATGCACAAAAGCTTCTGAACCAAAAACTTTAAGAAAAGAAAGATCTACCTCTTTTCCGGTCCAAGATTCCTCTGGTATTCCTCCATCTAGTGAACTTGAAGGACCACAGTTAATCAAATAAACCATATCAATCAGCTTTCTCGCTTAAAACTTTAAGGGCAATTGAGAATGTATCCTCATACTTCTAGCATGTTCCATGATTTTCTTGTTCATTCTTTCTGCAACACCATTCTCATGTGGTGTTCTTGGAACCGTTCTTTCTCTACGTATCCCATTCACTGAAAAATAATAATTGAAATCCTTACTACAATATTCACCACCATTGTCAGATCTAAGGCACTTTAACTTTGAATTTGATTCATTCTCAACAAGGGATTTCCATCTTTAAAAGTTTCAAAACATCATATTTATGTTTAATATAATAAACCCATACCTTTCTTGTAGCATCATCAATGAAAGTAACATAATACTGGGATCCTCCAAGAGAAGCTACATGAGTTGGTCCCCACACATCTGAGTGTACAAGCTCCAATTTTTGCTCCTTCTTAGTTTCCACAAATTTGAGAAATCTCACTCTCTTTTGCTTTCCAAAGATACAATGCTCAGAAATCAAGATCTAAATATTTCAAATATGATAACTTACCCTTAGCCTTTAAGATCTGTATTCCTTTTTGACTCACATGACCTAATCGATCTCGCCACATGCATGCATCTGAATTTGAAGTAGATAATGTAGAAAATGAATCGATGTAATACAGGTAGATAAATATAACATTCCTACCTTCTTACCTCTTGCCACCACAAAAGCACCCTTGGTGAATTTCTAAGAGTCTCCTGTAAAAGTAACCATGCAACCAAATTCACCTAGTTTCCCTATAGAAATAAGATTCCTCTTGAGGCTTAGCACATGCCTCACATATTTCAATACCCATGTATTTCCATTCTACAATTTTAGATGAACTTCCCTTTTCTAGTAATATTGCAAGGTTCATCATCACCCAAATAAACATGCCCAAAATTACCCTGGACATAATTTTTAAAATAACCCTTATTAGGGGTTACATGGAAAGAAGCTCCTGAATCTAAAACCCATGATTCAATTCTATTGTCCAAAGAAAGAATAAGAGCATCTTGCATTACCTCTGATGAAGCAAGATTCACCTCTTTACCTTTTTCTGGTTGTTGATTCTCTTTATCCTTTGACCAACAATATTTCTTTGCATGTCCATTCTTTCCACATTTCCAACAAGTAATTCCCTTACCTTTGGATTTGGATATGATATCCCTAGAATTTGATTTCCCATTACTCTTACTCTTGGATCTCTCCTTCTGCCTGCCCCTACTTTCTACATTCAAAGCATTTCCAGATGATGATTCCTCTGTACTCTTCTTGCAAATTTCTTCATTCAATATTATACTAACCACATCATCAAACTTCAAAACATTATTAGCAGATATAACTAATAGCCATTACCAAGTTATCCCAACTATCAAGCAAAGAACATAAGAATAAAAGTGCTTTCACTTCATCATCAAATAGTATTGTAACCGATTTTAACTGATTTACTATAGATCTTAAATCATTCAAATGATAGATGCGGATTCACCTTCATGCATATTAGAACTAAATAGTTTCTTCATCAAATAAAATTTATTTGAAGCACTAGGTTTTTCATATAAATTAACAAGAGATTCCATTAACTCTACCGTAGAAGTCACTTCTATTATATTGGAAGCCATAGATGCTACCAAGACTCAATCTTATAGATCCCAGAGCCTTTCTGTCAAGAATCTTCCATTCTTCATCAGCCATCTTCATAGGTCTAGACTTCTCATCCAATGGTAAATACAAATCTCTTTGATACAAGTAATCCTCAATATGCATCTTCCATAATTGATAATTTCAGCCATCAAACTTTTCTACCTTGTATTTTTTTTTCTCTATCATTGTTGTAGCTCCCACTCAATCAAAAATCCCTCTGTGAGTAAATATGTCAACACATAAAACCCTAAAACAAAGATCTGATACCAGTTGTTGGGGTTAGCACACCGGTTGTATAGATAATATATCATATCTAAGCATACATGCAAATAAAAGTGGATATTCTATTAGAAGAAATATGTAAAATAAGAGAAATAAATCAACACCAAATTTAACGTGGTTCACCCAATGTGGGCTACATCCACCAAGAAACAAGCCAATCTATTATCCAAAGCTTTGACAAGATATACAATTGAAGATTTACAATCTTCCACACCTCTCAGATGTTCAGTACTTTCTTCCTTCAAGCTTTCCTTCTTTTCACCAAGAATTCTCTCTCTCACAATTATCTTGTAATTATGATTCACTCACTTAATTCTTACTTCTAAACCCTAGCTTTTATGCTTATATAGTCATTTATAGACTTAGGGTACATAGCCATGCAACTACAATTAATAAATCTATTTTAATGCTAAAAATAGATTAAATTCCCAAGAGTTAAATTATAAACTCGTCGCACAGGTAATCGACGTTGGTTTTGCCTAACCATTACCAGTTTCTAACTACCTTGACCGATGACATTCTACCCTTAATTGATGCCGATTTGTTTTTCTAGAAAATTCCAATTACACGCTAAAATGAAGTAATTGAGCTCCACAACTCAACACGCTTGAGTCTAGTCCATCAAAACGTCTCTTCTACACTCTTCATGGATACTTAGTACATAATTATTATCTATTTTATGCTACTTAGCGTTCTCTCACCAACATAAAGTGGGGAAAAATTGTAGTCAAAAAGTCTTTCACATTAGGCATTATTTAGCCCGGTTTTCATACTAATATTTAGAGGTTTTTAAGTGAATAAATTACTAATTAATCCCACCTTTTTTATTATGGGTAAATAGTTTTGAAGGGACTATACCCTGTGTATGAAAAGGCTCAAAAGCCAGATACCAAAAGAGGAAAAATCGACCCTAAAAATGCAAAACATCCAACATCAAGGGGCTCAACAACTAGATAATACAATATAGTAACAAAACAGGATCAAGACAGACAGTGATCTGAATAAAAGTAGAAGAGACAAAATACGAACAAGAGATAACCACCACTGGTCTTCCCAGCCAAAAAACAACACCAAAAACGCCAGTCAATAGCAACTTCACCACTAGTAAACAACAACAGAGCTCCGCATCACTTGACAGCGATCAATCTTGGCTTTAATCATTTGGAGTGAGATGAAGAATGTAATGGTAGTGGCCTAGGATGGATCTTTCAAATCCACTGGGAAATTGCAAGATCTCTGTTCTCCTTGGAACCCCAAATATCCTCGGTAATACCACTGAGACTGCAAATACTATGCACATGTTGCTCGATAAAATTGTAGATGCTTTTAAGAGCTGAGAGGATACAATCATTATGCCCTTTTGCATTGCCAAGCCTGGCATCCAGAGATAGAAGCTTCTTGAAAACTTCAGCAGTGATATCATCATCTTCATCGTTTTGCAGTTTCCTTTTGCCCTTAGTTTTATCCATATCCCTAATAGCACTCTTTAGGTCCTGAATCTCCTTTTCCATCTTTTCTACTCTGACCAACAAGTCCTCATCTTTAGGCTCCTCCACCGGATTACTAATGTGCAGTAAATTTGTAGCAAGCTCCAGGTCTTTATGACTTCTAAGAACCCTCTAAGAAGCAGGGACCTTAGTTTTCATCTCTTTCCTTTTCCTGCTAGTGGTAGCAATGTCAAGTTTCCTATCGGGAAGGGGAGGGATGGAGGTAGGGGAGGAGCAGAATCCGAGTGGGGGCAAGCTGAGCAGTGGTGGTGAATGAGAAGTATTAACCCTTGATGAAGGGGAGCAACCTAGTGTGATTTTTCACTTCCAGAAAAGATTTTTCAGAGAATTCAATAAGTAATGAGGAAAGTTTATGGTGAGGTTTCTAAGTATGATTAAGGAAGATTAAGTGCTTTTGGGGAATAGTGACAAATCTCCTCGAGAGTAACGACTTACCACCATCCTTGCGATCTCGGTGAAAGGCTGGAACGAAGCAATTTTGATGCCACCATCACAAACTCTAGATTCTCTCCCTCATCTAGAAACTTCTTAGCCTCTACCTCTCTGTCCATGCGCTTGTTGAAGAATTTGGTTCTGTCTAGACTGAGCTCAAATGACCTAGGTAATAAGCCTGCTCGAAATCTCAACCTTGATACTATTGTACTCAACCACGTGATTCCTCCATCCATGAGCAAATTTAATTGAGAGATCTTGATCAAAACCTTGGACTTTTTCAATAAAGTTCATGAGACCCCCTTTTTGTAAATAGTTCCAGAGAACTGTATCATCTTTCCATCTTTGGATTATGGTGGCTCGTCTTGCAATGTGGTCCCCCCATTTTTCTTGTGATATTACCTCTTCCCACAATGGTAAAAATTTGAAAACTATATGAATCATCCTCAGCTCTACTTTTGAATCCCTCCTAATCGTGCGGAGAGATGTAATTATTAATCCTCACTTTGCAATTAATTAACTGCTCCTTAGCATCTTCCCTATATCTATTAATGACGATGCTCCAAGTCATGCAAATCTTTGATGATGTCATCACTTTGCACTTAAAAATCCGCTCCTTAGCATCAACACTACAACTATTAGTGATTACGTTCCAAGTCATGCAAATCTTTGATGATGTCATCATTTACTTTAGTAGGAAGAATGACACCCCTTAGCCAAGTTTGAAAAGTATTATTTACCCCAATATTTTCCAAACCATCTACCACACTATTGCCTTCACGGTAGGTATGTTTGATTTCAAAATTTTCAAAACTCTTGCAAATATCAGTAGCTTCAGCAATAAAGTCCCTGATTGACCAACTTGGGGTTTGTTTTTGGTTTAAAAGATTGATATAATGACCAACTAATTAATCCCACCTTATGACCATCTTATATGTTTTTTTAATTTCATCATCCCGCACATTTTTTACATGCATGCCCAACTATTTCGCAACTATCCCATCATTTAATCCTAAACCGGGGTGCCTAGGCCTATCTTGGAGTGCCCTGAGTTCCTTGGTCTAACCCGAGGTGCCCAATCCTTCCTCGAATTTCCCTCCTCCTTTTCATCTCTTTCTAGTGTTTTTTGATCTTTATCTTTTTCCTAGTCGGTCATGTTGGGATTAATTACAAAATTAGAGCAAGAGAACCCTATAAATATAAAGTTATGAGACCATAATGAGGGCCCTAACATCACTACTACTATCACTCCATCTAGAGTTGCATCCATTGCATCATTTGTATCCACATAGTGTCATGCATCAAGGCTAGGAGATCTGCATCAACACACACAACATAGGGAGAGATTCTATTCTATTCCATGCACACATTCTACTACACTTTCTATAATTATTATTGCTCGCTAGTTCACAAAGTGTGACTCACACAAGAGAATGTAGGATACGATAGTCACACATGCACCAGGAACTTCTTCTAGATCCTAAATGTAGTGCACCGCTCAAAGGTGATAAGACCACTACTTTGGCAATGAGATCATCTCGACCCATTCATTTTGTATCTTTATTTTTCCTAGGGTTTGATACTTCATTTTCTATTGCAAGTTATCAATTCTATCATCCATCACATTTGAAATAGTTTGGAAACTCAAAGTGAAAAAAAGATAGGGTTTCAACCTATCTTGTGACCCCGTGAAAACTAGTTTTAGAGCTTTTACAAAGACTAAGGCACCTATTTCACATACTAGGGCACTGGAGCACCCTAGTACCTTTCTAAGCACCTTAGTCTACTTAGATCCTCCAGATCTGACCTTTTCGGGACTTTTGAGTGTTCATTCTTGTACTGGAATTCACAATGACACTCGCAAACAACATGTGTTGGTCTCTAGCAAATAACTAATTTGTTTCCTTTCACATCTTTTCATAGTCTATTAAATGTAATTATTTGGGTGTTTTATGCTACTTTAGCATAGTCATTTTCAGTGTTTTAGTCCTCCTATTTAGATTAACTATCATTACTACTTTCCTTCCATATAGTTTGATTTTAGTTAATCATGCACTACAAAGATAAATAAATTAAGAATAAAGCATGACAAGTTTGAGTGATGTAAAGTAAGGTTAAATTCATATTTAAACCCTTAGCAGTGAGTATGAACTGTGGAAGTAGAGTACATCATTGAGGAATGGTTTGAATTGTGCACTAGAAAGATAGATCAATGAAGCATATAACATGAAGTGTGAATAAATTTGGTGAACTTCATTTTAGATTGATACCCTCATCGGTCAAGTTATATGAACCATGGAACTAGAGTGTGTCATTGGGTAATGTGTTATAATAGAATATGATGCTAGAAAGATGTATCATGAATGTGTAGAGTGTGAAATGTTTAGTGTGTGGGGTTTATGAATGTTGTATGCCCTCAACATTCTAGTGTGTACCTTAGCACGAGAATGTGTCACAGGGTAATGATGATACAAGTGTATCAAGATGTGTATGATGCATGAGGAAGACTAGATGCGAAGAGGTGGAAATTTGAGAAACCCGATAATGCAAGAAGGGGGAGTAATCATGATACCCACCAATTGTATGTTGATGAGTGAGTTATCCAATAAAATTTAATGGAAATGGTCTTCCACACAATTATTATAGAAAGGCATGTGACCATGATCTAAGAATAACAATGTACAAGACAAATGATGTGTCGAGTGAATGAGACCTATGTGTATGGAACCCCGTAGGTGATGAATTCCTATGTGAAGGAGACCGAGGAGGTGATGTGTATCTATGTGAAGAATACCATGAATAAGGTATAAACTTATGTGAAGGAGACCGAGGAGATGATGTGAACCTATGTTAATAAGACCGTGGAGGAGATATATACCTATGTCAAGGAGCCATCCGAGTAGTGGACCTAGACCTGATGTGATTGACTAGTGGATGATGAGACTGAGTAGGCTGTGTGTGAGTAGGTGAACTAGGAGTAGAATTTGCCTTAGATTTAAGAGGTCTAATGCACCTATATTCTCTAATGAGTGAAATAGCATCCTCAAGAGGAGGCTGGGGCAATGGAGTGGATGATGGAACACCTTGAATGATGAAAAATTAGTATTAATGAGCTTAAGACACAAGTGATTCATGGAAAATATAGCTTTAGTAACATGGACCCAAGGAATACCTAACAAAAAGTCACAACCTTAAATTGAAGCTTCCATAATGAATGACACAAACATGGTGAGAGGCCCAACTGTGATTGGAATCTTGACCTAAACATATAAATTTGGAATTGTGAGAGTAGATAATCGATAGCCATGAGAAACACAATAGAACACATGAAAAGAGGAGACAATGAAATGATCATAGTGTTGTTGATAGCTTAAGATCTGATAGAATAATTGATATGTAAAGTATTATTAGAAGAAAATGAAACCCAATAGTCATGATCGAGAGAAATTAATTAGTGATCAAAGAAATAAAACTAAGAGCCCCCAATGAAGGATGAGGCACTACGCGATATGTATGATTAGTGAAGGGTCATCCGCTTGCTTATCATGATTTGGTAACGGATCATTAAAAATTTTGAGCATTTTATTTTCATTGGTGGCTTGGATGTTGAATGCTCGGGGAGACCGATTGCATTATTATCGATGAGGTCTTGAATAAGATGTCTAAGATTGAAACATTGATTTTGGAATGCCCAACGCATTGATGATATTAAAATTTTAGTTTTTAAATATAATTACATCCTTTACGTCGATATGGTTCTAGATCAAGTGGAGGTGGAAGCGTAATAAGAATTATCTCAACGAGTTCTAGTAATAGAAGATCTAGAGCGATAGGAAGTTTAGTAAATGTGTACACTTCAAAGGATGTCACCGAGGATTTTCAAGATTAATAAAAAAGTTAACAATTGATTTTTCTTCAATAGGCTTAGTTAATTGCTTGAAAGTTGATTTTCTTTGAAACCGAACTAAGGATGAAGATTGCTCAATATATTTAAGCTTTCCCATAGATAGTAGTTTTCTTTCATGTAACTTAAGAGTATGGCATAGTTGATCAAATGATGGAGATCTCTAAAAATGAATCTCTCCTACAAAGGATGTAAGAGAATTTGGAAAATAAGATCTTGAAGCTCAAATTCCACGAGTACATTAGACATCTTAGCTAGGTTGTTCTTATATCGTAAGATATTGTCCACTAGATGTTCATTAGATCCTTATTTTATTTGTGTTAATTGAGCGTAAGAGATCTTAGAGCCGATATTGATGGAGAAATGAGAAAGAAAAGCATTGGATAAATGTGTAAAATATGTTATCGAATGGACATGTATATCATAGAACCAACACATTACATAGTCCGAAAGGCTGCAAGGAAATAACTTTATGAGTAAATTATGATCATCCACATAATCTAGACATGCAACATTAAATTCTCGAAGATTCTCTTGAGGATCACCACAACCATTGAAAATATGTATCTTAGGGGTGAAGAAATTGGGACAAAGTGCATACAAAAAAATGATAGGTGTGAAAGGATTATGGAGGAGAAAAGTGGAGTCAAGAGATAGAGATGCACAAGAAGTATCCTGCTAAAGTTGAAAAAATTGAGCTTACAAATATTGGTAGAGAGAGGCTAGATCTTGAGTGCCAATGGAAGAAACTTGCTGCGTGTGAGAAATAAGAGGTGGGGTGAAAATATTAGTGGATGTAGGAACATAAACAAGAATAGTAGAAGTATGAATAAGATTCAAAGTAGGTGGTTGATTAGTAGTAGACATAAAAGCGAGGATGGATGTAGGAACATTAAGCTTAGTCAAATAGGTTTCCTCCTCATATGAAACGAATAAAAGCAGATCTAGATCTTGAGGATGTTCAACAAGATGATCATTGAGCTCTTGAAGGTAGGCTTCAGTAAATTCACCATAAGATTGAGCCATTATGGAAGAAGAAGAGGAAAGTATTTTCATGTTAGATTCACCAAATTATTTAACAAAAATAAACTTTTTGTAAACCTTATAATATTTCATAGTCACATAAATGAATAAAACACTAAAGTACATATTTAATGAAGTAATTTAAGCCAAATGAATGTAAAACCCTAAGTGCAATAAAAAGATAGAATACTTAGCTGATTTCACAATTAATTTTGAAGTATGCGAGTGGAACACTGATGAACATGAGGAGGAAATTGTAGCCACCGAGCACATAAAATTGTGTGACTGCTAGATATGCTTGGACTAGGTGCCTAGATCGGGTTAGGGGTGATTGGGCTCGTAGACTTCTTCTAGGTACACGTGATCGCACATAACCTCAAAGAATGATTTTTCTTGTGTCGTTACCCTTCGTTTTTATCATCGTGTGTCGGACTATGCCCATAGAATTCACCTGTAACCTACAAAGATCGAAAGAAAACCTAAAAAACCCTAAGACACATCAAATCCTAATAAGAAAAAGATGAAAATGGGGAGTCAGAATGACCCCTATGATCACTCGATAGAGTGAACTTACGATTGAGCATTGCACTACATTTCAGACTCCATGTAGTTCTCATGTGTGTGTGCAAGAATCGCACCCTAGGTGGCTCTTATTCCAGATGCACTTGAATAGCAAGCAATTAAGTTGATGTATCAATGTAATTAGATGCGTGGGTGGAAAAATGAACTTCCCCTCCTATGCGTGTATGTAGTAAATATAGTCCATTGTCCCTTGAATGAAGATAGATGGATGCTTTGATGCTCTTGAAATGTATTTGGATATAACCTTAGGTGATATTAAAATATTTTTAGATCTTGGTCCCTTATAATGGTCCCATAGCTTTATATTTATATGATTCCCTTGTTTAAATTTTGCAATTAACAAATCTGGAAGGCCAACCCATAAGAAAACAATATTCCTAAAAGATAAATTATTCCCAAAAGGAACGAGTAAAGTAAAGAGAGGTCAGGGCACCTAGAAGGAAAAAGGCACTTGGGCACTAGTGTCTTGGCTGGGTGTTGGTGTCCATAGTGATAAATATGAAACAATAAAGTATCGACTAAGTTTATAGAGTGTAAGAGGCTAGAAAGAAGACACGAAACAAAGGAAAAAGGCCAAAGATAGATATTAATTGTTAGTTTTTTCACTTAGGAATCATATGGATAGTAGTATGTGATAAGGACCTAGAAATGTACCCAAAGTGTGTGATTTAGTGTTTATAGGAACCTATTCATACAAAAAAATGCCATTCGCATTGTCCAATTCTAGTGCAATAATGCAAAGAGATATGGACATGGAATTCCAAGGTATTATTAACAAGTTTGTCTTTGTTTATTTGGATGATATAACATATTTTTAAAGCTTACAAGTGATCACTTATCTCAGCTCAAAGAAGTGTTTGAAAGATGTAGAGAATATGGAGTGTCACTCAATCCAAAAAGTGTGTTTTTTTTATTCATGAGGGTAAGATTCTTGGTCATGTAATTTCAAAACATGGTATGAGGATTGATCTAGAAAGAGTAAGTTCCATTCTTGCATTGTCATTGCCAAAACATAAGAAAGCATTGCAAAGATTTCTTGGAAAAATAAATTTCATAAGAAGATACATTTCTGATTTTGCTTCATTATCAAGGCCATTGACCAACATGCTCAAGAAAAATCAGAATTTCACATGGAAAAAGAAGGGTGAACAATTTTGAAGCCATTAAGCAAGCTATTGCTTCAGCTCCTACACTCATAAATCTTGATTTTAAAAATATTTCATGTTGTATGCATATTATAACATTGATACAATCTCAAGAATGTTAACACAACAAAATAAAGAAGTTTTGGAGCAGCCAATAGTATTTTTCAGTGAAAGCTTGATGGAGTATGAAACAAGGCATTATTTTATTGAGAAAGATGATCTTTCAACTTTTAGATCCCTCAAGAAGTTTAAGCATTTTCTCTCTAACAACATAATTCATTTAATGGTTGGTCACCCAAGTATTAAGGAATATCTTTAAAAAAGAGACATAAGTGAAAATAGAGAAGGTTGGATAACAAGAGTTATGAAATATGACATCAACATCAAGGTTACCAAGATGATTATAAGAAAGGTGTTATGTGAACACATGGCCCAAGAATTGCAAGAGAGAAAAGAAGTTGTATTATTTCTGCAAAATGAGCCGAAGAAGCAAAAATCGCTAGCCTTCAATTTGTGTTTCAGACATGAGGATGTACCTTCAGCATGGTATGTATCCACCAAACTTATAAAACTCAAAAATAATAATTTCATATTCCAATCTATTCATTTCTTGTTGGTTGATGGTGTTTTATTCAAAAACTACATCATTTATGTGTTCTTGAGGTGTGTTAAACAAATTATAATTGAAATAAATACTTAAACAATTTCATAATGGACAAGGTGGAGGGATTTATTCAACAAAAGCTGCAAGGCCCTCAAAATCATGAAATGCGGGTATTATTGGCCAAAAATTTTCAAGGAATGCCATGCTTGGGTAAGAAGGTGGCAAAAGTGCACATTTTTCATAGGTAAATAGAGGTTTGTTGCCTTACCCTTTGCATTCAATTTCAAAGTGGACCATCCCTTTTCCCAAGGAGTTTAGACTTCATAGGCCTTATAAACCCACCTTCAAGCTTGGGGCATAAATGGATTCTCACCACAACTGATTACTTTACATGATGGAATGATGTAGTGGATTTGAAAGAAGTGAAGGAAATAAGCATCTTATCCTTCTATGAAGGTATAAAAACTAGGTAGAAATATTATTGAATAAGCTGTTATAAATGGTATTTATCTTAGTAATTCTTCAAATTATTATCCACAAGGAAATGACCTTGCTGAATCAACTAACAAGAATATTTTGAGGATAATTAGAAGAACTACTGATGAGAATAAAATAACTTGGCATACAAAATTGAAGGCAGCCCTATGGGCTGATAGAATCACTCACAAGAGGTCCATTTCTAACTCACCATTCAAGCTTGTTTATGGTCTTGAAGCCAAGCTTCCTATTTCACTTGAACTTCCAACCTTAAAATTGATGGAAAGTGAACCAATGGAAGTTTGGTAAGCTTAGTTCATGGAACTTGAAGAGGTTAGAAATCAAGAAATGAAGTCCATGGAGCTGAATCAAACATAAGTAAAAGTAACATTTGACAAGAAAGCTACAACAAGAGTTTTTAATGAAGGTGATTTAGTGCTGAAGTGGGATGAGGATAGAGAAAACCAGGTGCTCACACAAAGTTTGATTCCTTATGGAGTGGACCTTACATGATTATCATTTGCAAGCCTCATAATGCTTTCCATCTTGCAAGAATGGATGGAGAAGAGCTTCTGATCCCATTCAATGGGATCCATCTAAAGCATTGTTTCTAAAAAGATAAGTTGACATTGTACATAGTTTCCATGTTTTCCTCTAAGTGTTTTATACACATATTTCTGAATTTTTTTCAATAAGTGGCTTCCATATTAGTTGGCTAGCCTTGTAGGAGTTTATCTTTCCTCTAAGTACAATTTTAAATAGGTTTTAGTTGTTGTTTTTAGTTTTCGAGGAGGATTTTCAATATTTATTAGTGTTTATTGGCATTGGGCATGCTTGTTCAATCTTGAATAAAGTTTTCAGATTTCTTTTATGGCTTGAAACTATTGGATTCAAGGGTTCTTTCGATTAGCAAGAAATATGTTCAGAAAAGTTGTCAAAGATTTTGACCATTTTTGTCATCATTCAAAAATGGTACAAAAAAATTATGGTTACTCAATTTTGTGAGATGAAGGAATAACATATAGGAAATCAACAATTTGAAGTTTTGTTTTAGGATGAATTCAACAAATATGAGGCCATTCAAGGATGTCATCTTCCCAAGACCATGAATCAACCATGAAATATTGTTGTGGGGCACGGGTGGAGATGGGAATGGCATCACACATTAGAAATTACATACTAGAACAACAAGTTAAGTTGCAAATTTGAGGTGGCAAATGATAGTACAATTATATCAGGTTTTAATTTATGTGTTCTTGGTGATCAAATAAAGGTACAAACAATTTATTTTAATTCCTTATGATTATATGAAGTTGTCTTATTGTATTGAGTTGCAGAGGTTCATTTAAGATTATGTAACTAAAAAGAAATGCAAAGGAAACACCATATAGATAATTAAATAAGGAAATTGCATATATTTGTAAGAAAAGTGTACAAAGATCCCACACAAGCCATGTGATATGACTCAAAATAAAGAATGCATATAAACATGAAACTGAAAATTTAAGGGATAAGGAACCCACCATTTCCTAGGATGCATGTTACCTTCCAAGTTGTTCCAGGTTGTTGCTTGGTCATACACGAAAGCAAAAGTGAAACATGTTAGAGCTTAGGGTTCCTTTATTCCTTATATTACCATCATTATATATATATCCATTCTATCACTATGAAATAAAGAAAGGAAAGGGAAAAATTCCATGTACAAGTGTTCATAATATTTTCAAAATTCAAATTTTGAGATATAGGAATGAATGGTTTTAGTTTACAAAGTTACTGAGAAATGCCATCAAGCTTTCAGAATACAACTTCAAGTATATATTATCAAATAAAAATCATTTCATCCATCAACTCTAACTGAAGAACCAAGTTCGAGAATACACGAAGGAGATACAAATTTTAGGAATGGATGTTATACAACATGAAGAAATTGTATCCATTTTCAAGTTTGCAAGTAAAGGTCAAATTTAACAAGCACCACTAGAATTCCAATATTTAAGCAAGGAATAATTACTACCATTTTATAAAGTACATATTTACAAAAGAAGGCAAGATTTAAAAGGACAAGTATCATTAATCTGTATAGCTCAAATTTCAAAGAATGAATTCAAAAGCTAGAGCCTTACAATAAAATCCCAAAGTGAGTTTTCAATGAAGAATTGTTACTCATGTATTTTACATCATGGAATTAAAAGATAAAGATTTGTAATGGTTTCAAATACCCAATATCAAGATGTCCAAGAAATGGAAATCACCTAGATCTGTAAGTACAAAAGTTTCAATTTTCCTTACACTTGCACTAAGAAACAAAGTTCCGTAATGATACTGAGATAGTTGAGATTCAAAATTGTTAGTTTGTTATCTTGGACAATTGTTCATCCATTTACTAAGATTAGATAATAGTTATCTTATTGTTGAGAATGTATTAATTATTTTCTAATTATTGATTTCCTTTAGTGACACCTTGCAACCAAATTTGTTATGGTTGTTAAGTTGTTATGTATCTTCAGTTGTTGATTGAGAATCGATCTTGGCCGTTGGTGTTCCAATGAGAGTAGTATAAAAGGAGGTCATTGGGAATTTGGAGAGTACAAGTTTGGAGAAGCATTTGCAGTGCTAGCAAATGAGTTTGTAAGTTTGCAGTGATAGCAAACAGTCTTGTAGTGTTAGCAAGGGCGCAGTGATAGTGTTGGGGATAGTAGTGGGGGAATATCAACGGGAGAAGTTGGGAGATTGTCAAAGTTCTACCAGTAAGAGGAAAGGAATATTTGTATCTCTTAATTTGCTGAAGTTAATATAATTTCTCATCTGTAGAATTGGTTTTCCTTGGGGTTTTTCTAGGGACAATTTGTCTGAAAATATTGTGTTCATTGTGTTATGCATTTCTTTCCGTATTCTTATTAGTGAAGTTACAGTTGTGTTATTTTTCGATATTAGCTGTGAATTAGTTTTTGGCAGTTAAATAATCTTTTAAGATAGGAGATTAATAATCAGTGACTGTAATAGAATTTTCACATGGTATCAGAGCAGTGTTAAGGTTTGCCCTAGGAAAGAAATTGAGGGTTTCTATAACCTAGTTTGATCTCTTTAAATTTTTATTACTTTTATCCTTTGAGATGGCTTCATTTGGTTTGAGAGATCAGGACTGATTAGATGGTGCCTCGAATTTTGGTGTCTGGAAGGTCAGAATTTCTTTATTGTTGGAAGAGAATGGTATAAAGGATTATGTTACCACTGTTGTAGTTGTACCTATAGATGCAACACAACTTGCAGCATACAAGAAAGAGGATGCCAAGGTAAGGAGGATTGTCCTTGATGGTGTCAAGGATCATATTGTTCCACACATCTCCAAGTTAGATATGGTGAATAAGATGTGGGATGCCATTCTGAATCTGTACCAGAACACTACCACCAATAGGAAGATGATTCTCAGAGAAAAGTTGAAGAATACCCGGATGAACAAGGGAGAAGATGTTACAAGTTACCTCACCAGACTTAGACTTGTCAAGGATGAGTTAAGCGTTGTTGGAGATAGCCCTAGCGATGATGAGATGGTATGGATAGCCCTAAATGGGTTTACTAAATAGTGGGATGTTTTTGTTCAAGTTGTTAGTGGATGAGACACCTTACCGAGATGGGATCGACTATGGAATGATTTCACTCAGGAGGAGTTTAGACTAAGTCTTGTCAATGGGGCCAACAAGAGTCAGAAAAGTGAGGGAGAACAAGAAAACGTTGCCCTAGTGGGAAAAGGGAAAGCAAAGAAGGGATTTAGCAAAGGATCAAATTATCAAAGTGAGAAGAAGAAGAAGGACTTGTCTAAGGTCAAGTGCTTTGGTTGTCATGAGTTTGGCCACTATGTCAGTGATTTCCTGGATAGGAAGAAGGGTAAGAAGTAGGTGGCAGCTTCAGCAAGTGCAGAAGAACTCTCTAGTAGAATGGAAGATGAGTTTACACTCATAGCTTGTATGGTCAGCTCAACCTCATAGTGTGTTTGGTATATAGATAGTGGGGCATCATTTCATATGACATGAGTTAGAGATTACTTCTCCAGTTACAAGGAGGAGGACACCAATATCTAGATTTCTATGGGGAACTTGTCCAAGCTCAACCTAGTTGGGAAAGGGACTATTCAGTTTCAGAGGGAGAATGGAAAGATAGTTCCACTTCATGATGTCTTGCATGTGCCAGGATTAGGTATGAATCTGATTTTTGTATATGTTCTTTAGGATAAAGGGTATAATGTACTTTTTAGAAGGACACATGTGTTGATTAATCACAAGGATTGGAAATCACCAATAACTATTGGAGTTAGGAGTGGTCGCCTTTATAGGTTACAGTTTGATAATCCTAAGGAACTTATGAGCAGTAGTAATCCTAGAGATCTTGGAGAGAAATGGCATAGGAGGATGGGCCATATTCATCATAGAGCACTTAAATTTATTCGTGAGACAGTGACGGGTGTTCCAGAGGTGATCACAAAGCATGATGATGTATGTAAGGAATGTGTGTCATGCGGAAGTTTATGAAATCATATTTTCTAAGGAGTGACAATAGATATAAGGGTGTTCTTGATCTAGTACATTCAGATGTATGTGGACCAATGTAGACAAAGTCTCTCAGAGGATATGAGTACTATGTTACCTTTATTGATGATTTCTCCAAGAAGACCTGGATATACTTCTTGAAGACAAAGGATGAGGTTTTCAATCACTTCCAAGAGTTCAAGGCACTCGATAGGAAGGAAGATAAAGGTTCTTTGGTCAGATAATAGAGGCAAGTACAAAGGAAATGACTTCAAGGATTTCTATACCAGAGAAGGAATCAAGAGAGAGTGGATGGTTCCTTACAATCCACAACAAAATGGAGTTACTGAGAGGAAGAACTGTTCTATATCAGAGGAAGAAAGGGCTATGCTTCATGACCATGACATGCCCCGCTACCAATGGGTAGAGGTGTTTAGTACAACAGTTTACATTCGAACATGGTTCCAAACAAGGTACTAGGGAAGATGACACTAGAGGAAGATTTCACAGGGAAGAAGCCAGAGGTAGGTCACTTCAGGATATTTAGGAGTTTGGCATATTGTCATATTCTAGAAGATACACATACCAAGTTAGATCAGACTATAAAGAAGGGGTACCTTGTTGGGTACAATGAAACTTCAAAGGAATATAGGATTTTTATTCCAGCGACAAGAAGAATTATTTTCAGATGTGATGTCAAGTTCATGGAGGAAAAATTATTTAGAAAGTAGAAGATCAAAGTGAGTAGCCAAAAAAATCTCCAAGTCCAAGTCAAGGGCAACAAAGCTCAAGTACAGTTACTAGTACAAGCATAGACTCAAGTAGTGAAGATTCATAGAGTATGGAGCAATTGGTACAATAGGATATGCATATAGAAGATATAGAGGTTGATATTTCATCCTCTACAATTTGCAGCAGAACCGTGAGGTTCAAGACACACAAAGGGATACTCAGGAGTTTGTGGGAGCTCCTAGGAAGAGTACGAGACGAGGAGAGAACCAACCAAGTTCAATGACTATGTGGCATTAGTCATCCAGTTGGTAGATAGTGAACCTTCCAGCTATCAAGAGGATGCACAACATCAGGTATGGCGAGATGCTATGGTTGAGGAATATACTTCAATAATGTAGAATGATGTGTGGGAGGTAGTGCCTAGACCAACTAGATAGGGAAGTAGTTGGATCATGGATCTTTAAGATAAAGCACGGTGTAGATGGTAGCATCGAGAAATACAAGGCAAGGTTTGTGGAAAATTTGTTCTCTCTGACGAAGAGAATAGACTATGAGGAGACATTTGCTCTAAAGTGGCTGTGTATAATTTTATATGAGTGTAATCTCATTTGCAATCCAGATGAGATGGCAGATCCATAAAATGAATGTCAATACAACATTCCTTAATGGTGAATTGAAGGAGGAGGTATACATAGAACAACCAAAAGGCTTTGTATCACACAACAAATATACCCACATGTTTAGATTAAAGAAATCCTTGTATGGACTCAAATAGGCTCCTAGAGCATGGTATGAGCACATTGATACATACTTGCAGGAAATGGGATTTGTGAGAGTGGGGCGAGATGCTAACCTCTACTACTTGGTGGTTGGGGCGAGGCTCTCATTCTTGTTCTATATGTAGATGACTTGTTTCTTACATGTGCTCTAGTGATCATAGATGATTGCAAGAGAGACCTTGCAGAAGAGTTCGAGATGAAGGAATTGGGACTCGTGCACTATTTTCTAGGCATGGAGGTGTGGAAAAAAATTGAGAGATTTTCCTTGGTCAAGGGAAATATTACATTAAAATATTGAAGAGATTTAATATGGAGGATTGCAAAGCCATGTCTACACCTATGATCACTAATTGGAGGAAGGTAGATACATCTAAGGACAAAGATGTAGATCCCACCTTATACAGGAAGTTAATTGGTTCGCTCATGTATTTGGTCAACACTAGGCCGGATATAGCATTTGCAGTAAAATCTCTTAGTCAGTTCATGGTTGAGCCAAAGAGAGTGCATTGGACAATGGCTAAGCATGTGTTGCATTATTTGTGTGGTTCAGTTGAGTATGAGATCAGATATGTTCGAGGTGAAGGAATCAAGTTGATAGGCTATACTGATGTAGATTAGGCAGGCAGTACAACAAACAAAAGGAGCACTTCAGGGTGTTGTTTTAGTTTAGGATCGGGAGTTTATTCTTGGTTCAGCAGAAGCAGAAGTTTTTGGCTTTGAGTTCATCAAGAAGAATACATTGTAGCAAGATGGCGACATGTGAAGCTATATGGCTTCGAAAGTTGCTAGTGGCCTTGTTTGGTCAAAAGGTTGAGACTACTGTGATACACTGCGACAATTAGAGTTACATCAAGTTGTCTAAGAATCTAGTGTTTCATGATAGGTCTAAACATATAGATATTAGGTATCACTTCATTAGGGATTGTGTACAATGAGGTATTGTTCAACTACAATACATACCTACAGAGGAGCAGGTAGCAAACATTCTGACTAAGGCATTGGGGAAGGAAAAATTTATCTTCTTCAGAGATAAGATGGGTGTCATGCAAAATAACTTCCTCGCTAAGAGGGAGTGTTAGTTTGTTAGCTTGGATAGTTGTTCATCCATTTTCTAAGATTAGATAATAGTTATCTTATTGTTGAGAATGTATTAATTATTTTCTAATTATTGATTTCCTTTAGTGACACCTTGCAACCAAATTTGTTATGGTTGTTAAGTTGTTATGTATCTCAGCCATCGATTGAGAATTGATCTCGGTCGTTGGTGTTCCAATGAGAGTAGTATAAAAGGAGGTCATTGGGCATTTGGAGAGTACAAGTTTGGAGAAGCATTTACATTGCTAGCAAATGAGTTTGTAAGTTTGCAATGATAGAAAATAGTTTTATAGTGTTAGCAAGGGCGCAATGATAGCGTTGGGGATAGTAGTGGGGAATATCGTGGGATAATTTAGGATATTGTCAAATTTCTACCACTAAGAGGCAAGGAATATTTATATCTCTTAATTTTCTGAATTTTATATAATTTCTCATATATAGAATCTGGTTTTCCTTAGGGGTTTTTCTAGGAAAATTTGTCCGAAAATATTGTGTTCATTGTGTTATGTATTTCTTTGTGTATTTTTATTAGTGAAGTTGCAATTGTGTTATTTTTCAATATTAGATGTGAATTAGTTTTTGGCAGTTAAATAATCTTTTAAGATATGAGATTAATAATCAATGACTGCAATAGAATTTTCACAAAAATGGCTTCCCTTTTTACAAGGCACAAATTTGTAGGTAGAATTGTTAGGTTGTGGAGCCTGTTTTCATGTGTGAAAGTGTTGAAGACTTTACACTAAGAGTACTTCGTACACTTTTCATGTATCCTCACCGTAAATTTTTGGCCTCAAAATTGCACCGAAATATCGGGAAACATGCTTTTCTCATATGGGTGATTTTTTTGACCCATAGGTTTATGGGATGGGTTTTTCCCATGGTTTTGATACCCACGGTTTTGTAAACCGCTGCTAAGCTTGTCTATGTATATGGTCTTATGCATATGATAGATGTACAAGCAAATGTATTGCGAGATGTGTTTTGAATTCGGGTGTGAATTGCAGTAGAGTTTGTTGAGCATAGCTCCAAACGGATCTAGGTATTGTATTAAGAGAGCGATGGCTTGTAATAAAATCCGAGCAAGTGATTCTTGGTGGACATAGCCCAAATTGGGTGAACCACGTTAAATACCTGTCTCTTTGTGTTGTGTTATTTTATTCGTAATTTTATTTGAGATCTGTAATAATTTTCGCATATTACTTTCTCTGTGCGATTTTGTGAGGGATTATTCCGCATATTTTATCCCTTATTTCCTAACAAGAATAAGTGCAAAGGATCAAATCATATTTCAGAAAATGAGCTTAAAATAAGAATTTTCATAGTGAACTCATGAAGACCTGAAAACAAACAACTATGCAAAGTAGTAAATTATACATTTCAAATGTCCAAACCAATAGTCAAGATCAGTAGCTATCAATAAAAAACAATTATTTCTACCATGATCAAAAGAGTGAAAAAAATTTATATTCAAGATGCCTTTCGAATATGTGTAAAAGTGTATAATAAAAGTAATATGCATCTGCGATTCAAATCTAGGAGTGTTTTCTAAAGAAATTCCATTTCCTTTCGAGACACCCACATAATAGAATGCAAAACATCTCTTACCTCGAATAAAAACATATTCATGGGAGAAAATTCATGGATCACCGAGTTTAATGCAACACTTGCTCATCCTCCTCCAAGACATCATGGCCTTTGCCTTTAGCCCAAGCTACAAAAAATACATTACGCAGTTTGAGCTAAAAGGCTAAGGCCGAGCTCATGGAAGTCCAAAGAACATACCTAAGTAGAAGGCTTGCACAAAGTAAAATCCCCATGGTTAAGATAAACTATGAAGAGCATCGAGGTGTGAAGAAAAGAACACCGAGTTGGTTCTTATGTAGGAGTTAAGCATAAGTCAAAAACGGTGAGCTTGATACATATGGAAAGTTGGAGATAGAAAAGAAAACGAGTCAGTAGATTTTCAACGGCTCGAACCGAAAGTTACAATAGAAAGCTAATGTAAACTGGACCAAGCTAGGTGATCTGCCAATGAGCCAACAAATTGATCTTAACATAAAGGTAGCGAGTTGGTTAAAATACAATTCGGTGAGATAATAAAAGTATAATGCCGAAGTCAATGCCCATAGGCTGAGTTGAGTCTTGTAAAGTCAAGTTACTTGCAGAAATGGTGAACCAGGATGGTTACAAACCCTTGGTCGAGCCAATTAGAAAGGGAAAAGTCATTAAATTAAAATCCCAAGCTAAATAAAGATCTCCAATGCAAAGCATGTATCCAAAAAGGTCAGCTCAGAAATGAAACCCCTAACCCATTGAGCTGTGAAAACAACATAAGTGGTCGAGCTAACGAATCAAGGCAAGCTTCATATAAACATAAACGACCGATTTTTAGGATAGAAGCTCAAACCAAACATGAGTAGAAATCAAGAGGATCAAATGAGTTATGCACTAAGTATGACAAGCCATTAGCAAAGACTAAGCTACTCGAAATTTGGATAAAAACACACAAGACTCGTTGATTACAACAAAACGCCAAAAAAATGTTGTGAAATAAAAGCGTCAAGCCCAAAACAAAATGGAGACCATAGTGAGCTGAAAGAAGAACAAAAAAAAAGTGGCTCAAACCAGGTAACAACTGAAAGCTAGCTTGAAATATACATCAATGATGATTGGGTAAACTCCACAAAACCAAATTACAAAATGATGAAAGTTAGGGTTTTACCCTAACTAAGGGGAATCAAAAAAATTGTCTAACCATGGTTAGTATTTACCTATGTTTATAGTCGTGGCAACATAGCTTTTCAAACATACTTTATCAAATTCTATGCCCACGCAGTGGGTCTAATTATTTAATTATTATAACCTATGGTAGAGTATGATACAAAGTAACATTGCCAAATCAAGTCAAGCCAATTATCACCAAGCATGTGTGCAATACCACGGCCATGGATACCTTATTTTTAGCAAATAAGACAAATTACCTTAAACCTTTTCCAAATTTCTTACAACATTACCTTAAAATTGGCAAAAAGGATAAATTTTACCTTGTTCTTTTGTAAAAAACATATTCAACAAGCGGTGACCAAGTCACAAAGGACAAAAATAGATCATGGGTTCTTATTTTTAGCTTTTGCAAATAATATGCATGAGTGAGTGACTTGTTATTATTATATTTTGCAAGAAGAGGTCGAACCATGCGAGAGATAGTTTGTTTTTGCCATGCATTGGATTTGTTCCCAACCGGGTAATTTTAGCAACTTAAGTCTAAACCGAGTTTGGAGCTGCTATTTTTGGAACAAGTTGCATTAACTCTTAGGAGATTTTTCTATATGGACCTTTCTTTTCAAAGCAAGGATGGGGGTTTATTCATTCTTCCATGCTTAGGCTTTGCAAAGCTTTATATTACTTCACCTATTTGATGCAATAAAGACTAATTTCCTCCACTTATAGCTTTTCAAAGTGTGTTACAATAGTTTATTGGTATGTTTCAGTGAATTTATTCTTTCCTTGGCATGCATATGAACTTTTCCAACACCTCCTTTAAGTTTTTGTGAAGATTTTACAGATCATACTAAGTGCAGATTTAGTTTCTTAATCATCTTGGAAGTGGAAATCTGCTCTCCCATGCTTGACTAAAATCTTGTGCATGCCTTTTGTGAGTGTCGAGCTAATTAAATAACAATGAAGTGAACCTTTCAAGTATTTAGTAGTCCATTAGTGTGTTTTGTGCAACAATAAGTTTCTAAAATGTTGGTGTATCACCTAATTTACATTTTTTTCGTAAGTTTGTGTTTGTTTCTCTCCCTCAACCCCCACCAGAGAAGTAGTTTAGGTGATCTATCCTAGGGAACCAGCCCACTCTGGAGGTTCTCCTCAACTTGAGTCACCCACAACTCAAAAGATTTCCCATTGTATCAACCGAAGTGAAGATTTTCCTGCACATTCTTCAACCACAGTGCACTTCGTGATCGATAACAACTACTTCGAAAATATTTTGAATCAAAAGAGAGGAGGATCAACAGTTCATTTCCATTTTCTCAATTTTAAGGGTGATATCTTTCAAAAAAATACAACCTATGTTATAATATCTCCTCAATATTATAAATTACCCACATGATATTTTTTTATATCCTATCTAGTTAAATATCTCAAAGTGAACCAAGCTAAATAAGGCACAAATGGTTCTTTTACACATTTGAAATCATAAGACCATTTGATGTAATACAATTTATTTCAATATCTACTTATATTCATTTTTTAAGCTTCATCGATTGTTTTTTCAAGATTTAAAGAAAAATGTTATATTCAGAATGGTGGACATCATTCTCATGCTACACTCTTGTGCATAAGACTATGTTGCGTTTATCTAAGTGAATCCTTTCGTTTACTAACCTCAACTCTAATTACCTCACAATTTCAAGTATAAAGGTGCATCATTAAGATGAATATCCACTAAAAATACAAGCCTCTAAAAGTACTTTATAAGTAAGTAAACACATAAAATGTGACTCTAAAAATCGAAGGGTGATGTAAAGTGATTGGTATGGTTGTGCCAAGTTATCCAACCTTTTTCCAAGTAAGTAGACATTCTTCCTTTCATTTGAAGATGTATGTATGGTACAAAGATGCCATGATCTGTTCTAAACCATCATTTCTAAAACATGTTCTTTCTTATTGATGAACACATTTATGCTTGACACCATTGAAATACTTGTTTGTGTCAACTTGAGATGCACATGTTCTATAATGTAGATGATATATGGAACTTCATGATATCATTTGAATATTTCATAAATCAAAAATATTGTGAAAGAAAAAAATCCATAGTTTAACATTTAATGTTTAAAGTATATATCTTCTAAACCCATATAATCCAACATCATATAGCTAACTAGAAATATTGAACAAAATAGAGAAATGTTTTCTACAATTTGAGTCCATCCAAATAATTTTGTAAGGTTAGGTGACTAAGTGTAAATGTGCATTATAGTTTATGATGACTTTAATCCCCTCTATCTATTCTCTATAATACCTCACTCATATTTATGCATGTTTATTTGCTAATTGCAAAACGTAAATATCCCCTCTCTTCTAGATTGGGAAGCGACATCTAGAAAAATAATAAGGAAAAAAAAAGGTATTACAAACTTATGGTAAAATAGAGAATAATACAAGTATATTGATATTCTTTAGGCCCCTCGATAATGTTGATCCGAAAATCTATTACGAGAGTAGATCTATGGATAGACGAGCCAACAGTGTGCAGGGCATAGCCCCTCTTTGAGACAGCAAAGTGAAACTACTTCATTGCTATTCTACTAGTAGGAATCTACGCAAGTCCTATAGTATTCTACCTTCAGGGGGGTTTTGGGATCTCATCCCAGTAGAGGTGCTTCCAACTACGAAAATAAGGGAAAGAAGCGAGGAGAGGAGATAGGATAGATTTGATGGGAGAAAAGAAATGAATTCCAAAGCAGAAAGGTCAGAGGGTCTATGTTTTGGGCTGGTAGTAAACAAAGCCGAACCTACTTGCATAGACGAACAAAGCAATACTGATGAACAAATGACAAAAAGTAGAGATAGATCCAATAGAATAAACACATAAATCTAACATAAGAAAGATCAGATGCCCATAACACACATATTCAAAGACAAGTCTTAATATTTGTATTAATGTTTTCTTCTGTTACAAAAAGTACAAAGCCTTTTCTTCTCACTTCTATTTTTCATCTAAAAAGTGTCTACCCCTAAATACAACAAGTATTCAAGTATTTATAGAAGGAGAGGAGAGAAGAAGACAAAAACAAACCAACCACTTACAAAATATCTAAAAAGTCAACAGTTGACTTGGGCAAGTTTTTGGATGGCAACATCCCATGGTGCAACATGGATGATGTCATCGTGTATGCCAACATGCTTTTAAATATTTTACAAAAATGATCAATGGATCCCAGGAAGAAACTACTCTTCAGTGTAAAAGGGCGCACTTTTCAGCATGTTGACAAGAACTTCTCAGTGCCTTGGGCGCACTTTTCAGCATGTCGACAGGAACTTCTCAGCACCTTGGTACACTTTTCAAGATGTCAACTGGACTTTCTCAGTGCCTTGGGTGCACTTTTCAAAGCATGTCGACAGAACTTCTCCTTGGCGCCTTGGTGCACTTTTTGGCATGTTGACATGAGGACTTCTCAAAGTGCCTTGGCACACTTTTCAGCATGTCGACAGGAACTTCTCAAGACTTGGGCACACTTTTCAAAGATGTCAACAGGACTTTCTCAGCGCCTTGGGTGCACTTTTCAAAGTCGTCGACAGAACTTCTCAGGAACTTCTCAGCGCCTAACTCAAAAATACTAAAAAATGGCTAAGTCCTTAAAACTTGATTTTCGGAAGGGAATTCGGGCTTCTTCGAACTTTTTCAAACTTCCTTGGGGCCAAAACAAAATTTTCGGTATGGTTACCTGCAAAGTGCCCTTGACAATTTTGTAAGATAACATATGGCTCTTTCTAGGGACTATCTTTGAGTGAAACTTAAGGGTAGAGAATCCTAGATTTTCTTGTGCCTATCCATTGGGTTGGAGAGTCAAGAACAAGGGCGACCGGAGGGCGAACAAAAAGGAACAAAGAAAGGGAACACACAACAGAAAGCAAACACACAACGAAAGCAAACTGTACAAAGAAGAGAGCAAACTCTACTTCCTAAAGATCTTTAGATGCTGCCCGCTATAGGGAAGCATGAGCTCGGTTCCATCTAGATACGAGAGATAGAAACTATTCTCTCCATTGAGCTGCTTGATCTTGAAAGGCCCTCTCCAAAGAGAGTCGAATTTCTTGTGCATGCCTTTTGGCTCTCTTCGCTTGTCCCACAAAAGGACGAGATCTCCCACCTGGAAATCCCTCTACTTGGCCTTTTTATCGAACAACCTCTTGACTTGATTCTGATGTTCGGTGATCCTGTCAACCACTCTTACTCTCTTTTCTTCAAGCTCTGCTAGATACATGATCCTCTTTTCAAGAGAATTTTGGAAAGTTTCATCTTCAATTGCTCGTGCCAAGCGTAGAGTAGGAAGTTCCACAGAAATGGGGAGCTCAGCGTCGATTCCATATAATACTTGAAAATGTGACATGCCGAGAGATCTCTTTGGAGTGATACGATCTTCCCACAAAGCATTATACAATGACTTGTGCCAGGACTGTTGATTCTCATTGACCAACTTCCGTATGATGGTCACTAATTTTTTATTACTGGATTCGGCCTGACCATTTCCCTGGGGGTAATAATATGAGGCATGGGCCAAGGTTATCCCGTATTCATAGCAAAAATTGATAACTTCCCGTGAGGAGAAGTTGGAAGCATTATCAGCAATGATCTTGTGTGGAACGCCAAACCTTACAATGATATTTTCCTTGATGAAGTTGCAAAAATTCAGAAGTGGCATGTTTGACAGAATGGCCTCCACCCATTTGGTGAAGTAATTTGTTGCTTTGTTAGGACATAACTATGTCCAACACTTGATTGTGGATGGAGGGCTCTCGATAAAGTCAATTCCCACCTGCCCGAATGGTTCATCAATAATGACCGGCCTAAGGGGAAAAGCAACCAATTTTGGTTTGCCGACAAATTGTTGGTAGAGCTCACATTTTCTACCCAGTGGTGTTTGTATCTCGAAATAGCGTTGGCCAATAGTACTAGCCCAGATGATCTTATGTGTTGTCACAGAAGAGGAAAATGACTACCATAGGCTGAATCATGAAAATTCTCAAGTAGCTTTATCTGTTGTGGCTTGTCAACACATCGCAAGAAGATGCCATCTATTCCACGTTTATATAAATAGTCATCCCAGATGACATATCGCTTCTCGAGCTTTATAGCACACTTCTCCTTTGAAGTCGATGAGTGGGCATTCACCGTAGGTGAGAAAGAAAGTGATATCATAAAACCATTCATTACTAGTCGCGACAAATAGAACCATGGGTAGAGAATCGGCTTTTCTAGTTGACTTTGTGTTCCTTCGGTGTAATCATCCTTTTCCTCAGGGTCTTCTGAATCTCGGTTTTCAGCCATGAGATGACATAGGCCCTTGCCTCTTACCAGCTTGGTTGGTTTTATATCTAGATCATACTCTTGAACCTTTGCAATCCAATTTCCTTACAAACTCCCTAACTCCTGTTGAGTTAAGATTGACTTGACTGCCGTGTCAGGGACTAGCACCACTGTATGAGAGTTTAGAATATAATACCTGAAGTTCTTGACTACTTTGACAATGGCGAAGGCATGCTTTTCCAACTGAGACATCTTTAATTCATGAGGCTTGAGGGGAGAGCTCATGAACGCAATTGGGGATTCAACATCCTTAGAATTCTTTTACATTAAGATGGCCGATACAGTATGCTCAGATGCATAGCTATACATGATAAAATCCTTGGAGAAATTGGGACATACCAGGACTGGTGCACGAGCGACGGAGGCTTTTATATCCTCGAATGATGCCTTTCCTTCTTCACTCCACCGGAAAGTTGGTGACCCTTTCATCATGTTTGATATGTGGCGAGTCTTTTCAGCAAAGTTAGGAATGAAGCATCTGAGAAAGTTTACTTTTCTCGAAGAAAGAGTGAACGCCGGTCTTGCTTGTGGGTAAAGTAAGGCTCTAAATAGCCCTAACCCTTTCGGCATCTAGTTTTGTACCCTCCTCGCTTACAACATGTCCCAAGAACTTTCCTTCAATGACCCAAAAATAGAGTTTTTTGGATTTAGGAGATCCCGTGTTCTCGGCATCTATTCAATACTTGCTCCAAATGATCACAATGATCACTTCACTGTTTAGAGAACACAGTTAAGTCATCCAAATAAACTACAATGACCTTTCCCATCATACCTTTGAACGCGTGAAGTCCATCGTCCATTTGGAATGTGGCGCCGGCGTTAGTCAAGCCAAAGGCAACATGCTATAGGTGAATGTTCCCTAGGGGGTAGTGAATGCTATTTTGAATTGGTCTTCAGGTGAGACTTCAATCTGATTATAGCCTAAAAAACCATCAAGCATGGACAACATTTCTGAACCAGTTACTGCCTGCAGAACCTGATCCATTATGGGAAGCGGGTAGTTGTCCTTCAAGGATGCTTGATTTAGGTTGTGTAAGTCTACGCATATGCATATCTTGCCATTCTTCTTTCGCATTGGCATGATGTTTACTACCCAGGTACTTTGATCGATAGGAAAAATGATCCTTGCATCCAACATTTTCTGTATTTCAGCCTAGATGGTACCTGAGATCTTAGGATTATAGTGCCTCTGTTTCTAGCGGAAGGGTTTGACACCTTCCTTCAATGGGATGTCATGCTAGACATATTTTGGCTTGAAATACTTTAGATCGGCATAGGACCATGCCAATACATCCATGTATTTCTTCAGCAATTTGACAAACTTCGCTTTTCTTCGGGTGTGCAACATTTTCCGATGTTCACAAACTACGGACACTCCACCAAACCTAGATTGACCGGTTTGGTCTCTGGAGAGGAGTTAGGATTATCTTGCCTTTTCTCCCTGACAAAATGATCATGTCTATCGAACAAACATTCCAAAGAAACCAAACCTTTTGGAATTTTATTTCCTTTGAGCTGACATATGCCATCACTTCCTTTTGATTCATTGTCTTGATCAGTAACAGATTCACGGCATGTAGAAGTAGATCCTTCAAAATGAAGCTCACTGAAATTTTCTGCCTTTTCTAGGAAGGAAATAAGTTGATTGTCGTCATTGAATACCTACCAGTGCTGAGAATTGTCTGGCACACTTGGGCGGAAAACTACCTCAATGGTATATGTGTCTATTTTCAACCCTGGGTGGGGGAGCATGAGGGATGCTGAGACGGCTAATGAATCGGCCATGTCATTCTGAGCTCTTGGAATGGATTTTATTGAAAAAGTGTCAAACTCCTCAATTCTATCCCATACCACGTTGCAGTAATGCCTGAGCCTTTAATTTTTACTTGGTATATCCTTTTCACTTGATTTACGACCAACTTTGCATCACCTTGTACTTTTAGGTTCTTGATTCCCCTTTCTTTTGCGGCTTGCATGCCAAGTAGCAAAGATTCATACTCAGTAGTATTATTTGTGTTGAAAAACTGCAACTTGAAAGAGAGAGGAAAAATCTCCTCCTCAGGAGATATTAGCATGGCTCCAAAGACCGCATCCACTAGTTGCGCAGCTGCCATCAAACTGCAACATCCATATCTTGTTAAGATCATCTTCTTGGATGAGAAAATCCATTCTATCAGACTCTGTAGACAAGAAATAGTTCCCCATCCCTGATGATTCGAAGAGAATCTAGGCTTTAGGGTCATTAGAATTGGTGACCAAGTACTTATTTTGCGATTCAGGCTCCAATGTCTGCATTACATCCTTGACGAGGATTCTAGCCTTAGACCAGTCCATATGAATCTCTCCACCAACCTCACTGCAAAAGCTCCTTCCTAGTAGAATTCCATATGCTTCCGTAATATCAGCAACGGGGACAGTCATCTTTACTCTTTTCTCCGAGAACGCTACAAATGTGAACTGCGCATCTTTGATCTGACCGATCAATGGAACCTACTTGGTTTCCAAGGAGTAACATCTGCCAAAAGGCTTGGTAAGGGTGAGGCCCAGAGCATGGGCTACTTTTTCGGCATGACATTATTGGAAGCCCTAGAATCAATTATGCAATTGCTTAGCTTGTGACCATTGATTAGGAGGGAGAGATAGAAAGGTTCTATTTTTCCTGATGCAGAAGTCGAGGCAACATTTATGCGAGATGCAGGAGGAGTAGAAAGAATTATTTTCGGAGGAACCTGAGTAGTTATGACAGCTTGGCTTTGAATGTATTTGGTCAACCTTACAAGTTGCTCAGGGTTTGACTGAAGATACTCGGCTTCAGACATTTGGATCTTGGTCTTTTTAACATGATAAATTATGTCAAATGTGGCCAAGGGTTGCGTTGATGAAGGAATGAGTCCCTCATTTCACGATGATAGGGTAGGATTACTGGTCTTGATAGGAATATGAGAGGGCTAATTCGGAGGGGAGATAGGGGAAAAATATTTCTTCAAAAAGACTTAATAATGGGTTGATCAGGAAGGAGACTACCTCTTTTAGCGATGGTTGGAGGCGTGTTTGACACGGCCTTCTCTTTTTGCATCCTAGCAGCAACTTCTGCTTCTTTTCCTTGGGAGTGGGTGAAAATAGCATATGACTGTCCACTTGCATACCCTTGGGTACCCTCTTCTTCATCAGATTCTTCATCTTCAAATTCCATATACCCAATTGTAGAGTCACCAGTCGGTTCACCGACATCTTGATCATCTTCACCTTGTGACAAAGGTTCTTCATAATTTTGCTCCTCTTCTTCGATCTCGACCAGGGCATTGACCGGAGGGGCCTCAAGCGCCAACCACGGAGCAGCTGAGGTAGGCGCGGCCTTTGTGGGACATTGTTGGAAGTGAAATTCCTCCGTGGGATATCCCAGTATGAAGTGTTAGGAGAAGCTTGAGCTAATTGCTTCTTTAATGCGAAAGTCGTTCACCATCTTCTAGAATGCCGGATCTGATGAAGTTTGAGAAGAAGTTGAAACTTTCGGCTTTGATGGCTCTTGCTTTAATTCACCAGATATAAGCGGGTTGTCCTCTATCTGAATGGTTACAGCTTGAGCGAGAACCAGGGTGGTAATTTTTTCTTGTAAGAGTAAGAAACTTACTCTCGAGCTCATGGCATTTACGAAGAAACACTTCGATTTTCCGGTGTTGGCAGCATGGTAGGCGGCACACGGTTGATTAGTGAATTGAAATGGGTGATGAAATCGCGCATGGTCTCATTGACTTCCTTCTTCAGGTGAGTGATCTTTGACAGTAACGCAAACGCGTCTTTTGAAGGCTTATACCTTTCTTCAAATGCAGTTCGTAATGTGGCCCAACTAGTGATAGATCCGGCCGGAAAATGTTGGAACCATTCTGTTGTGGGTCCTTGTAAGGTCTCTAGAAAGAGGCATACTGACACATCTTCATGGGTCACATCCAGGATGTTGCATGACATGATGAATGCAGATATATGTGAATCCAGTGCTTTGGTTTCCACTCCCATCGAATCTTGGGAAATTCTTTCAGTTTCCATGAGGGAGTGCGTGAACAGGATGTGGCAAAGTGAGTGGGCCCATAGCATTTCCCCATGGTACTGCCATTTGAACAGCTAGAAAAAGGACACGAGCTGGAAGCACGGTTCCACTGAGCAGCAAAGCACTGCAAAGAGATGAGGATGTTCCTTGTGAGAAATGCTTCCTTCGTGGAGGTGAGACACTTCTAGATGACCGATCAGCTGAACTTAGTGATGAGAAGCGTGCCGGTGTAACACTAAAGTTGTGCCTTTGAAGTAGATCAAAAGTAGGATCGATTTCTCCATGAGCTTTCTTGCTATGAGTAAATGGTTCACCCGCCAGTGTACCTTCCAGATCTACAATATTTTGGAGCAGATTTAAAAACTCTTTTTGGTTGTACTTGCTGATTTTCTGATTTTTCTGATAAAAATCAGCAGCATGTACCTTTTCTAAATATTTAATTTTATCCCCTTTTTGAAAACCGGTTGTGGTTTAATGACAAATATTAACGAGGATAAAATAATGGCCAACTTAGTAAGCTGATTTTCAGATTTTAGAGTTGACTTTTGGCAAGGGTTTTGAAATTTTGCAAAATAGTCAAAAACTCAGATCTACGGAAAAATACGAGCTTTTGTAAAAACTTAGTGAACTAAAGATCTCTAACTAGCCCAGATCTATGGATCTCTGAAGAAAATTTTCAGTTTGGAGCATTTTTGCAAAAATTGGATTTTAAGCAAAAGTTAAAATTTGCAAACAGGTAGTGATTTTTACGATTTTATTGATTTTCTAACATACCACTACCATAGATCTGTTTCGATCCCCAGTAGAGTTGCCAAAAACTGTTGGTCCAAAAATCTATTGTGAGAGCAGATCTATGGATAGATGAGCCAACAGTGTGCAGGGCATAGCCCCTCTTTGAGACAGTAAAGCGAAACTGGTTTATTGCTATTCTACCAAACAGGAATCTGCTTGCAAGTCCTATAGTATTCTACCTTCAAGGGGGTTTGGGATCTCATCTCGGTAGAGGTGCTTCCAACTACGAAAAGAAGGGAAAGAAGTGAGGAGAGGAGATAGGATAGATCTGAAGGGAGAAAAGAAATGAATTCTAAAGCAGAAAGGTCGAGGGTCTATGTTTTGGGTGGTAGTAAATAGAGTCGAACCTACTTGCGTATGCATTTAACAAAGCAATATTGATGAACAAATGACAAAAAGTAGAGATAGATCCAACAGAATAAACATATAGATCTAACATAAGAAAGATCGATGCCCATAATACACATATTCAGCACAAAGTCTTAATATTTGTATTAATGTTTTCTTTTGTTACAAAAATTACAAAGCCTTTTCTTCTCACTTCTATTTTTCATCTAAAAAGTGTCTACCCCTGAATACAACAAGTATTCAAGTATTTATAGGAGAGGAGAGAAGAAGACAAAAACAAACCAACCACTTACAAAATATCTAGAAAATATCTAAAAAGTCAACAATTGACTTGGGCAAGTTTTTGGATGGCAACATCCCATGGTGCAACATGGATGATGTCATCGTGTATGCCAACATGCTTTTTAAATATTTTACAAAAATGATCAATGGATCCCAGGAAGAAACTACTCTTCAGTGTAAAAGGGCACACTTTTTAGCATGTCGACAGGACTTTCTCAGCGCCTTGGGCGCACTTTTCAGCATGTCAACAGGAACTTCTCAGCGCCTTGGCGCACTTTTCAGCATGTCGACAGGACTTTCTCAAGCACCTTGGCACACTTTTTAGCATGTCGACAGGAACTTCTCAGTGCCTTGGGTGCACTTTTTAACATGTCTAAAGGACTTTCTCAGCGCTTTGGGTGCACTTTTCAAAGATGTCGACAGAACTTCTCGCTTTAACTCAAAAAAGACTGAAAAATGCCTAAGTCCTTAAAACTTGATTTTGGAAGGGAATTCGGGCTTCTTCGAATGTTGTCAAACTTCCTTGGGGCCAAAACAAAATTTTCGGTATGGTTACCTACAAATTGCCCTTGACAATTTTGTAGGATAAATGATAACAACAATGTTGAAACAGAAACACTCAATTATTTAAATAACATCGAATCAATATTCTATGGTGTGTCCCAAATATAGTTTTGAGTTTTTTTAGTAAATGTAATGTAATCAATGCTTGATATTTTCTATAATAATTATAAGTTCTAAATAATTCTATTATAAATATTAGTTAACATATTTGATGTCCTGGATTGCTTCTAAATGCTTATAATCCTCAATAAATATATGTAAATAATGAATTCTTTTGAGTTCTAGTCCTTGGATTTTGAGTGGATTTCAATGCTTTTGTTTATATAGACAAATTGAATTCAACCTCGGGCTCTATTGCCACTAGAACTTCCCTACAATGATTAATAAGAGAAAAATGAGGAAACAAGTAACAAGGGCAATTAAGCCAAAGGGGCCATCAAATATCATCTATATAATCTGCCAGAACCACGATGTATAGACATGTCAATAACACCTTCCTTAAACAAATAATTATCATTTACATAAACATATTAATAACTAATACATACTTTTAGCTATTTTCATTAGTTTAAAAGTCAAATCAAGTGAAAGCTTTCACATACAATTCAATTAAATTATGTATTTTTGTGTAAAATTTGACATTTGTATCATTCAAGATGACCGAGTGTGGTAGGACTTTTAAGGCATGCCCCCTCCCCAAAATCAAAAGTTAGAGCTTTCGCTACAGATGGAACTCGGCTTTACTGCACTTGGTACATAACTAGAGGGTTATAATATGATTATCTTTCCACGGCATGATTCTCGTAGAAAATCTGCAGCCTTATACAACAAACAACATAAAAGAAATAAATGAATACTTAAATAACTTGCATAAATAGATGAATATTCGAACCAAAGCAACTGCTGTGCATAATCTCCATTAATAAAAGCTTCATCATACTCGAGCTTCACTCTTTACAATCAAGTTGTGTGTGCAATTTATGTGCTTTCAATGCACATCCTTCCTTGTTTGTGCAGATTTCACACATTTGTGTGTGCATACAAAGCAATTACAATTGCTGTTATTTAAATAGAATAACTCACCCACTAATAACTCTTTAACTGAGCATTCTAAATCTAAACTCATGCTTTAAAACTTGAGTTTGCATGCTATGCATAATTTAAAACAGATTTATTTGAATTAAATCTAATGATAAAAATAAGATAAAGCTAACTTAACTAAAGCAAACTAAAACAAGACTAAAGCTAAAATTAGCTTTCCTAAAAATCTATAGTTGGAATTAAATATGCATCACATGCATATTTCCAACACTCCCCCTTAATTTCAAACTGTAGCTTTCACTCTTCTAGAGTTGTGTTTGCTTTTTCAGATCTGCCATGTGTAGGATCACAAACTCCCAAACAATCTCTCAAATATTCAAAAACTTCTTTTGCTAAAGCCTTTGTAAAAATGTCTACAAACTGATCTTCGGATCTACAAAATTCAAGATGAATTTCCTTGTTGTTTACTAGCTCCCTGATGAAATGATACCTCGTATCAATATGCTTGCTCCTCTTATGAAAAACATGATTTTTGGACAACGCTATGGCTGAGTTGTTGTCACAAAAAAATCTGTGTAGCTTCCTCTTGTTTCTGTTGTAAATCTATCAACACTCTTCTCATCCAAACAGACTTGACATGCTGCTCTTTGCTGCTACATACTCTACTTCTACTGAAGATAACGTGACAATGGGCTGCTTCTTTGATGCCCATGAAACCACTCCTGTTCCAAAGTGAAAAGTATAGCCGGATGTGCTTTTCCGATCATCTATACTTCCAGCATTGTCACTATCTGTATAACCAATGAGTTTGAACTCATCTGAACTTGAATATAGAATTCCATGATTCCTTGTTCCACGCACATACCTCAAAATTCTTTTTCCATCTTGCCAATGTGATCTTTTGGATATTCCATGAACCTTGATATGAGGCTTACACCATACATGATATCAGGCCTTGTGGCGTCAAATACATAAGACTTCCAACCAACTTTTTAAACAATGTTGGATCCACAAACGATCCTTCATCCTCTTTGCTCAACTTCAAACCTACTGCAACTGGTGTTGGTCGTTGGCTTACAATTCAACATGTTAAACCTTTTCAAAATGTCACTTGCATACTTTGCTTGTGAGATAAAAACTTCACCTTGATTGTTGAACTTCAATTCCCAAAAATAATGCATAAGACCAAGATCTGTCATCTCAAACTCCTTCTTCATGGCTGATTTGAATGACTCTGTAGATAGATTTCCAGTAATGATCAAATCATCTACATATAAACAAACAATTAAAATTTTACCTTGCTCATTTATCTTGGTGTATAAGGTAGGCTCACTTGCTGCTCCTACTGAAACCATTCTCAATCAAATAAGAATCTATTCTGTTTTACCAAGCTCTAGGTGCTTGCTTGAGACCATAGAGCGCTTTCTTCAATCTGTATACTTTTCCTTCATGACCTTCGATCTCATAACCTTATGGCTGATTTACATAAACTTCCTCTTCAAGGAATCCATTTAAGAATGCTGATTTAACATCCATCTGATAAATAGGCCATTTGTTTTGAGCTGCAATTGCTAAAACCATTCTTACCGTATCCAAACATGCTACTGGTGCAAATGTTTCGTTGTAGTCAACTCCATATTGCTGCGTAAAACCTCTTGCAACCAGCCTTGCTTTGTGCTTTTGTACTTTTCCATCAGCATTGTATTTTGTCTTGTAGACCCACTTGACTCCTATCACGTCCTTTCCTTTTGGAAGATCCATTAGCTCCCATGTCTGATTCTTCTCTATAGCATCAATCTCATCATCCATGGCTTTTTCCCAAACTTCATTCTTTATAGCCTCTTCGTAATATATTGGATCTGCAACTTGAGAAAATAATGCAAAAACTGAAAATGAATTAGTTGTATCAACATTATAAATCTCACTTAGACTTCTTGTTTTCCGTTGCGTAGGAGCATTTGATGCAGGACTACTTTTTGGTGATGGAGTAGCTTCTGGTGTTCCCTATGGTGTCTCTTGCATGGCTGAAGATGGCTGAAATCTTGGTGACCTCCTGACTATAGATGGAGGTGTAGCTTGTGCTATAACTTGTGGTGCATGTCCAAGATTTGTAGATACAGTAGCTTGTTGCTCTAAAGTTTCATCTGTCATATCATCATGCGGAATAGATGTTGTTATACTCACTGTTTTCTCTATACTTCCATCCCATGCTTCATTCTCAATAAACTGTACATCCCTGTTGATCACAACCTTTCCAGTGATTGGATTGTACAACTTGTATGCTTTTGTATTCTCTGAATACCCAACAAAAATACATTTTTCTCCTTTGTTGTCTAACTTCTTCCTTAGCTCATCAGGTACATGTGCATATGCTACACAACCAAAAACTATGAAATGTGAAACAATGTGTTTCCTATTAGTCCATGCTTGTTGAGGAACCATGTTCCTAACAAGTTTCGTTGGACACCTGTTCAAAATATAAAAGAAGTTCTCTTTTACGCCCGATACTCATTTGGAAGATGTTTTGCCTTCGACATGCTTCTTGTCATCTCCATGATGGTTCTATTTTTCCTCTCTGCCACACCGTTCTGTTGTGGTGTATACCTGGTAGTAAACTGCTTGTGTATACCATGATATCTACAAAAATTCATAAACTCATTAGAAACATACTCACCTCCTCTGTCCGTTCTGAGAACTTTGATGTAGTATCCACTTTGCTTCTCCACTAATGCCTTGAACTGCTGAAATGTATCAAAGGCATTTGATTTATTTCTCAGAAAATAAACCCATGTCTTCCTTGTGTAATCATCAATGAATGTCATAAAATAAATACAACCTCTAATAGAAGTTGTCTGCATAGGTCCACATAAATCTGAATGTACAATCTCAAGTGGTGCACTTGCTCTTGCTGTTTTGCCAACTGGGAATGAATCTCTGTGTTGCTTTCCCAAAATACAACCTTCACATACCCTTTCCGGTTTCTGAATCAATGGCAAACCTTTAACCATATTTTTTCTATATAATAAATTCAAACCTCCAAAATTCAAATGTCCATACCTTAGATGCCAAAGCCATGTTTCATCCTTCATGACTGAATGAAAAGCTGATTGTGTTCCTTCAGCATAGGACTCAACTATATTTACGTAGGAATCAGCGTGCAGGACTCACTTACTGTAGCGCAGACTTGATTTTCATTGGCGCAGGACTCATCTGTTTGAGTGCAGGACTCAACAAAAGACTGATTTGGCTTAACGCATGACTTTGCTGCAAACAGATCTGATTTCTTCTTCTTTCCAGGTTTCAAAATCAATGGAAACATCCTATTGCTGCTCATCTTCACTTTTGCAATCAACTGAGTGCTAGGAGCTTTGTCCACAATCACGCACTCATTGTCTTCCATATAGACTCGGTATCCTTTCTGTACCAGTTGTCCAATACTCATAAGGTTATGTTTCAAACCTGCAACATAGTAAACATCTTGCATACTTGTTTGCTCCCCCTGTCTTGTTAGAATACTAATCGTGCCTTTTCCTTTCACAGACACAATATTGTTATTTCCAAGAGTTACATCACTCTTAACTGAATCATCCAAACTAGAAAACAAATCTAGATTACCTGTCATGTGATTACTGCAACCTGAATCTAAATACCATACATCACATGGACTCTCTTTTGACAAATTACATTCAATAGGGGATAAAGAAGGTATTGCTTCGGCAATCCTTGTGCATGCAATAAACATAGGTTTAGAAATAGAACTTCCAACCTGATTTTGATTTTGTCTCTCTTGATCATATTGCTTTTTCTTGCAATCATAAGCATAGTGCCCATACTTCTTGCAATAATGACACTGAACATGAGATTTATCTTGTCTCTGACCATAACTCTGTTCTTGATTATATCCTCTTCCACTTGAGTTTGATGAACCACTGCCACGTCCTCTAGATGGACTTCTTCCTCTGCCTCTTGGGCTGAAACTTCCTCTTCTTTTGCCACGACTACCTACTTGTCTGAGATGCAAAAGCCTGATCTACACTTGCATGTGATCTATTCATCCTCTGTTCATGATTGATTAGTGATGCATGCAACTCATCAATAGAAAATTGACTCAGATCCTTAGTTTCTTCAATAGCAACAACTAAAGGATCAAATTTCGTAGGCAAACTTCTAAGCAATTTTTCAATAATCCTTCTGTCCTCAAGAGTCTCACCATGGGATTTGATTTGATTGACTAAGCCAACTACATATGTAAAAAATGATTCTACAGAATCTGAATCTTTCATTGCTAAATTCTCAAAATCTCTACGAAGTAACTGTAGCTTGGCGGTTTTTACTTTCTCCTTACCTTGATATGCAACTTGTAAAGTATCCCATGCAGTCTTTGCTTGACTAGCTGCTGCCACTCTTGGAAGAATGCTTTCATGCATTGCCTGATGAATATAGAAAAGAGATTTTCCGTCCTTCTTTCGTAACTCCTTCAAAGTATCTTTCTCTGCTTGAGAAAGTGCAATATATGTTGCTGCATTTGCGGGCTCTGTGTACCCATCTTCAACGATCTCCCACACGTCTTGAGATCTGAATAGCGCCTTCATGGTCAACGACCAGTATTCGTAATTCTTTCCATTAAATTGCGGTGTCTGCATACCGGATGTAGAAGCCATAGCTTGCTACCAATTTAATAAGCTGCTGGAATAACCTCGCTCTGATACCAATTTGTAGAAAATCTGCAGTCTTATACAACAAACAACATAAAAGAAATAAACAGAATACTTAAATAACTTGCATAAATAGATGAATATTCGAACCAGCACTGCTGTGCATAATCTCCATTAATAAAAGCTTCATCATACTCAGAGCTTCAGCTCTTTACAATCAAGTTGTGCGTGCAGCTGTGTGCTTTCAATGCACATCCTTCCTTGCTTGTGCAGATTTCACACCTTTGTGTGTGCATACAAAGCAATTACAATTGCTGTTATTTAAATAGAATAACTCACCCACTAACAGCTCTTCAACTGAGCATTCTAAATCTAAACTCATGCTTTAAAACAGTTGCATGCTATGCATGATTTAAAACAGATTTATTTGAATTAAATCTAATGATAAAAATAAGATAAAGCTAACTTAACTAAAGCAAACTAAAACAAGACTAAAGCTAAAATTAGCTTTCCTAAAAAAACTACAGTTGGAATTAAATATGCATCACATGCATAAATACTATATATAAAACATTCTCACGAATAGGTTGCCCCAGAACTCTTAGAAGGACAGAGGTGTTGTTTTGGAATATGAAGAGGAATAGAATGGGTGGTGTTGTTAGAATTTGCAGAGCATTGACAGGAAGGACACACAATTAGAGGTACTCCGGGAGATACTGCTATTCCTCTCAGTTTCAGAGTCTTCAATTTTGATAACTCTTTCTGCAGTCTTTTGTTCTCTTCCATTAAGAACTTGTAACACCTCTTCCACATCTCACAGTCCGTTTCTCTTTGCTTATTCTTTCTCCTGCAAATTCATTGAAATAAAGTGAGTTTCAACAGATTCAATATTCATCATATGTTATGACAAGAAATGAATTGTATCAAATTATTTTTGTCTCGCAGTTTTCGATTTCTAATCAATATTACTTTGAAAAAACCAATCTTAAAACAATGAAATATGGGCATGGCTTGGGTGGATACTTTACCTTGCCCTCTTATTTTGGAACCAAACTTCAACTTGTCGAATACTCAGGTTCAGCTGCTTTGCCAGGGCTTGTTTTTGCTTCTGTACACCAAAAACGAAAATTAAATAGTAAGATTGACATAATGTATTGATGTCTCTAAAACATATAGGAAATAGACTTCACCCCAACAATATAACCAGCCTAAATTTACAGAAATTGTGTTTGGCTTACAAGAAAACATTCATCTCAAAGTTTAGTCAATTATCATTCACAAGTTATAACTCTAATTTTAAAAATTCGACAACAGAGAAAGGAAGTGTACTTGTAACACCATACCTGTTATTTTCTAAATAAATAAATACCATCTAATTCTCAAAGCTTGAGGCTTGGACTTTTTCAAATTTTGAGGATGTGACGGGATGGTTATTAAAATAATATATATAATTTATTATTCAAATATTTCTATTTTATTTAATAAAATTTAAAGATGTAAATTGTGTTTACTGTTATAGATTTTTTTGAATTAAAATTTAATGTTTTTGGAAAATACAATAATTTTTAAAAATAAAAATATAAGATTTTTCCTTACATCCCTTCAAAATCCTTAAATCTCTCAAACGCTTAAGATGTTTAAAATTTCACTAAAATCTAAGAGACCATCACCATGTATGGTAAATATTTCTTTTTTTTTTTTCTTAAGATTTTAACTATATCTTTATTTCTTAAATGGTAAATTTTATTTTATTTAAATTACTTTTTTTTTATGGCTCGTTTGTTTTAGGCCTTCAATTTTACATCTAATTAAATTTGTTGAATGTAGTCACTATAATTTTTAGTTATATAAACAAAACATAATCGATATTTTACTTTCATTAACTAATTAATCTTAGATAAAAATTGACTCTAATGTATAAGGAAAACCAATTGATCAATTAAAATAAAAATGTTAAATTACAACACATTAAATATAAAGCATGAGAAATTTAGTGGCCTTAAATCTGCACTAACAGTTACCAAATCATTGGTAGTAAAACCAAATCTGAAAAATGACATGCCAAAGCGTAATGCAGTTAAAACATGCAAACAGGTTGAGAAAACTTATGGTTTCTCAGGATAGTTTGAAAGTAGATCTTCTAGTGCCATCTCTCTCTAAAGAAGAAAGACTTGTTCAAACTGCGAATATCTTGGTTAAGATCCACAACAGGAGATGTAACATCAAATAGACAATAGATTCTATGTAAAACTGATACCTTCGAATAGTTTTGTACACTCCAATTGCAACTTTAAATTCCATAAACTGTTTGATCTTGCATACATTATTAAAATCATTCACTCAAGGTGAGTCATTAAACACATGCAAACTGTATGACATTAAATGTTGAAAAATAGTACAAATACAATATGCATAAAATATGTGTCATTATATGTTGAAAAGTACACTTACAATATTCAGAGTGCTGTTATCCTTGAAGTATTGTTCCATACAAACTGATTGTTCTCCTGACAATCTGAGCTTCTTTCTAGGACCCTCCTCTTCTTTATTGCTCACCACAACGTTCTTCACCTCAGAATCATTATGCGGCTGGTCAGTGGAATAGTAGGCAGAAGGAGGTGATTTTTTCACGTCCATGATGGTTTGCCTGCACATTTCAGTCTGTTTAGATTTGTTTAAATTTTTTCCTACAAAGTCATTGAAATCAATTGAGTTTCAAGACATAATTAATAAAAATCTTCTGGGTCGAATTAAATTTTCCCCAGCATTCTGATCCCCTGCTGGAAGCATCTTGAGATACTGAATTCCTTGTTTATTCCTGAGATGAATCCAAGATCCCAAGATACGAACGGTTCCAGAAGATTTCTATCCATTATTAGTTTTTCAAGCTTCTTAAAGCAAAGGAGAATATAACCAGAATGCAAAGAGAGGGCATGGTACGGATGGATAAATACCTTGCCCTCCTATTTTGGAACCAAATATGAACTTGTCGAGGGCTAAGATTCAGCTGCTTGGCCAAAGCTTGCTTGTTTTTCTGTAAACAAATAACAAAAATATAAAAATTGCTTGACATGAGTGTATTGATGTCCATAAAAATTGCAGTAGTAAGATTCTGCTCGGTATCACATTAATACAAGCCTGAAACTTAGGCAATTGTGTTTGGCTTAAAAAGGAGAACCATAACCCATTATACAAATCTGACAGGGACTCCTAAACTTCACAGAACTTTGTTATTTAACATTTAACTAAAATTAATATCCTACAAACTGGTTGTCATAAATAGATTCTACTTTCGAATTCATTTTCTAATGACAGATCACAAATAGATCTAAAATTTTCTATAGGCCATTTCCTTAAACTTGTCGATTTACTTTTTTAATTTATACCGAGATATATGGCCCATAAGACCAAAAAGAGACGCACATAGTCTACTTCCACTCAACATTGTTCTTACCACATGGAAAATAAATTGATCTACTAACACAAATACACTAAAATAACAAAAACAGTAAATGAAAACTCATATAGTTTAGTGGCCTAAAGTCTGCAGTAAGAGTTAGCAAATCCTGCAAACATATCCAACATCAAATGTTGGAAAACACACTTACAGTATTCGGATTGTTTTTCTCTTTGTAGAATTCTTCCATACAAGCTAACTGTTCTATTGACAGCCGGATCGGTTTCTTTATACAACCTTCGCCCTCTTTTACTTCTTCATTACTAATCAAAACTTTCTGCAACTCACAATCCTTATGCTGATGTTCGTTACAGTTGGAAGCAAGAGGTGATTGATTAATGTCGAGGATACTTTCCCTGCTTACTTTCGATTCTACATCTGCAGTTACATAAGAATATCTTAGTTTACTATGTATCAAAAAATCCAAATCAAAATAATCTGGTTTTGCAAAAGAAAACTGTTTACAAGATGGATTTTCGGACAACAACAGAGTCCGAGAACTAGAATCCTGGTAATGCAACAGAGCACCGGGATCCAGATCTGACCAAGGAGGAGGAACATTATAATGTTTCCCTATACCAATACTCAATCCTAAACCCAGAAGTGTTTTACAATCATCGTCGCCCATACCAGAGAATATAATTAGTCAAAGACTGATGCTTGCAGATACAAATGATATCGATGAAGCAAAGAGAGATGTGTAATTTGTAGGAGAGGGGCAACAGCCTCCATCGACCACTGTCCTCCTCGTAAATCCACACATTTGAATAAAACAATTAGACAATAATGATGATAATGAGCACGGTTTGAATTCCGTTTAGAAGTAGAAACACATTTACACAATTATGCTTTTCCCCACAACAACATTGGGACCGAGTGCAGTAGAATAAAACACAATTACTGACTGTGGATATATTTCCATGCCTGCGTGTAGAAAGACTTTTCACCATTACGGAAAACTCTAGGAATTTGCTGTGATTGCTGTTTGTATGAATCTGTGTAGTTATTTGCTTTTTTCCAATATTGCACGTTTCCGAGTTATCCAAATCCCCACACCGTATATAACGGACTGCCACCCACCAACAATATTTTTTAATTAATGTTTCTGCATGGTGCCTCTCAATCATGTATGTTTCCAGTCCTCCTTCACCATGATTTAGTTTCAGTCAACAAACTGCCTAGTTTCCGTGTTTCTGTTAATGTAACATAATGTGTTTTCCCAATAAAAAAATGGAAATGATGGCTTCCTCTCATGCAAATCTTTCCAAGTTCCAACCTTTACTCCAAATAGTTTTTAATGCTTAAATTGGTGAAAATACTATCCATATCTTGTGAGTTGTGCGTTGCTTTCATTTTATGTGTTTTTACCGAGGGATGGGCTGAGATTGGGTTTAAGTCGGACATTTTTAAACTATGAAATTGTAAAACTAAACTGATTGTCCTATTCCGGACTCTCTAAATCTTATTCATTTTTCTTTAGTTCATTTCATATGATTGGGAAATTATTTTTCTTATGAAAAATCCCAATTTGGAAATGACGCCTTAAAAAACAATTTAATTAAAATAGATTTTGAAATTCCAGTCCTATCTCAATCAAATTCCATCTAAGGAATATGTTTTGAATTCAACATTTAGTGCACATTAACTAGTGTATGCAAGTGTCCTAAAACTTAGTACATTGAATGAATGCAAAATTTTGTGTACACACATATACATATACATAGATATAGATGTATGTGTGTATGTATATACACACATACATACATACATACGTGTGTGTGTGTGTGTGTGTGTGTGAGAGAGAGAGAGAGAGAGAGAGAGAGAGAGATTTTTTAAATTAAGTTTATTTTGGCATAAATATGAAACATACATTTTTTTCTCTTGGAACAATTAAAAAAATATTCACTTTCCCTCTTACCTTTTATCTCTTTAAATACCCTAACGTACCTATGAATATATAGACTTCTTGAATTATATGAGCCTTGATAATAATAATAATAATAATAATAATAATGCTACAAAAATAAAGGTGACAACCTCAAGGCATGAAGATGATCGTCTTTAAAAACAATGCACAAATCGATTTTTAAGAATTGTAAAATTATGAATCGGAAAGCAATATATCTCTACCATAAGAACTGGAAAGATTTTTAGAACTTTGAAAATCAAGGTGAGTATAAATAAAATAGGAAATGAGAGGAAAGAATGAAATGGAATTAGAACAAGACAAAATAGACTAGATTAAGATGTCGATATGAAGAACGAAAAGTTGCATATAAACAATAGTACGTTGAAAGTGTAAAAAAAAATGATCCAAAGGTATAAAACACAAGGAACACATGCTAATAAGATCCCAACTTAGATGGATGATAAGATAAAGACATATATAAATAAAATTAGGTCTATAAATGATGCTCCACTTTGATATGTATGTGTCCATGTATGTCAAATAAAAAAACTCACTTCTAGTGTTTTGTTGTTCTTATCTTGTCATCCCTTGTGAATTGGTAAATTTGGTAAGAAGATGAGAGTGTGCTAAAGTTTGAAAGGAAAGAAATGTCAATAGATCTACACTATGGAATGTTGAGAGGTTCATGTGACTAACATTTTTCCTTGCATTTAGGGATATGGAAACTTGTACTGCTAAAACATCTCCAAATGCATGCAAATAAATCAATAAATCACTAAATTAATCTATAATCAAGAAACTATTAAATATATAAGAATAAAAAGATAAAATGAATTAATACACATGGTAATGTTGAAGAATGCAAAAATTTCTTATGAAATTCATGTCTCAATTATCCAAAAATGGATCTAAAAAACAAAAAAAAAAGACCCAATTATTTGTATTCTCCTTAGAGATACTTGTAAAAAATCTAAGTGCATATTCTTGGTAGGTTCTTAATATGAAAAAATGGTCAAGTAATCTTCACAAAAGGTTGATGGTGATCCAGATACCTTGAAATGACATAAGAAGGCCATTATTGTTCTACTTCCTCCATATGTAAAATTCTTAAACTTGTATAAATTGTGAAGGAGAAGCTTGGTTGTATCCTCTAGATGTTCAAACACCCAATTCTTGTAAAAGTACAAAGATCACCACTTGCATCCTCTAGATGTTCATATGCCCGGTGCATCCTCTAGATTCCCAAACACCTAGTTGCATTCTCTAGATGCCCAGATTATAACAATCGGTGCATAATACATTTAAAAAATATGTATATTTTTGCATCTACCATACGCTGACACCTTTCTGTCTGCAAAAGAAAGACGCCTAGACATCCAGTTGCCTCTTCTGAATAAATAGACGCCCGACACCTCTTGTATTTATAAACATTGTGCCTCCTCCATATATTTGATGCCTCTCTAGATGCCTCCTCTCAACCGTTAGATTTGTTTTAAAACCTCCTCCTAATGTCTATTACCTCCATACAACATACACCTCTCCAAAAGCCTCCCAAGATGCCTCCTCTAGGTGCTAAAATAGGAATCGAACAAATTTGTTTGTATTAAAAAAATGCTCTCGACTTCCCAAATTTGTTCACCTTCCCAAATCAGTTTGTTTCATCTTCCCGCTTCCGTGGGAAACAAAACTATAAGTACAAAATCAATTATTCATGCCAACAACTTATTTTGAGTGAATTCAAGTGTGAGAAAAAATGAAAAGTTGGAGTTCTTTGCTTGTTTTGTTCATCCAACACCGAGTTCTTCATTGTTGAGGATTACAAGAAAGAAAATACAGTTATAAGGAGATTGAATCCTTCTTGAAGGTAAATTTAGGTAGTAACTTTGTATTTTTGAGAATTACATAGTGAAAGGGAAATAATATGCTTACCTAGATGGATTTTTTCCCACATTGTATTTCTCCGAGAATAAGTCTTGTGTCTCCTTTTCCTTTTTATGTGTCACATTTCGATATTTTGTGAATGTTCTAATGCACAGATATATTGTATGAAATGGAACTTAGGATTTTCCATTCAATTATCACTAGAACAAGATATGTTTATTGTTTCAAAGATACAATTTACATATCAAATTGGTATCAAAGTGGTTATGATGAAATTGTTTTATTGGTTTAACTTGTGTTGACATTTAAGAGATTAGATGCCCCTTACCCGAAAGGGAAGTGAAAGTGGTGAAGGTATCCTTATTCCTTTTGAAGCAAATATTTCCACTAAGAAATGGAAGAAAGATGCCTTACTACCCGAAAGGAAGTAGAAAGTGATGAAGGTATCCTTATTCCTTTTGAAGCAAATATTTCCACTAAGAAATGGAAGAAAGAGAATCGAGACATGGCTCGAGAGAAGATGTAGGTAAAATCGAAGAGGAACATTTCTATAAGATAGAGGAAAATGTGGAAAGTATTTCCTAAGATGTGGGTGATTTCATTTAATTTGAATTAATTAAACTTGCTTGCATAAAGAACTATTGTAATAACTAATGTACAAATGCTAAAACATAGTAATGACACAAGAAAACTAGCATGCAATGTGAAAACCCTAAGCAAGAGAGATATAGAGATAGAAGGACTTAGTTAATTTTCAAGTGAACATGAAGTGATCCGGGAAATATAAATGGCTAAACAGAATTCAAATATCATCGTAATTGCTCACATTAAAAGCTGGAACTTAGGAACACAAACGAACAGGGCACCCCGTGTAGGGAAAAGGCACCTTGGTGTTGGTAATCGTGAAAATGCTTAGAAACTACATTCTTTTGTGATGCAAGTTATTCATTGTTGGCTCCTATATCGCTTGATATTTTCTCATTGGTCTTCGAAGACCTGTAACCTACAAGAAATAAGTTCACCTACACATACCCATAAATCACATCAAACCTAAAAAGGAAAATGTAGAATGGGGAGTCGACCTTGGGTCACTGAAGAGTGAACTTATGATTGAGCACTACACTACATCTCAAAATCCATGTAGTTATTGTGTGTGTGTAGAAATGATGCCCTAGGATGCCTTTGTGCAAGTTACACTCGATAGAAGGAAATAACTAGAATGTAAGCAATGTAGTAGAATGTGTAGATGGAATAAAATGAACTTCCCCTTCGTATGTTGTGTATGTGGAATATGTAGTCCCTTATACCTTAAATGAATGTTATATGGATTCTTTGAAGTGATTTAGGTGCCTTTTGAATGCAATATTAGGTGTTAATAGTAATGATTATTGTTTGGTGCTTGATTTGTAACACATAACTATGTATTTATATGATTGCCTTGTTTGAATTTCAAAATTTACAGCTAGAAGGTTGACCCATAAGTGAAAAAGATGCCTGAAATCTAAAAGAGACCCAAAAGAAGTGAGTAGGGTAGAAAAGGGTCGGGGGTTCTTAGAGGGGACATGACTACACTGGTCACTTCTGTCATGGCTAGGCAGCATGGTGTTTGAAGCCATAAAAGATAAACTAGTAAAGTTCCAACTGGGTCATGTGGTGTGCAAGACCAAATAGAAAACAAGAGACATAGAAAAGAGGCCAAAGATAGTTGTTAACCACTAGTTTTCTTTCTTAGGAATCATGTAAATGCTAGTATGCTTTTAGGACCTAGAAATTTACCCAAGTGCGTGATTTTGTGTCTACATTTTCCCCTAATTTATGTTATTGAGTGAATACTCAATAACATAAAGTAGATAGAAGATGCATACCTTATGATCTATGTTGAGCGTGTGTTGAATAGTGTATCGAGTGGACAAGTGAAACCTGTAGTGATTACAAAATGAAGCGTGGAGACTAGGAAAGGAAAGTGTGACCCTAGGGGTGAAGTGTATGCATAAAGATATGTGGATATAACTTGTATTTGATGAAGAAATGTGCTCATTGTTGCATATTAAATAGGGACCTACAAAAGAAGAGAGAAAAATTAGTCAAAGTCATGTATATGAAAAATCTAAGTAAAGCATGTATAAGTATGTAGAAGTGTGACAAATTGGTAGTAAAAATAAAGTGTGCACTTAATGTAAAAGAGTGTAAACGATAGAAAAATGTCCCTAAAATGTCTGAAGAGTAAATTTTTTGGGTGATCTCATGCCAAGAGTGAATTTTTGGGAGATCTCATTCCAAGAACAAGTTTTTTTGGGTGATCTCACGCTAAGAACGATTTTTTTGGGTGATCTCATTCTAAATAACAAGTGTTGGTGAGAGAGGTCTAGTATTACTGTTCATCGAGGACTTTTCCTAATAAGCATTAGTGTAGATGGTGTGTCTCTAATTTGTTCATGTTTTCTGATCGTTCGAATTAGTTGTGCCTATAAATTGGAAATTCCTATACAGACTTATCTAGATTGTTACGATCGATAATCTAAATGTGTGTTCCCCTAGAACATTAATGCCCAAGGGGGACATGAGCACCCAAGCACTATTGTTTGATATTTGTCATTGGTGTTTTTGTTATCTTTGAAGATACAAGTTAGATTCAAGGTCATTCTATAATTTTGTTCCTATGTTGATTCTCTAATGTGTAGATCTCGTATTGTAGCTTTGAGGTCATTTGGGGTGTATGTGACGTCGGTAGGAGAATGCTACCAAAATGAGAGGACCTAATGTTGTGCTGAATTGTATACCCTGTAAGGGGTAGGGGATGTGCATGGTAGTATCCAAGGAACATGAAAAAAGAGTGTCTAGTAACATGTGTTAGTAGAAAAGTATCAAACTTGCAATATAAGACAATGTAATAGGCCACGGTGTGCAAACAAATATAAACCACAAAAATGGGTTTCAAAGATGGGACATCGATCACAATGTCACATGAAAATAAGGGCCAAAGCGGCCAAAAAGAATGCAAATAGTGATGAAAAAAGACATAGCGCATAGCCCACAAAAATGGCATACAATAGCAAACATTGGAAAGAAAAATGTATTGTACAACTATGGTTGCATATAGTCCTATAAGGAAAATGTTGAACATAAAGCACCTGTTAGTAGGTTATAAAGATAAATAGTATTACATGGAATGTATGTATCGATGGAAAGTAATGTGCTAGAAAGTATAAGTAGTAAATGATAAAACAATAGCACCGTAATGCGTGAGAGTAGCAAAGGTAGATGCCCAAGAGCCTCATGGATTTGGAAAAGGATATAGTGCTAAACATCATTGCAGTGTGTGATAACATGTAGGAGATATGCATTCACAAGTAGAGACCAAGTGACTATGCATGTGTATATGATAATGACGTACTTAGTAAGAAAAGTGCATCATGTAAGAGTAAGTTCAACCAAGATATATAAATGCAATGTATGAGTGTGATGGAATGGTACACAATGTCCAAATGTGATAGAGCAATGTGCCCCCACTATATGTGTATTAGATGAGTTTCATTTATAAATTACCCTTAAAACAATAAAGAATGAACCATAGAACAATAGTGCATCATCAATAAATATTTTGTACGAGAATAGATGCTAAAGATGTATCTTGAAGCATAGAGCGTGAAGTGTAGTGAATGTGAGTTTTATTTTAGAATTAGACCCTCACTAGTCAAGTATGAACCATGGAACTAGAGTGTGTCATGGGGTAATGAAGATACAAGGTGTGTATAAGAGGGTTTGAAAGTTATTGGAAAGATTAGACATGAAGCACGGTGCATGAAGTGTGATAGGAGATAATAGAGACAACTTACGAGTAATGGAAGAGGGGAATAAAGAATTATGCACCCATGTGTGTGAGGAATATTAGGCTATTCGACGATAGTGAAGAGAAAGGGCCCTCCACCCGATGTCTAAGGAGACAAAGGCATGTGATGATGCTCTAAGATCGGTGGTGTAGGAGATTAATTATGTGTACGTGAAGGAGACCTATGTGGTGAAGGTGGTGGCGAAAACCTGTATGAAAGGGCTTCCGAGTAGGAGACCGAGGTAGACAAGGTGCACTAATGGTCCGATGAGGAAGAAAATGTTGTGAAGTAGGTCGTGTATGAATAGGTGAGCTTGGTGTAGAGTTTGGTTTATACTTGAGAGGCATAGGAAGCCTAGATGTTGTGATTGGTGTATCAACAAAATTAGGCGAAGGTAATGGTGTGCATGGTGGAATTTATTTGATAGTAACAAGTTGTTTATTGTGGATGAACTTGAGATACAAATGGTTCATAAAAGGGATGACTTGGGAAGAATAGAGCCAATAGATACCTAATATCATGTCACAACCATTTATGGAAGATGCAACGACAAATGGTATAAGCATAATAACAGCCCAACTATGATGGGAAGCTTGACATAGCTAAAAGAATGAGGATTGGAAATGTGACATTAGATAGTTGAAAATTGATTTATAGGAGTCCAATGGAGCACGCATTGGGAGGATTCATTGAATAGATAATATTTTTATTGATGGTAGAGGTACCAATAGAAGTATTAATATGCGAGGAATCGGAAGAGAATTATTGTCACACAAATCTGCAATAGGAAAATTCTCAAATTTCATGCATGACAACCATACCCTACCTGAAAATTTTACTCAAAGGTCATGTTGAGCCCTCCTTCCTATCACCCAAATCCCTGAGTGAGTAATTCTATAGGTAACTTATGGATACACAGTCATTCCAATTGTTTTTGAGGAAAGATCCATCAAAACAGTTTTTGGCAAGCTTGGGAAAGATCATTTTCTAATCTTCTCGAAGCTGGTGCACATCCTTTGAAGTGGAACGAAAGGAAAAAATACATCACAGAGGCATATAAGGGAGTAAAGAAAAATTTTAAATAAATTTTGGAAGGTTTTGGGAAGATTCCCAATTTTTGGAGCAGGTTTAGCAAAGTGGGTCTTGGAGGCCTAAGTAGTGCACATGGCCAAAAAAGCTACTGAGCTTCAAGAAGTGATTCGGGAGATCCAAAAGGAGTTAAGAGTCAAAAAAATATCTTCAAAAAGTTAATTCAAATATATACAATATGGTGGAATCGATTCTTCATAAAACATTGGATATCTATGCCTGACTAGGTTTTCACATGCACAACCTTGAAATCACGTCAAAAATCCTATTTTTCAAGGAATATATGGATGAATCAGAGATTATAACATCACCATTGAATTTATAAGGCCATTTCTATGAGGAATCATATAAAATTTCGTCAAAACACACCTCCCAAAACTCAAGTTATGGTGCTAACAAGTTGTTCTCAAGGCACGAGTTCAAATAGCTAGCCAATTTGGGTGAAAATCCAACCAATGGGAGATTGGCACACATTTTTCACCAAGTGCACCAAAAATTTGGTGTAATAGGTGCAATAAAATTTACCCTTAACCTATTTTATCCCATGGACCCTCCACATGACCGCATTTCAACTCCCTGTAAGATAAGACCCCAAGATTCATTTCCTAGCCCCACTCCGTGCAATCACGCTCTGCCACTTGTCAAGCCAGGGTGAGGGTGAATTTTTGTCCCATGTGCACCAAACCATTGGTTTATCTAGTGCAAAAAAATCCCCATCCCTCCCATTTAGTCTCTTGGTCACCCATGTGCCCCCGACAGTTGTTTAAGGTGCTTTTTCTAAGCCCCCACTCAACCCATCGACAAATCATGTTCTGCCATGTGGCCCAATGAGGATAGGGCCCATTTTTTTGCACAAACTGCACCAAAAACTTGGTGCAAGTGATTCAAAAAGTGAGACCCATCCTTAAAATCAAAGAAATGTAAAATTTCTAACTACTGAGATCTTCCAACTTCTTCCTTCGTGCACGCATATTTCCCTCCAATCGCTTAGCATTTCCTTCAATCCTCCATTTTTTATGTTGTCACACATTCTACGTAACATCTTTCATATTTTAATCATCCTTCAGAATTGATACGGTGAAGAAACAGATGATTTTCAAGAAAAACTCAAGAGTATGAGCTATAAGAAATCCTAGGCTCAAGACAAAGAATTCATTGTATCTCCCAAATCTTGGGTCCGATGTCAATGAAAATTGGAGAAAATATTCTTCATCTAGATTATTTTAATATGCAATAAAAATACCTCAAAATGATTCATTAATATTTTAATGGCATCCATTTGAAATTTTGTAACCTAGGGTGTTCTTCCATCATTTTTCATCAAACCGTGAATCGGATTGAACCAAGAATCTGAATAAAGACTAAAGAGAAAAAACCCAAAAGGAATCTTAATTTTTTCATCAATATGACACTCCAAAGTTCATATTCTAAAATATCAAGCTTTGTTGGTTCACACTTTTCTTTTTTAGTAATTTTCTAGAAAAGGAAAATTCCTCCAAAAGAACAGAACAATGAAAATTGCACAAGCTAAAAACTAGGGAACAATGATCGAAAAAGCCAAAAAAAAAAAAAATAAAAATCAACTTTCCAAAAATGGAAAGTACTTAAAATTGACCCCAAGACATCTTTGGAAAACCCATAACGTGAAGGAAACACCTCAATGCAAGCAACAAGACAAAAAAAAGTGACACTGCCTAAAATAGCAGCTCTGGGACCAACTTTCTAAAAATAGTATTTTTTGGCTCCAGTTGCAAAAGTTGCTACCATCTCCATAGTAACTTATGTCGCTGATTTTTGTCATCCTCTTGGGATTGTAAGATTATTCTAAGGCTCAAACAAAGAATTGATAACTTTATATTGGCCTTGGAAGCACCATCCAAAATTCAAATGTGTTCGAGAGGTAATCCAAGGCATCATAAGTACGCAATTGTTGGATACATCTTTGTCAATCAAAGAGTTGAGTGATTTAAAATAAGTTGGTCACAAAGAGATCAATGAGTTGAATTGGTTGATCAATCAAGTATTAAAACGGATCGTCGTGAATAGTTCATGTGTCCATCCCAAGCTCACATTGGGAAGTCCTGAAACAGTGTCTCTCAACACTTATTTTGTTACTGAGATGTCTATGCATCATGTACCTAGGAGGAATTGTGATCATTATTGGTGGGATAAAGTGTTTAAAAATCACTTCATCAAAGCTTCCTAATGATTAAACCAAAGTGGATATGTAGCAGAAGTCATCAGAGATAAGTTTTGACCCTCAAGCTTCTTTGGAGTGGACCTCAGTGAGCAACGCCCATGATCATCAAGGTGATCACTCTAAAAATGTTTCTAAACACTCAGTTTGAGATATTCATGCATCATCTGAAAAAGGTCTCATGGCATTAAGAGTTCATAGATCCAAAGTTCACCACATTAGGGTATTTCATCATATCAGTCAGACAACGAGGTGAAGGCGGTAAGGAATCCTTTTCATCAACGTTCCTTCTTCCTTCTCCTCGTTCATTATCTCTCATTTTCCCCTTTCTTTCTAATTCTTTGTTGGGAACAATTATTTAATTTTTTCATATTCACTTGAGTGACCTAATTTCAAATTGTAAAAATATTTTCTCAAAACTATAAGAGAAATACTTAATTTAATAGAAAACACAAGGTTACAAGTGGAATAAGGAAACAAAGAGTCAAGTGGGGGTAGGAAAAGATTCTATATTTTGAAGAACTATTACTCTGTAGCAATAGTGGATTGTCATATGTTGTTGGACTTTTTGTCATCCATATACATGAAATAAAGCTACATTTCTGCTACATGTTTTCTTATTTTCTCTTTCTTGGTACAACATGTGTAAATTTCGATCAAGCAATAGATTTTCTTCTTTCCAAGATGTATGAATGTGTGCATATTTGTATGCATGGTTTCTTCTCATCATTGACATGATAAGAATAGTTAGCATCAACATATTTTGTTTCTTCTACTTCTTTCATTTATGCACTTTGTAAGCATAGTGATGCAAAAGTTGTGTATCTTCGGTAGATGATCCTGAAAACTTTGTGTTTTGATTCATTGGTCCCACTAGCTTCATCGTACTTTCTTCTATATTGAATGTAAAATGATTCCGGTTACTGGGTGTGAGCTCTGCAATCTACTCATGACAGTAATATTCCTTTCCTAACTTCTTTCCTTCCCCCTCATTATTGTGATTTTCCTCTCTTGCACCCCTTAAAAACATTTTTCCACAGGTTGAGTGGAGTATGCCTGTGTGATCCCCGACCAATTTGGCCACCCACAACATTTAGATAGGATTAGGATTATTTTAATTTCAATAATGGGAGTTGTACCATTCAATGCAGAGGGGCATAGCCCCATGAACATTAGTGGAGACACCTAATTTGTCCACCCGACAAATTTTCTCACCAACAAGAATGTAGCATGATAATCATGATCTAAGAATGTAATGATTAGTGGAAGTGCATCAGCAGAAGCAACAAGGAAATCAATATGCCCCATTGAAGGAGGAGGCACAATGCAATATGTATGATTGGAAGAAGAATCTGGAGCTTGCTTATCATTTTTGGGTAAAAGCTCATTAAATTTTTGTAGCTTTTTATTATCATTGACCAACTGAGAATTACATGGCTCAGGGAGCTTGAGTGCATTATTCTCAATGAGATCTTGAATAATATGCTTGAGTTTGAAACAATGATTAGTAGAGTTTCCAATGCATTGGTGATAATCACATAGTGCATTTTTGTCAAAGTTACAGCCACGGGGGTGAGAGGGATCAATATTGAGCTACGGTAGAAGAGTAGTAAGATTGATTTTAATAAGTTGTGGTAATAGATATTGAGGTGCATAAGGTATCTTAGTAAAAGTACACTTGGCAGCTTACAATTGTAAATTTTTAGGTGTAGAAACAACATTAATAGTGGTTTTTTCTTTAGTGGGCTTAGGATATGGTGTGAAAGTACATTTATCATAAAAACGATTAGAAGATGATGATGAAGTAGTGTCATAATATTTTAGTTTTCCCATAGATAATATTTTTCCTTCACACATTTTAAGTGTATGGCATAATTGATTAAATGAAGGAGAGGTCTCAAAGATAACACTCTCTTGAAGTGGAGGTAAGATTCTTTGAACAAAAAGATCTTGCAATTCATAATTGGATAGTACATTAGTCATCTTAGCTAAGTTGTTCTTATAATGCAACACATAGTCATTTAGATGCTAATTACATCCTTGTTTGATTTGAGAAAGTTGTGCATAGGATATCTTGGTTTCGATATTGATTGAAAATTAAGAAAGGAAAGCATTGGCTAAATACGTAAAAGAATTCATCGAGTGAATAGGTAGATCATAGAACCAACACATGGCGTAATCTTGTAGAATTCTAGGAAATAACTTAGCTAACAATGTATGATCATCCGCATAGTCAAGACATGCCACATGAAAATATCAGAGATGATCTTGAGGGACACTTTGTGACATTTGAAGTTGGATAGCTTAGGGGTGAAAAAGTTTGGAGTCGGTTGGTCGAGTGGATATTGTGGGAGAAAAAGGGGTGTGAAGGAGTAAGGAGGAATCAAGATATGGAGAGGAATGTGAAGTAGATTTTTGTAGTTGAAGGATTTGAATTTGTAGATCCTGATATAAAGAAGCTAAGTCATGAGTTCCTGAAGAGGAACCAGGTTGTGTATTAGAGGTATTGGGAGTAATGAGAGGAGTGGTAGTGGTAGAAATGGAAGTAGGAATGTTAAGGGGTTTGGTGGACACCATGGAAGCTGAGGAGTCACCTATAAGAGGAAAAGAAGTATCATCTCGATAATTTTTAATAGTAAGTAAAGCATTGAGAACATGCAGAATGTGTAAAGGGTTGGTACGCAATGCTTGACAAAGAAATCGGTGATCTTGTCTAGTTGTTTTTATCAACATTGGTATCTTCATCATATGATTATTTGTTATTAGAAGATTTAGTGTTATCAAGAGGGATTTTTTGAGTTAAGAAAAGGGTTGGAAGACTCATTTATTGATTTAGAGAACTTACGGACAGAGGAGCAAAGCACAATATACTCAAAGGAACCAAAATGACCACTATGGGTGACAGGCATAAAAGGAAATCCCTAGAAGGAAGGTTGGATTTGAGTGTTGGGTTCACCAAATGATTTAATTTAATTTTGAATTAATTAAATCTGATTGTAGAGTAACTATTGTAATAAATGATATACAAATTTTGAAATACAATAATGACACAAGAAAACTAGCATGCAATGTGAAAACCCCAACCAAGAGAGAGAGAGAGAGAGAGAGAGAGAGAGATAGAAGGACTTAGCTGATTTCCAAGTGAACAAGAAGTGATTCGGGCATGGTAAATTATTAAATAGACTAAAAACAACATCGTAACTACTCATTGTAAATTATGGAACTCATGATTTAGAGCCGGATAGGGCACCCAATGTAGGAAAAAGGTGTTTGGTCTTTGGTGACTATGCAAATGCTCAAAAATGTATTTCTTCTATGTCACAAACTTCAATTTATTCTCCTATATGTCACTTGATGTTCGATCCTTGACTAGAAAATTTACCTATCACCTGCAAAAAATAAGTTCACCCACACATACCCATAAACGACATCAAACCTAAAAAGGATAATTAAAAATGAGGAGTCATTCGACCCGAAAGTTACCCAAAGGGTGAAATTACGACCGAACACTGCACTACATCTCGGACTCCATGTAGTTCTAGTGTGTGTGTAGGAATGATACCCTAGGATGCCCTTGTGTAAGTTACACTTGATATTGGGTAGTAGCTAGAATGTAAAATGTAGTAGAATGTGTGGATGGAATAAAATGAACTTTCCCTTCCTATGCTATGTATGCAGAATATGAAGTCCCTTAACCTTTGAATGAATACTAGATGGATGTTTTGAAGTGCCTTAGGTGCTTTTGAATGCAAGCTTAGGTGATGATAGTAATGCTTAGTTCTCCATCCCTAATTTTGAACACATAACTATATATTTATATGATTCCCTTTTTTCAATTTTGTAATTGACAACTAAAAGGTCGACCCATAAGTGAAAAAGATGCCCAAAATATAAAGGATTCCTAAAAAGAAGCGATTACTGATATAAAAGGGTCTACGACACCTAGAGGGTATAAGAGTGCCTAGGTGCTTCTATCCTAGCTAGACACTGGTGTCTAAAGACATAATAGATAAATTAGTAAAGTTCTAACTAGGCTATAGGGTGTGCAAGATCAAACATAAAGTAATAGACACCGAAAAGAGGCCAAAGATAATTGTCAACGAATAGTAATCTTGCTTAGGAATCATGTAAATTGTATTATGCTTTTAGGACCTAGAAATTTACCCAAGTGCATAATTTTGTGTCTACATTAGGTAGTATTCCCTTGTCTATGGGGAAATTGGATTCTATTATGGGATTTCTCATGTAAAATCTTGGTGTTCAAAAATAGACACTAGGAGGCCATGAAGAATACCCTCATGAGAATGAGGAATGACAACCCCGTGCAAACCCTACTTCCCCCATCCAAAAAAAGAGGTGTAGGTAGAGATTCAACCTTATGATGGAGATGTGAATGATCAAAATCTAGAAAATTGGTTAGCCAAAATGTAGGTATATTTCAGTTTGTATCAAATCAATGAGAGTCAATGATTTCATTTAAGGTTGAAATTAAGAAACCATGCTTTAACTTGGTTTGAAATATATGTTCATTCTCTGGTTGGTAAGAAGATTCATCCTATTACTAAGTGGGGTGAATTTAAAAGTATAATAAAAAAATTCTATCTTATTTGTTATGAGGAAAAGAGGTTCATGTATTGGCAATATCTCAAGCAGAAACAAGGCCAAAATGTGCAAGAGTACACTACTGACTTCTAGAAGAAAGCTATCTAAATGGGAAAACATGTAGCAAACCAAGACATTTTGATGAAATTCATCAGTCGACTCCATAGACACTTGAGGAGACAAGTCATATTTTCTAATTCGGTGAATGTAGATGACACTTGTTCTCAAGCCCACTATATAGAGATGGAGAAGAAGAAGAGTTCATCTACTTCTCAGCATGATTCAAACAAACAAGGTAACACCAAGCAAAAGGAAAAAGGTTAAGGTAATAATAATGCTACTTCTATTTCCAAGAAGGATATTATTGTTCATTATGGTCCTTTTATTTTTGATAATCATTCTGTCCAAAAATGTTGGACGTTCGACCCAAAATTACATCCATTCAAAAATAAGAAGAATAAAAAGAATACCATGGCTTCCCTCTAAGGATAGGATGTATTTTTAGAGAAGAGGTGGATGAGACAATGTGTTGTACCTCTTTGTCAGAGAGGTATGTTTGGGTATTAATAGTTCTCTTCAAGAAAATGGCCTTCCTAAGCTCTTTCATATAAAGATTTAGTTAACAAAGACTAAATCGGATGCTCTCTTCGATACTTATTCACAAGCTATTTTGGTTACTAAATATTTACTAGATAGGATAAAGTTGGAAACTTACAAACATCCAAGTCCATACTCATTGGTTTGGGTGAAGAACGGTGTAGACATCAAGGTTACCAAGAAGTGTAAAATTATGTTTGGTATTGATAAGAAGTTCACCGATGAAGTTACTTTGGATATTGTTTCACTTGATATGTGTGGTGTAGTGGTTGGAAGCCCATGCTTGTATATCGGGATGCCATTTTCATGAGAATATCCAACCACTACTATTTAGTGAAGGATGGTAAGAGCTACATCATTTCATCCTTTATAGGATACTCAAATATATCTTTAGTAAGTACCACTCAAGCCCTGGAAGATTTTTAATGCTAGTGGTAAATTTAAGTTACTTTTTTAAGGGATATGCTAGAATATGTCTATTATTACATCTAATACCACTTGTAACATTTTTATAATAAGGAGTAAACATAGATAAAAGAGTTGGTTTGACAATTTAGGAAGTATTCCGAGAGCCTATAGGGTTGCCCCAGTTAGGCCAATTGAACATGTGGTACACTTGATACCCGATAGTCAACTTCCAAACTTGGGATTATACTTGAAAGTCCTTAAAGGAGGGAAATGATGTAAAAACTTTGTAGTCTTTATTTAAGCAAGGTATAATCCTTCCTAGAACTTATCCATGTAGTTATCCTATTGTTTTAGAACCTAAGAAAGATGGTGCATGGAGAATGTGTGTTGATTATAGGGCTTTAAATAAAATAACCATAAAAATAGGTACCTTTTTCTTGGTATTGCTGATTTTTTTAATCAATTATAGCATGCTAAAATCTTGATTTGAAATTCGGGTATCACCAAGTGTTTATCAAGGAAGAGTACATCTCGAAAACAACATAAAGGACTAGGTAAGGGTTGGTATGAATGGTTAGAAAACAACGTTCAAGACCAAGATGAAATACATCACCTTACCAGCACCAAGATACTAAACCACATCTTCAATGGAAGAACATGCTTCTCCGATGGAAAAGCTGTCTTCATTGTGCTACTATATTATACCTCTCTAAGAATCCCATGCATCTAACTCGTACCAACGGATGCATAAGTGCTCCTTTTCTCTCATTCTCATATCTAGATCTCCGCAATCCCAAACATGCATATGCAACCAAAATAATATAAGCACCGCACTACCAACATAAAACCATACCTCAATAACTGGATCTATAATTTCACCAACATACTTGTGCCTCCAAGAACCAGGAACACCTCAATAAATAAGATACATTCCATGCATCTTCTTAATTCTTCATATCGTGATTTTCTATTTAAAACTAGGCTTCCCAGTAACCAACCACGGCCACCCTCAGAACCAACCATGGTTACCCCTGTAACCCGACCATGGTCACCACTGTTGACATCGGTTAAAATTAACCGATGCCGATCATTGTAATTTCTAGAAACCTTAATCTTCCAAAGACCCATTTGATATTGAATCTCTTTTATGATCTTCACATAAAGAAAAACAATCCCTACTCTCATACACCTATTAGTAAACCACTAACAATATACTGAAGCAAAACCTTTCTCTAAAATAACCAAGCTCGGATACTAGTTGTTAGGAATATGGAACTGTAGAATAGTGCTATGATTTAATAACAAACAAAATCATGCACATGGATCTAGAACGTTCCTCAAAATCTACTGGCGAAAGTGGAAGCATAAACTAGAATAATCCAAATCAAATCAAATTACACTCACATAACACAACATGTACCATGGTTCACCCAATGTGGGCTACGTCCACTAAAGATAGAGCTCTCATATATAATACAACAAGATTACAAACCAAATCTTTAATACAAGAGTACAATGCATCTCTCCAAGAGTATCTCCTCTCCCCAGATCTCTAAATGTATCTCCATGACTACACTTGTGCCTCCAAACACCACGGAAGATATCACATAACTAGGAACTACTACATCTCCGAATGCTACCAAGTTCTCTCGTGGATCTCGTGAACAAGACCTCTCACATCGGTCTACCATATGTGCAACTATGATGATGTGTACCAAGAAGTAAGTTTATCTCTCCATCACTGCATAACCTATGTAAACATGAAGACAACCTCCTCTACAATATCTAGATCTACATGGATCAACAATACAATATGATCTCATGGATCTACAATACAAGATCTCACAACAACTTGTGGATCTAACAATATAAGACTAGATCTACATAGATCTATAATACAAGATCTCACCAACATGTGGATCTATAAGAAGAAACTATATGTGCTTTGCATACTATGCAAGCCATTACAATGAGACAATAACTATACAAAGAAAATATAGTAGAAGATGTTACCCTCTTCTTACCATTCAGATGTACGTGTTATTTCTTTATGTCTAGCTCCTCTCCATGGAGACTCTATCTTCATGTAACCTGTTCTTTCTTTCTCTTCTTCTTATTCATCCTCTCAATCTAGGAGAATCAAGGATCTAATTCAATTCTTCTCTTTTTAATTTTTTCTTCTAAACCCTAGCTTTCACGCTTATATAGTCATTTATAAACTTATGGTCTTAACCATGTAATTACAATCAATAGATCTTCTTTAAAGCTAAAAATAGATCTAATTCCTAAGAGTTAATTAAAAACTTTTGCACAGTAAATCGACATCGGTTCACCCTAACCGACGGGTAGTTCTTGTGTTGAGATGGCGGTTTTGATCTTGACCTGACGCCAGGTACACTCCTAACCGATGTTGGTTACTATGGAACCAATAACATGTAAAAGCAAGCTATCTTTAAAGCAATTAAGCTCCACAACCTAACAATCTCCCACTTGGAGATAAATTGCTGAACCTCTCGTACCTATACCTATGCATCACCATCCTCTACACACACCGTGAAGGCCATCTTTTCTTTCAACAATTATTTCAAAAATAAACTAGGAATATCAAACCATATTCTTAAACCAAGAAGATAAAAACATGACTTACCAAAGACCTTCACGAAGCTAATATTGATTCGTGATAACCAAGCTATCCATACATCAAGCTCCCACTGAATCATAACACTAAGCCTCTCATGCAACCAAGCAATCATGACTAACACACCTGTAAGAGATCCCACTCAAACTGAAGTACTGAGCTTCAACTACAACTATATTCATACATGTAAAACCAACCATGTTCTCTATCCATCTATCCATGTCTCCATGCAACCACCAATGCAATTGTCTAAAGACAATTCAAACCGGAATATGCGAAAGCAAAACAAGATCTTGAGTAAAAACATCCTTGAATGAATTCTACATGAAGTAGTGGGTGATCAATCCACAAACACGTGCCTAACTCAAAGAAATCAAAACAATGCAATGCAATCTACAAATCTAACCCTGCATAAACAACTAGCATGTCCAAGACATTCATCTCGTAGATAACATACCTATCAAGGAGTAATAGTAGTAACAAGATGAAATACAAACATTCCATACTCATGCTCAAGGCATCTAAACTATGTTAATAGGCATTCATCTCGCAAATCAAAACAATTGCATCATCATAGACTCACAAAACTGAATCTATACACATGTATAAACTCACCTATACATCCATCCATATCATCGAGATCTCTAGAAGTGCCAAGTATCTCATTAAATAACTCTAAAGCAATATATGAATCATGTTCTCATCAATGTCAATAACAAACAATCATGCTAAACCATGCAACTAATACCAAGTGCAAATATCAACAAATATGTCATCAACATACTCGCATAAATCAACCAAGATGAAATTAAAACAAGGGCACCATCAAAAATAGTAAATAAACACTGTTGTAAACCCGTGACCAAACCGACCACGATTTCCTAACCGACCATGGTCCACTACCCTCCGACTTGACCGACCACGGTTCACTAGATGACCGACCATGGTTAATCCTAACCGACATTCGGTCTCTCGTAACTAGTAGATTTTCTCCTTTAACCCTTAAAACTCTTTAAAATTTCTCTATCATCTTTACCGGTTGAAACTAACCATCAACCGTAATCCCATAGGGATATCTAGGCACAAAAAAAAAAACCATAAGTGACATCACAAAATAATAAACTCAATATACTTGTGAATTTGTGACTGTCCTCCAAAACCAACTAGTGCCTTTGCCACTTTGAATAGTAGCAATCTCCCTCGACTCTGCATGTGCATCATGTATTCAATCATGTAATGCCAATAACCATGGCTTTCTCCAAGCTCGAACATGAAATTACCCGCACCGCCTCTAACACCAAGCTCAAAATCTAATATCATCGGTGGGAAATAAAATTGAATGAAAGAAAATATAAAATGATTCCTTATTATCAAAGAATACTTCTACATCAAAGAAGTTTGGGCTTCTTGTGATGTAGGTGAATCAACTTCTTTTCATCTGTGTACTGAAAATCTTTCATTACTTGCAACTATGTCTAACCATGACTTTTCATTAAGGGTCTCATCCTTAGACTAGATATCCTTTGTCCTCAAGATTCCACACAACCGGGAACTAAAATTCAAACAACACCAAAAACATGATGTAAATCTTTGCACACTATCCAAACATAATATCAGTTATTCTAAATGAAAGAAATAAAACATGAACCATATAGTGATACTCGACCCAAAGTCTCACTAGACTAACCAAGCCAACTCCATCCTCTTTTCTCGATCCAAACATTTAAGTGATCTCGCATTGCTTTTTCCTATACACACTGTGCAAAACATGATCCTCCAAAACAGAAACATGAACCATCCATGCCCTCTTTTCTTATGTAAGACCATGTGAAAAATTGTTGTCTAGAGAACAAATATGGTTTGTTGACCCATACTAGTTATGCTCTGTGATCGATGTTGGTTCCCTAACCGACTTGGTGCTTCTTTGGAACTAACAAAACGACACAAATTGGCATCGGTCACCAAACTAGGTGCCCACTCCATCCAAATCCGATAGTTGTGTTGAGTCAGTCATTTCAAGAAGCACCCAAATCTTGCACAAAAACTTAACAACAATAATACATATAATTAAACTACACCAAGATGAAATACATCACCTTACTAGCACCAAGATACTAAACCGCATCTTCATAAAGAAGAACATGATTCTCTAATGGAAAACCCATCTTCACTTGTGGTACTATATTCTATGTCTCTAAGAATCCCATGCATCTAACTGCACCAAAGGATGCATAACTGCTCCTTTTATTTCATTCTCAAATCTAGATCTGCAATCCCAAACATGCATGTGTAACCAAAATAATATAAGCACTGCAATATCAAGATAAAACCATACATCAATAACCAGATCTGCAATCCGACAAACATGCATGTGCCTCAAAGACCAAGGGACACCTCAACAAACAAGATACATTCCATGCATCTTCTTAATTCTTTAGATCCATGATTTTTTGTTTAAAACTAGGCTTGCCCAATAACCAACCACGACAACCCTGTAACCGACCATATTCACCCTACCAACATCGGTTGCAAGTTAACCAATGCCGGTCACTATAATTTTTAGAAACCTTAATCTTATAGCTTCCGTTTGATATTTAATCTCTTCCTGTGATCTTCACATTAAGAAAAACAAACCCTACTCTAATACACCTATCAGTAAACCACTAACAATATACTGAAGAAAAACCTTGCTCTGAAATAACCAAACTTTGATACTAGTTGTTAGGAATTTGGGACTGCGAAATAGTGCTATGATTTAATAACAAACAAAATCATGCACACAAGATCTAAAAAATTCCCCAAAATCTACAACAATGGAAGTATAAACTAGAATAATCCAAATCAAAACAAAGTGCACTCACATAACACAACATTTATCATGGTTCACCCAATGTGGGCTACATCCACCAAAGATAGAGATCTCATATATATAATACAACAAGAGTACAAAAAACTCTTTAATACAATAGGAAAATGCATCTCTCCAAGAGTATATCCTCTCCTCCAGATCTCTAAATGGATCTCCATGAGTGCACTACAATTTTGCCTCCAAACACCACCAATAGATATCACATAACCCGAAACTACTACATCTCTAAACTACTACCAAGTTCTCTGTTTATTTGCAAACAAGGCCTCTCACATGGGTCTACCATATGTGTAACTATGAATGTGCACCAAGAAGTAAGTTTATCTCTCCATCACTACATAACCTATGTAAACATGAAGACAACCTCCTCTATAATATCTAGATCTACATGGATCAACAATACAATATGATCTGGGATCTACAATACAAGATATCACAACAACTTGTGGATCTAACAATATAAGACTAGATCTACATAGATCTATAATACAAGATCTCACCAACATGTGGATCTACAAGAAGAAACTCTATGTGCTTTGCATACTATGCAAGCCATTACAATGAGACAATAACTATACAAATAAAATATAGTAGAATATTTTACCCTCTTCTCACCATTCAGATGTACTTGTTATTTCCTTCTGTCTAGCTCCTCTCCATGGAGACTTTGTCTTCATGTAACCTGTTCTTTCTTTCTCTTCTTCTTCTTCATCCTCTCAATCTAGGAGAATCAAGGATCTAATTCAATCCTTCTCTTTTAATTTTTTTATTCTAAACCCTATCTTTCATGCTTATATAGTCGTTTATAAACTTAGGGCACTTAGCCATGCAATTATAATCAATAGGTCTACTTTAGAGCTAAAAATAGATCTAATTCCTGAGAGTTAATTAAAACACTCCCACACAGTAGTGTAATCGACGTTGGTTCACCTAACCGATAGACAACCTCCTCTATAATATCTAGTTCTACATGTATATCAATTGAGACAATATGATCTCGGGGATCTACAATACAAGATATCACAACAACTTGCGGATCTAACAATATAAGACTAGATCTACATAGATCTATAATACAAGATCTAACCAACATGTGCATCTACAAGAAGAAACTCTATGTGCTTTGCATATTATGCAAGCCAATACAAAATGAGACAATAACTAGAAAAAGAAAATATAGTAGAAGATTTTACCCTCTTCTCACCATTCGGATGTACCTGCTATTTCCTTCGAGATCTAGCTCCTCTCCATGGAGAATCTATCTTCATGTAACATGTTCTTTCTTTCTCTTCTTATTCTTCATCCTCTCAATATAGGAGAATCAAGGATCTAATTTAATCCTTCTCTCTTTTAATTTTTTTCTTCTAAACCCTATCTTTCACGCTTATATAGTTGTTTATAAACTTAGGGCACTTAGCCATGCAATTACAATCAATAGGTCTACTTTAGAGCTAAAAATAGATCTAATTCCTAAGAGTTAATTAAAACACTCTGAGTTCTACATGTAACAATGGGTGATGTCGATTCACCCTAATCGATGGTGGTTATTATTACGAATGATGGTGGTTCTTATGCTGACCGATGGCCATTCTTAGACATTGACCGATGTAAGTTATACCTAACCGACATCGGTTAACATAGTGTAGAAATAAATAACATGTAAAAGCAAGCTATCTTTTCAAGCAATTTAGCTCCATAACCTAACAAAATCCTACTTGGAGATAAATTGTTGAACCTCTATACCTATACCTATACATCACATCACCCTCCTCTACTACCATGAAGACCATCTATTCTTTCAACATTTCTTTCAAATATAAAACCAGGAATATCAAACCTTCTTCTCAAACCAAAAAGATAAAAACATGACTTACTAAATACCTTCACAAATCTACTACTGATTCGTTATAACCAAGTTATCCATACATTAAGCTCCCATTGAATCATAACACCAAGCCTCTCATGCAACCAAGCAACCATCAATAAAACACACTGCAAGAGCTCCCACTCAAATTGAAGTATTGAGCTTCAACTGCAACCATAGCCATACCTATAAAACCAATCATGTTATCCATCCATCTATCCATTTCTCCATACAACCACCAATGCAACTGTCCAAAGACAAGTCAAACTAGAATATGCAAAAGTAAAACAAGATCTGGCTAAAAAAAACCCTGAATGAGTTCTACATGCAAAAACAATGGGTGATCAATCCAAAAACACTGCATAACTCAAAGAAATCCAAACATAATATGTTGTAATCTACAAATCCAACCCTACATAAACAACTAGCATGTCCAAGCATTCATTCATCTGTAGATAACATACCTATCAAGGAGTAACATAGTAACAAGAGGAAATACAAATATCCCCTACTCATGCTCAAGGCATCTAAATTGTTCTCATAGGCATCCATGTGCAAATCAAACATCCGCATCATTATAGACTCAAAAACTAAATTTATCCACATGTATAAACTCACCTATACATCCATCCATATCATTGGGCTCTCCAAAGTGCCAAGTCTCTCACCGACTAACTCTAAAGACATGAATTTTGTGCTCATCAATGTCAATAACAAACAATCATGTTAAACCATGCAAATAATACCAAGTGCAAATACCAAAGCAAATATGTCATCAACATACTCTGCACAATCAACCAAGATGAAAGAAAAACAAGGGCACCATCCAAAAATGGTAAATAAATATTTTTGTCAAACCTGTGACCAAACTGGGCATGGTTTCTAGCCAAGCTCGATCACACGCCCGATCGAACACAGTTAATCCTAACAGACACTGATCTCTGTAACTAGTAGATTTTATCCTTTAACCCTTAAAACTCTTTAAAACTACTCTATCATCTTCACCTAGCTGAAACTAACCATCAATTGTAATCCTATACGGATATCTAGGCACCAAAAAATAAACCATAAATGACATCACAAAGCATTAAAATCAATATACCTGTAAATCCATGATTGTCTTGCAAAACCAACGAGTTCCTCTCCACTCTGAATAGTAGCAATCTCTTCTCACTCTACATGTGCATCATGTATTCAATCCCGCAATGCCAATAACCATGGCTTTCTCCCACTGAACACGAAATTACCTGCAATGCCTCTAAAACCAAGCTCAAAATCTAATATGTCGGTGAGAATATAAAACCAAGATGAAAAATAAATAAATTGATTACGTTATTATCAAAGAATACTTCTACATCACAAAAGTTTGGACTTCTTATAAAGTAGGTGAATAAACTTCTTTTCATCTTGTGTACTACAAATATTTCATTACTTACAATTGTGTCTAACCATGACTTTTCATTGAGGATTTCATCCTTAGACTAGATATCCTTTTTCCTCAAGATTCCACACAACCAGGGAAATACAAGTCAAATAACACCAAAAACATGATGTAAATATTTGCACACTATCCACACATAATATCAGTTGCTCCAAATGAAAGAAATAAAACATGAACCATATAGAGATACTTGACCCAAAGTCTCACTGGACTAACCAAGCCAACTCCATCCTCTTTCTCTTTCAAACATTAAAGTGATCTGCATTGTGTTTGCCTATACACGATGTGCAAGAAACATGATCCTCAAAGCAGACACTGAACCATCCATGGCTCTTCTCTTCTACTGTAAGAAACCATGTGCAAAATCATTCTCACAAAGAATGATTATGGTTTTTTGACCCATGTCGGTTAACCTCATGATGATGTTAGTTCCCTGACCGACCTCGGTCTTCTGCTAGAACTTACACAACACCACAAATTGGCATAGGTCACAAAACTAGGTGCCCACTCTATCGAAATCGATAGTTGTGTTGAGCCATTAATTTCAAGAAGTACCTAAATCTTGCACAAAAACTTAATAACAATAATACATGTAATAAAACTACACCAAGATGAAATACATCACCTTACTAGCACCAAGATACTCAACCGCATCTTCAACTAAAGAACATGATTCTCTAATGGAAAACCCGTCTTCACATTGTGGTACTATATTCTACCTCTCTAAGAATCCCATTCATCTAACTCGCACCAAAGGATGCATAACTGCTCCTTTTCTCTCATTCTCAAATCTAGATCCGCAATCCCAAACATGCATGTGCAACCAAAATAATATAATCACTGCAATACCAAGATAAAACCATACCTCAATAACTAGATCTACAATCTGACCAACATGTTTGTGCCTCCAAGAACCAGGGACACCTCAACAAACAAGATACATTCCATGCATCCTCTTAATTCTTTAGATCTGTGATTTTTTTTTTAAAACTAGGCTTCCCAATAACCGACCACAACCACCCTGTAACCAACCATGGTTACCCTATAACCGACCACGGTCACCCCCGTCGACATCGCCGCCTAACTTAACCCATGTCGATCACTGTAATTTCTATAAACCTTAATCTTCTAGTTCCCACTTGATATTGAATCTCTTCTATGATATTCAAATAAAGAAACAACAAACCCTACTCTCATACACCTGTTAGTAAACCACTAACAATATATGAAGTAAAACTTTGCTCTAAAATAACCAAACTTGGATACAGTTGGTTGGAATTCAGACTTGGGGAATAGTGCTATGATTTAATAAAAAACAAAATGATGCACATGGGATCTAAACAATTCCCCAAAATCTACAGTGAGTGGAAGTATAAACTAGAATAATCCAAATTAAATCAAAGTACACTCACATTACACAACATGTACCATGGTTCACCCAATGTGGGCTACATCCACCAAAGATAGAGTTCTCCCATATAAAATACAACAATAGTACAAACCAACTCTTTAATACAAGAGTACAATGCATCTCTCCAAGAGTATCTCCTCTCCTCTATATCTCTAAATGGATCTCCATGAGTGCACTACAACTATGCCTCCAAACACCACCAAAAGATCTCACATAACTAAGAACTACTGCATCTCTGAACTGCTACCAAGTTCTCTGTGGATCTGCAAACAAGACCTCTCACATGGGTCTACCATATGTGCAACTATGATTTGTGCACCAAGAAGTAAGTTTGTCTCTCCATCACTGCATAACCTATGTAAACATGAATACAACCTCCTCTACAATATCTATATCTACATGGATCAATAATACAATATGATCTCATGGATCTACAATACAAGATCTCACAACAACTTGTGGATCTAACAATATAAGACTAGATCTACATAGATCTATAATACAAGATATCACCAACATGTGGATCTACAAGAAGAAACTCTATGTGCTTTGCATACTATGCAAACCATTACAATGATATAATAACTATACAAATAAAATACAAGTAGAAGATGTTACCCTCTTCTTATCATTCGGATGTATGTGTTATTTTTCTTCTATCTAACTCCTCTCGTATGGAGACTTTGTCTTCATGTAGCATGTTCTTTTTCTTTCTTCTTCTTCTTCTTCATCCTCTCAATCTAGGAGAATCAAGGATCTAATTCAATCCTTCTCTTTTTAATTTTTTTCTTCTAAACCCTAGCTTTCACGCTTATATATATTTTTTTATAAACTTAGGGCACTTAGCCATGCAATTACAATCAATAGATCTTCTTTAAAGCTAAAAATAGATCTAATTCCATGAGATTTAATTAAAACATTGAGTCACGACATCGGTTTTCCCTAATCGACGGCGGTTCTTATAGTGAAGTGGTAGTTCGATGCCGACCGACACCGTTACACCCTAATCGCGCTGTTCTTGTCGAACTAGTAACATGTAAAAAAAAGCTATCTTTGAAGCAATTCAGCTCCACAACCTAATAATCTCCCACTTGGAGATAAATTGTTTAACCTTTATACCTGTACCTATACATCGCCATCCTCTACACAATGTGAAGACCATCTATTCTTTCTTCAAAAAATAAACGAGGAATATCAAACCATCTTCTCAAACCAAGAAGATAAAAACATGACTTACCAAAGACCTTCACGAAGCTACTGAAACCTGATTCGGGATAACCGAGCTATCCATACATCAAGCTCCCACTGAATCATAACACCAAGACTCTCATGTAACCAAGCCATCATGACTAACACACCTGTAAGAGCTCTCACTCAAACTGAAGTACTGAGCTTCAACCGCAACCATAGCCATACCTATAAATACAACCATGTTCTCCATCCATCTATCCATGTCTCCATGCAACCACCAATGCAACTGTCTAAAGACAAGTCAAATTGGAATATGCAAAATAAAAACAAGATCCCTGGTAAAAACATCCCTAAATGAGTTCTACATGCAACATTGGGTGATCAATCCACAAACACGTGCATAACTCAAATAAACCCAAACATTGTAATCTACAAATCCAACCCTGCATAAACAACTAGCATGTCCAAGACATTCATCTATAGATAACATACATATCAAGGAGTAATATAGTAACAAGATGAAATACAAACATCCCCTACTCATGCTCAAGGCATCTAAACTTTGCTCATAGGCATCCATGTGCAAATCAAAACATCTCGCATCATCATAGACTCACAAAACTAAATCTATACACATGTATAAACTTGCCTGTACATCCATCCATATCATCGGGCTCTCCGAAGCGCCAAGTATCTCACGAGACTAATCCTAAAGAAATATATGAATCTTGTTCTCATCAATTTCAATAACAAACAACCATGCTAAACCATGCAACTAATACCAAGTGAAAATACCAGTAAATATGTCATCAACATACTCTTCATAATCAACCAAGATAAAATCAAAACAAGGGCACCAAAAAAATGGTAAATAACCAATGTTGTCAAACTTGTGACCAAACCGACCATGGTTTCCTAACCGACCCTAGTCACTTCCCGACCAGACCATGTTTACTAGATGACTAACCACGGTTAATCCTAACCAACACCGGTCACTGTAACTAGCATATTTTCTCCTTTAACACTTAAAACTCTTAAAAATTTCTCTATAATATTCACCCATATGAAACTAACCATCAACTATAATCCCATAGCCATATCCAGGCACCAAAAAATAATCCACACGTGACATCACAAAGCAATAAATTCAATATACCTGCAAATATGTGACTAACCTCCAAAACCAACTAGTGCATCTGCCACTTTGAATAGTAGCAATCTCCTCTCACTCGGTAGGTGCATCATGTATTCAATCCTGTAATGCCAATAACCATGACTTTCTCCCACTAAACATGAAATTACCTGCACTGCCTCTAACACCAAGCTCAAAATCTAATATGTTAGTTGGAAATAAAACTGGATGAAAGAAAATATAAATTGATTCCTTATTATCAAAAATACTTCTACATCATAGAAGTTTGGACTTCTTGTGAAGTAGGTGAATCAACTTCTTTTCATCTTGTGTACTCAAAATCTTTCATTACTTGAAACTGTGTCTAACCATGACTTTTCATTGAGGATCTCATCCTTAGACTAGATATCTTTGTCCTCAAGATTCCACACAACCGGGAAATAAAAGTCAAACAACACCAAAAACATGATTTAAATCTTTGCACACTATTCAAACATAATATCAGTTGCTCCAAATGAAAGAAATAAAACATGAACCATATAGAGATACCTAACCCAAAGTCTCACTAGACTAACCAAGCCAACTCATCCTCTTTCTGATCCAAACATTGAAGTGATCTGCATTGTTTCTACTGTACACACTGTGTAAGAAACATGATCCTCCAAAACATGACACTAAACCATTCATGCCTTCTTCTACTATAAGAAACCATGTGTAAAATCATTGTCACAAAGAACAAGTATGGTTTGTTGACTGTGCACCGGTTAACCTCTCATGATCGATGTCGGTTCCTAACTCGACCTCGGTGCTCCTGGAACTAACACAACACCACAAATTGGCATAGCTCACCAAACCAGGTGCCCACTCTCGACCAAAGCGTATTTTTTTGTGCAATTCATTTCTAGAAGCACCCAAATCTTGCACAAAAACATAACAGCAATAATACATGTAATTAAACTACACCAAGATGAAATACATCACCTTCCTAACACTAAGATACTAAACTACATCTTCAACTGAAGAACATGATTCTCTGATGGAAACTCTGGTCTTCACATTGTGGTACTATATTCTACCTCTCTAAGAAACCCATGCATCTAACTACACCAAAGGATTCATAACTTGCTCTTTTTATGTCATTCTCAAATCTAGATCTGCAATCCCAAACATGCATGTGTAACCAAAATAATATAAGCACTGCAATACCAACATAAAATCATACCTCAATAACCGGATCTTCAATTTGACCAACATGCTTATGCCTCAGAAACAGGGACACCTCAACAAACAAGATACATTCCATGCATCTTCTTAATTCTTTAGATCTCGTGATTGTATGTTTAAAACTAGGCTTCCCAGTAAGTAACCAACCACGGCCACCCCGTAACCGACCATGGTTTCCTGTAATTGACCACAATCACCCTACCGACATCGGTTATAACTTAACCGATGTCAGGTGTAATTTCTAGAAACCTTAATCTTCAAAACTCCCAATTGATATTGAATCTCTTCCTGCGATCTTCACATCAAGAAAAACAAAACGTACTCTCATACACTTCTCAATAAACCACTAACAATATACTAAATAAAAACCTTGATCTGAAATAACCAAGCTCTAATACCAGTTGTTGGGAATATGGGATTGCAGAATAGTGCTATGATTTAATAACAAAAAAATCATGCACACGGGATCTAAAAAATTACCCAAAATCTACAATAGTGGAAGTAGAAACTAGAATAATCAAAATCAAATCAAATTACACACACATAACACAACATGTACCATGGTTCACCCAATGTGGGCTACGTCCACTAAAGATAGAGCTCTCATATATATAATACAACAAGAGTACAAACCAACTCTTTAATACAAGAGTACAATGCATCTCTCCAAGAGTATCTCCTCTCCTCAAGATCTCTAAATGGATCTCCATGAGTGCACTACTTTTTGTGCCTCCAAACACCACCAAAATATCTCACATAACTAAGAACTACTACATCTCTGAACTACTACCAAGTTCTCTGTGGATCTGCAAACAAGACCTCTCACATCGGTCTACCATATGTGCAACTATGATGACTGTGCACCAAGAAGTAAGTTTGTCTCTCCATCACTGCATAACCTGTGTAAAAATGAAGACAACCTCCTCTACAATATCTAGATCTACATGGATCAACAAGAAAATATGATCTCATGGATCTACAATACAAGATCTCACAACAACTTTTGGATCTAACAATATAAGACTAGATCTATAATACAAAATCTCACCAACATGTGGATTTATAAGAAGAAACTCTATGTGCTTTGCATACTATGCAAGCCATTACAATGAGACAATAACTATACAAAGAAAATACAAGTAGAAGATGTTACCCTCTTCTTATCATTCGAGATGTACATGTTATTTCCTTCTTTTTAGCTCATCTCTATGGAGACTCTGTCTTCATGTAGCATGTTCTTTCTTTCTCTTCTTCTTCATCCTCTCAAACTAGGAGAATCAAGGATCTAATTCAATCCTTCTCTTTTTGATTTTTTTCTTCTAAACCCTAGCTTTCACGCTTATATAGTCGTTTATAAACTTAGAGCACTTAGCCATGTAATTATAATCAATAAATTTGCTTTAAAGCTTAAAATAGATCTAATTCTTGAGAGTTAATTAGAACACTCCCATATAGGTAAGCGACATCGGTTCACCCTAACCGATGGTAGTTCTTATCTTGACCGATTGTAGTTCGATGATTTGACCAATGCCAATTACACCCTAACCAACGCCGCGGTTTTTGTCAGAACTAGTAACATGAAAAAGCAAGCTATCTTTGAAGCAATTCAACTCCACAACCTAAAAATCTCCCACTTGGAGATAAATTGTTGAACCTCTATACATGTACCTATACATCACCATCCTCTACACAACGTCAAGACCATCTATTCTTTCAACAATTCTTTCAAAAACAAACAGAAATATTAAACCAAGAAGATAAAAAACATGACTTACCAAAGACCTTCACGAAGCTACTACTAATTTGTTATAACCAAGCTATCCATACATCAAGCTCCCACTAAATCATAACACCAAGCCTCTCATGCAACCAAGCCATCATGACTAACACACTAGCAAGAGCTCCCACTCAAACTAAAGTATCGAGTTTCAACCAGTAACCATAGCCACGTAAAACCATGTTCTCCATCCATCTATCCATGTCTCCATGCAACCACCAATGCATTTGTCCAAAGACAAGTCAAACTAGAATATGCAAAAGAAAAACAAGATCCCAAGTAAAAACATCCTTGAATGAGTTCTACATGCAACAGTGGGTGATCAATCCACAAACACCTGCATAACTCAAAGAAATCCAAACACTGCAATCTACAAATCCAACCTGCATAAAAAACTATCATGTCCAAGACATTCATCTATAGATAACATACCTATCAAGGAGTAACATAGTAATAAGATGAAATACAAACATCCCCTACTCATGCTCAAGGCATCTAAACTATGCTCATAGGCATCCATGTGCAAATCAAAACATCTATATCATCATAGACTCACAAAATCGAATCTATACACATGTATAAACTCTCCAATACATCCATCCATATCATCGGGCTCTCTAAAGCGCCAAGTATCTCACCGACTAACTCCAAAGCAATATATGAATCTTGTTTCATCATCAATTTCAATAACAAACAACCATGTTAAACCATGCAACTAATACCAAGTGCAAATACCGGTAAATATGTCTTCAACATATACTCTTCACAATTAACCAAGATAAAATCAAAACAAGGGCACCATAAAAAATGGTAAATTAACATTGTTGTCAAAGTTGTGAGCAAACCGACCATGGTTTCCTAACAAACCTCGGTCACCTTTGGTTGACCACCACGATTACTAGATGACCAAGTATGGTTAATCCTAACCGACACCGGTCTCAGTAACTAGCATATTTTCTCCTTTAACCCTTAAAAATCTTAAAAATTGCACTTTCATCTTCACCCATCTAAAACTAACCATCCACTTTGTAATCTCATATGGATATCCATGCACAAAAAAATAAACCATACGTGACATCACAAAGCAATAAATTCAATATACCTGCAAATTTGTCACTACCCTCCAAAACAAACTAGTGCCTCTGCCACTTTGAATAGTAGCGGTCTCCTCTCACTCTGCATGTGTGTAGACACCTATAATTACGCCCAAGCAATTTAAATACTTAAATTGTGCTAATTATCCCCTTTCTCGCAAATCAACGACATATCGTCAAAAGCACTCATTTTCCCTCATATCATCATTAATTAATTACACTAAGCTAATTAATTAAGTTTCCTATCCAACAAATACCCTAATTAACGACCTTCCGTTAATAAATCACCTCTTCTATCTAGATTAATTAATTATTATTAATTAATTAGTCTTCCCCTTCATTTAACTAGTAAATCAATATTTAATTGATTTAATCCCTTTCTAATAGCCTAAATCGTACTAATATTCCTCTAATTATCTTCTATAAGCTTACATCTACCTATTAGTTAATCACCTTTGATTAATTAAAACACCCCCAACTCCCATGACTTGTTAAACATGTATTAAACCCTTCTAAAGTAAGGTTACCTTTAATAAAACAATCTTATCCATTCCTAATCATGTTTTACCTTTATCCCACATTCATGAGAATGTGTTGAATCCTTTATCCTTTGGGCTATATAAAGAACCTTCCACCTACCTTTTTACTTACACCTAAACTCCTTAGAGAGCAAATGCAAAGCATATAGCAAAGAGACTAAGAGCTTGCACCTTTCCCTTTTGAGAGTTCATCATCTTGAAGAGTTAAGCCTCTTTCTTAAAGTGCTTGGGTCATATGGGAGGTGTCAAAAGGGTCTTGTAGCCCAACTTTGATTAGCCCCCATTCCTAGGTTCTTAGAACATTAAGGACAACTATTTTGATAGCCATGGAGCTTACTTAGGTCCATTCATTTATTTGTTGTTAGAGAATAGAGGAGTTTAGATATTTAGCATTGTTAGTTTCAAAGTTTGTATTGATGAATGCTAGCATCTAACCCTTGTTTAATTCTTATCATGATGGTGTTTATGCTTTATTTTAGCTAAATTGTAGAACTATTTTAGGTGGTAGTTCTTGTTTCATTTGATTTAGCATTAAGAAAAGTATACATGCACACATTTGGCACGCCCGGTGGGACTTAATCCATTGTCCTTTGCACTTAATTTCAAGTATTTGTAATTAAGTTTTATTTTTGGTTACTAACCCTCTTTTACACATGTTGATCTAACTTGTTTTTCTTAACTTGTTTTGTTGAGTTTTCATGTGTTGAGTCTTCCTTGTAGGTATAAAGGAGGTGAAGTGCTGTCAAAATTGGAATTGATGGGAAAATTTCAAGATTTCTCCATGTTTTCATTTTTAGAGCTTACTTTTTAAACATTTTACATGCTAGTTTTGTCAATTTCTTGAAAATTTTCAATTCTTGAGCATGTAGGTTAGTGTTTGATAGTGCTGAGTCTTCTATTTACATATTAATGTGGTGGGTTGCTGTTAAAATTTAATCTTGGTGAGAAAATTTCAAGATTTCATCATGTTTTCATTTTTAGAGCTTACTTTTTCAACATTTTATATGTTAGTTTTGTCAATTTCTTGAAAATTTTCATTTCTTGAGCATGTAGGTTAGTGTTTGATAGTGCCGAGTCTTCTATTTACATATTAATGTGGTGGGTTGCTGTCAAAATTTAATCTTGGTGATAAAATTTCAAGATTTCATCATGTTTTCATTTTTAGAGCTTACTTTTTCATCATTCTACATGCTAGTTTTGTCAATTTCTTGAAAATCTTAAATTCTTGAGCATGTATGTTAATGTTTGATAGTGTTGAGTCTTCTATTCATATATTAATGTGATGGGTTGTTGTCAAAATTGAATCTTGGTTGGAAAAATTTGCCCATTTTGTAGATTAAGGGAGGTTTTTTTTGACATGTTATGAGTGCATGTCAAGTGCATACCCATGAGCATAAGAGCATATGCATAACCCATCTTCCGAAGGCCATAATTTTGCTCTCGAGCTCGAAATGACTCCATTTTTTTTTACGTTGGAAAGGTATTGAAGTTAAATATGTAATGAAAACATAAATTCAGGATTTATACTTACATAAATTGTAAGTTTTTCTGTTATTTTAAAACTGGTCATTTTCTAACATGTCTAATGTTTTGATGAATGTTGTATTTCCATTCTTACTCGATTTAGACCAAAGCGTGTGTATGCTCTTATCTTGCACCTTTTGGTGATCTTGAGAATCAAAAAAAAATTTGATCTCTATTTTGTTAACATTGGGATTAAACTTGGAAACTTGATTATTCATTTTGCTTAAGGGAATGAACCTTTTACAAAGCATTTTTCAATGGTCCTTTGATTTGAAGTTTTCCATTTCTATATAGTTGGGATAAAGTTTGTGTATTCTCTTCTCTTGCACCTTAGGGTGATCTTGAGAATCAAAATCAACTTTAGTCTTCATTTTATAACATTTGGTAAATTGGAAACTTCATCTTTCACTTTTGGTTTAAGGGAATGAACCTTTTACAAAGTATTTTTCAATGGTCCTTTGATTTGAAGTTTTCCATTTCTATATAGTTGGGATAAAGTTTGTGTATGCTCTTCTCTTGCACCTTAGGGTGATCTTGAGAATCAAAAGCAACTTTAGTCTTCATTTTATAACATTTGGTAAATTGGAAACTTCATCTTTCACTTTTGGTTTAAGGGAATGAACATTTATGAAGAATTTTGTATGGTTCATTGATTGAAAAGATTTTCTTTACTTTTTAGTTGGATTATTTGTTGTGTATGCTCTTCTATTGCATCCTTAGATGATCTTGAGAATCAAAATCAACTCGTAATCCTCTTTTAAATAATGTAATTTTCTGGAGAACTACTAACGCTTGAGTGCAGGACCTAAAAACGCTTGTCAAAGAAAGGAGGAACCAAAAAAAATCAAAAAAACTACTAATACAGTTGTTATACGGGTTGCCAAAAGGTGTTCAAGAAAACCACACCTAATTAAACAAGATAAAAAGAACAACATATTCAAAACATTGTATTGACAGTGCAGTTTGGGAAAAGGGTACGTCCCTCTCCGCTCAACTGGAACATAACCCCTTTGGCATAACGCCTTAAGCTACAACAATGGGGGTGGTTCCAGAACCCCAAAGTAGTCCACACAAGAGGGAATCTTGTGGATAAAAACGGGAAGTGCTTCGCACTACCTACTTGACTAGTGATTCCTTTGTGAGATAGCATTATAGGTTGTCCGTTGTGGTGACCCTAGTGATAGTACACGTAGACGCACTAGTTGCCTACTGTTCTTAAAGGGGTAAAGTAAAGCCGAGATACTCCCAAACTAGTCAGTGTGACTTTTTGGGTAAATCACGCTCGCTCATGGCAACTTTGTAACACCTAGGGTGAGAGAACCACCTAGGAGAATATACTTTGGCCAGGAGCCCACTTTGACCATTTTAAAATAGTGTTGAGTTGTGAACCTTTTTTTTGAGAAACGTGTGACGTATTACTTTCGCCTAGTTTTTACTTGCCTTAGGGCGAGGCAAAACTCTGCTGAAGTGAGGCTAGCATTTTTCGTCATTTTTCTTGATTTATTTCCTTCATATTCTTTTGACACTTTGTTGATCAAAAGGGGTGTGATTACCTTTGTGTTTCCATTCGACTGTTTCTCTCACTTTTATGTCCGTTTACGCCCATCCATGTTTGCGGCTGGGTTAGTTAAACGTCTAAAGTGAGCGGAGGCGTTTTCACGTCTTTTGGTAGCCATTGTGATCTTGATACCCACGTCAAGATCGTCATTGTAGTTAGGCGTGGTTCATCACCGTAGACTTCCATAGAGGAGTTAGCTTGTTTGTCTCGTATCATTACAATTTCGATATTTATGTCTTGTTTCTTGTAAACTCAACATAAATACCTATATTATACGGTTACGCTACACACATTCTTAACTATTCCTAGTTATACTTTGAGCTTTTTAGTTTGGTTCTATTATTACCTTGATTTCAAAGAGTGCTAGGTGTTACCATTTGTGCGTGTTATATCAATAACACCTCGATATCAATACTTCACTTTCTAGTAAAGTGGGTTAACATATCTTGGTGATATTGTTGTGTCATTCACAAATTATAATTGGCACTTTTTGAGATATAGGTCTTAATTGAGTTTGAGCTCGCTCATCGTATACCTCGATTGGGAGATCACATTGACTTCTTGTTTTTACTTACGTTTTGTTCATTTCCTTGAACTTGGCATAAGTGAAAACATCTTGTTGATCATCTTTGCATCGCATTTTCATATGGTGTATTTCCTTGTTGATTGGCTTTGTGTTTCACACTCGCATGATTGTTCCTTGTGATTATTCATTTAGAAAACTTATTTTCTAGGACAATCCCTTTTTATCTCATCGATATTATGTCGTCACGATGTCTATTTTCCTTAGACCTTCTTCAAAAATCATGCACGCATCCCCATACTTACACAATGTCTCTGTTTCATTGTCCTTATGCTACCTAAATTGACATGTCACTTCCTTCCCTTTGAAGGAGTTCCATCACACTATCTAGATCTAGACATTTGTGCTTAAAACAGTGCCAAAAATGACTAACTATCATGCGGTTCCCCATACTTACAAAAATACATAACCTAGGTTCAGCAATTCAAATCATAGGATTCCCATCACAACTAAACCTTGTTTGGTTCTTCGTGCTAGAGAGCCCATACGGGTAACTCGTTCCCCACCTTCATCTCATAGTCGGTGGTATGATTTGGACATGTCTGATCCAAATTATTATTCGAGTTCCCCCCACTCTTCTTCTAATTCTAATCCAAACATTTCCTCTTCTTCTGAGGATTCCAATCCAAATATTTCCTCTGACTCTTCTGAGGATTCCAATCCAAATATGTCCTCTGACTCTTCTGAGGATTCAGATCCAAACTACTATTTGGATTCATCTAATTCGACTCCTAAGTCATCTAATGCGACTCTTATGTCGCGGTCCTCCCTTTCTTCACAGGACCCCTTTTATCAGTCACCCCAACGACGTCTTCTTCCTTTGAAGATACACGCGACTCCAAATCCCTCCAATCAGAAGTATAATACAATTCTTGAGTCATGGTCCTCTCTTTCTTCACAGGACCCTTTTCATCATTCATCTAATGCGATGCTTGAATCACAGTCCTCCCCTTCTTTGCAGGACCTTCTTCATAAATCACCCCCATGGAATCTTCCTTCTTTGAAGATTCGTGTGACTCAAAGTCCTTCAAAACAAACATCTGACTTGACCCATGCGTCACAATCTAGACTTTGGACTTAATCCTACTATTTTACATATGGCATACCATTGTATAGGTAGGTCCACACCACCTTCTTCTATTCCTGAGAGATCTAGCTACACATCTTCTTCATCTCTCATCTCATCTTCTTCTATCAATCATCATCAAACGTCTTCTAATTCTTCCACACCAAGTGAACCTCTTTCTTCCAATCAACCCCTGATGGTTGATCAACAAATCATACCGATTAACCTCTTTCAGAATGAAGAAACAATCAAGGCATTTATAGGGGCACATGAAGATATTCCTTTAGAAGATTACGAGAAAGGATTCTCTTTAGACTTTGATCATCGCATATTATGAGGAAAGGGTTTATTCCTTTTATCAAGAAATGGAGGAAAATCCTCGAGATCATGCAACTTGATCCTCCTCTTATTCTTCCATCTTCACATTCTTCATTATGTGATGAAACTCCTTGGTCTTGCATAGATCCATGACCTATCTTCTCATCACCCAATAACTCTTCGTCTATCATAATTCTTGAATCACAATCTCTTATGGGGTTAGTACCAAGTAGCCCTTCATCTTCATCTAGGTGTGGGTCACCTTCTAGTAGCCCTCCCTCTTCTATTTGTGGGACATTTTCGAGTAGCCCACTATCTTCGATTATTGGGGCACATCTAACTAGCTCCTTATCTTCTATGTATGAATCACCCCGGGTAGTCCATCATCGGGCCAAATCCCGGTAGTCCATCATCTTACATCTATGGGTCATGTCCTAGTAGCCCTTCTTCTTCTATTCTTGGGCCACATCCCGGTAGTCCATCATCTTACATATATGGGTCACGTCCTAGTATCCTTTCTTCTTTCTATTCTTGGGCCACATCCTAGTAGCCCTTCATCTTCTATTTATGGGTCACGTCCTAGTAGCCCTTCTTCTTCTATTCTTGGGCCACATCCTAGTAGCCTTTCACCTTCTATCCGTGGCTCACCTCTTGGTAGCCCATCCTCTTCAATTCTTGGACCGTATCCTTTTCATCTATCACATATTTCTTCTATCAATGGTTGTGGCAAGCCCACTACCATTCCTATCGTTCCTATCATCAATCATAAATTTTTGCATTCTTCTCCTTCTCGAGGTCATAAAATTCAAGCGTCAGCCTATAAGAAACCCAAACAGTTCATTATCAAGCTTAGGTCAAAACTTCCAAGAGCTCAAAATCCCCCAACAACTGGAACAATCTCAAAGTTGTAAATCAAGCGCGATTCAAGAACGCACATCAACATAACCATCAAGTATGGCGTAAAGTGCATAAACCTCTGGATAGGGAACTCAAGATTTCGCATACAAAATCCATGTTTCAGGATAAATCACAGTCCTTTGTTGAGTGTGAACTCACCACGATTATCGAGATTGGGGAAAACATGACTCTTGATAAACAAACACGCTTAGTCTCCCTTATCAAGGAAGTCGCAAACATCGTTGTTGGATCCTATCACACATAGTGACTTTGTTAGTAACAATGGTTCAATATAATATATATATATATATATATAAAAATCAAAAAAAAAAAAAACAAACAAAAATCAAAGGTACAAAGATCAAACATTGCAATCAGGTGTTGCGTACACATGGATATTTCTTTCTTCCCTTCCTTGCTATTCTTCTGCAAGTCTTCCTACCATTTTCATCCCTTCGGTGATATTTTGGTTAGCTTATTTGCATGCATTTTTTGACATTTATCTCTATGGTATCTATTTTCCCCTGGTCTTTTATCACCTTGGTAAATTAAAGAATGACTGACCTCATGGAGATCCTATCACATTCAAACATCTAATAAACTTGTTGCGAAGAAATTTTGGACATATTTGTTGACACTAGCCAATGTCATCATCACAATCACTTCCACCTCCTTCCATCAAGCCATTAGTGGTTCTTAACCCCTTGTCAAACAAGAGAGCTGAAATAAGTTTTCAGAAAGTAAAAGAATCAAACAAAACTCAAAAGCTAAAAGCTACAAATCAAAAGAAAATTAATATATAACTCTCTCTTGGGGTATTTCCAATAATCTCTATCGGGGCTATGGGCTGCCTGACTAGCAGAGAGAAATGTTGTGATTAGAATCAAATACATCTCCGTCGGGGCTATGGACGCTTGGCTGGTAGTGGAGCAATGTATGGCTATCCTTTCACCCTCCATTCACAAAATCACTTATCAAAATAAATCATTCCTACACATTGGCTAGGGTCTCTTCACTTGTTGTCTATTAAATCTTCACTTCAAGAGGTAATAAAATCCATGTGCACACACTGGATCTCTATGAGTACACAGGATTAGTATGTTACCAAGTGTTTTTTTGGACCTTGTTCAGACTCTTACTCTAGTCCATATCTCATCTCACGATTTATGCCTTTGGCTAATCACTTCTTTACCGCGAGGCTTCTAAGCTACATTCATATCATTCACATCGTTCTTCTACTTCATTCAGAACATCCATGTGTATAAGATTAATTTTTTTGCCATGTTTTTGAACACCTTTGTCCCCTTCCACAAAAATAATCTTCTCCTTCCTTTCTATCATGTGCTTTTAGGCCAACTTACGCTGGGGGCATCCTTGCTTCTTCCCAGCACTTCATGGGTTTACGTTCACCATCATGTTAAACCTATCCATAATGGCCTTGGGTCCCATTTCTATCTGTGAAGAGTTTACCTTTGAATACTCCCACCTAATTGTTGGGGAATTTTTGCATCTTCACCTTTACAGTACGCACGTGGCCTTATGCCCTTGTACGTCCCATCTATCGCTAGGGGCATCCATGCTTCCTTATATTCCGTATATAGTTTCATAAAACTTTTAAAATCAACCAAAACATTCAAATATGTTTTAAAAACATGAAAAAAAAAAAAAAATCAGAAAAAGAAAAAGAGAAAACAGGTCATCCACTAGTGAAAACCACGCAATTGTGGCACTTTGGACAAGTCCTTGGGTGAAAACAGTTTTCGGCACCTCGGGAGGATTCGTTGTTCACAAGCATTCTGTATTAGAAGGGTAGTTGTCTTTATCCTGGACCTGGTTTTGCCTTTGAGTTTCCTTGTGCACACCATCTAATCCAGCCTTGATCCGGCTTTTCCTTCTTCTATTCGTCTATAAGGGACATGGTCTTTCGTTATTTCTCATCTTACGTTGGGGGCAACTCAACGACTTCACCTTCTTATTCATAAGCGCGTGGCTTCTGCCCTTGTATATTCCCCACCTAACGCTGGGGGCATCCATGCTTTCTTGGTTACCTGCACATAGCTTTGGAAAACTATTAAAACCACAAAAACAATATAAAATTGTTTTGATAAAAACACAAAAACAATATAAAATTGTTTCGAGAAAAACACAAAAACAATAGAACATTGTTTTGAGAAAACACAAAAACAATAGAACATTGTTTCGAGAAAACACAAAAAATAGAAATTTGTTTTACAAAACACCAAAACAATATAAAATTGTTTCACAAAAACCTAAACAATAGAAAATCAGTTTATGAAAACATATCTTACAAAAACATTTACTTGTATCGTCTTGCTTTGTTTGTTTGTTGTATAGTGTTTTGCATGCTCGCTTTTGAGTTGTTTGTTGCTTGGGTGTACTTTTTCATAGTTTATCTTTTCTTCCTTAGAATAGATTCATTCTTGCTTGTGCATATTGTAGTGGATTTCGACATGCTAGTGTGTTAATTCTTTCTTTCTTTCTTAATGCATTTGGTTGAGTTTTGTTACTTGTTAATAAGGCATGGTGATTCATGGTGTATTGCATTGATTCCTGGTGTTCTTTGTAGCATTTGGATGTGTTTCTTGCATGTGCTCTATTTTTTATCATTCACATCACATTACCATCACTATCATCACATCTAGCATCATCTATACATCATATATAAACAAAAATGCTAAGTTTTACATCATGCATGTATACTAAGCTAATCATCACATATCATATCATCAATGGGGGCAAGAGGGGTTGCGCATAATCAAAAATCTATCCCCCACACCAATATCATCATATCATCCCGTCCATAGACATCAAAATAACACTTGAAAACAACATTTGATATTGTCTATAGATCTATCATCTACAATCTACAGCACGCCTCAAACGATCACGTGCGATCACCATCTCTCCTGAGTGTCAGAGCCTCACGGTAAGTTTTCTAAACTAAGCGGTTAAAATGAACTGATTTTGATGTTTTACCCCCTAGGGGGTATATTAGCCTATTTTTCACTGATCGGACGGCCAGGACACCCATTTCGCTCACCGTTTTCTCCTCTGTTCGCTGTGGAATAATTATTTTTAATTAAATAATTATTTTTATCTTATTTTTCACTGTATTGGGGAATTTTTGTCCAATACCCCTTTCTTCTCCCTAGACAATTTTATTGCTCCCTCGTGATTTTTATTCTTCTTCACCCTCGTAAATAATTATTTTTCAAATAATTATTTTTTCTTCATTTTTCCACTAAACAAGGACATTATTTGTCGTTTGTTTCTCTTTTCTTCCACCTAGGGCACTTTTTTTTGCCCCTAGGCCCTTCACTTTCTTCTTCTACTTTCTTCTACTATTCACCATGGTTTGGAAAGCAAAAACAACAAAAACAATATATATATATATCAAAAAATCCAAAAACAAGGCAAAATTTTTCAAAAAATTCCTAAAAAGTAAAACACCCTACAAAATGGTAACTTGCTTCTTACGGATGAAACTTGTGTCTTGCGCATGGTATTTTCTCCATATCCTGTTGGTTTGTCTCACATCTTCCCGATTAATACGACTCGCGGATCACCGGATTCACAACCATTCACAAAAGTTAGTTGCTTTGCTTAAATGCTGTACTCGGGGCACTTTTGGTTGCTCAGTCTGTCGTTTCGTTGCACAAACGCTTTTCATGGACCCCGTGTCCATTTTCCTTTCCCCTTGCATGTATCCTTGCTTGAGGCATCATTTTTAACCCTTTTCATCAATCACGAACTTGTGGATCTCTTCAAAGACAGACGATAACAAAATATTTGTACAATTGTCTTGACCGTTGTTGGGTTGGATATGTGCGTTCATACTTGTTTTCCCTGTTATATGAGCTTGTTTCCTTCTCGTATTGCATTGCATTATTGTATGTTGTATGGAGTTGGTACTTTTAGCAATGGAAAATTGTTCGTAGTATGGATTTTCATGTCATTCTACCTTTGTCGTATGCTTATATTTTTCATAAGGATCGATGATGTAGCTCTTATGGCCATATGATGACATCAAATTGTTCCAAACAAATAAGTGGCTAGAGGTTAAGCTCTTCTCTCCCCTCATCCATATTTCTTCTACACCATTTCCTTTCACCCCTAATTCTCCCTCTCATTGGGGCATCCGCCTCGTCCCCATTATTTACGCCTACTTGTCATCTTTTTCGATCGTCGATCGGCGGTCCTTCCTTCATCACCCCATCGACACTCGAGGGGGAATCTCTCCTCCTACTAATTTTTCTTCTATCCCTTCAAAATATCTTCCATCTACTATCTTTGAAGTGGCATCACTTACGCCACCCCAAAGAGGGGCAAATGTAGACACCTATAATTACGCCCAAGCAATTTAAATACTTAAATTGTGCTAATTATCCCCTTTCTTGCAAATCAACGACATATCGTCAAAAGCACTCATTTTCCCTCATATCATCATTAATTAATTACACTAAGCTAATTAATTAAGTTTCATATCCAACAAATACCCTAATTAACGACCTTCCATTAATAAATCACCTCTTCTATCTAGATTAATTAATTATTATTAATTAATTAGTCTTCCCCTTCATTTAACTAGTAAATCAATATTTAATTGATTTAATCCCTTTCTAATAGCCTAAATCGTACTAATATTCCTCTAATTATCTTCTATAAGCTTACATCTACCTATTAGTTAATCACCTTTGATTAATTAAAAACCCCCAACTCCCATGACTTGTTAAACATGTATTAAACCCTTATAAAGTAAGGTTACCTTTAATAAAGCAACCTTATCCATTCCTAATCATGTTTTACCTTTATCCCACATTCATGAGAATACGTTGAATCATTTATCCTTTGGGCTATTTAAAGAGCCTTTCACCTACCTTTTACTTACACCTAAACTCCTTAGAGAGCAAATGTAAAGCATATAGCAAAGAGACTAAGAGCTTGCACCTTGCCCTTTTGATCATTCATCATCTTGAAGAGTTAAGCCTCTTTCTTAAAGTGCTTGGGTCATATGGGAGGTGTCAAAAGGGTCTTGTAGCCCAACTTTGATTAGCCCCCATTCCTAGGTTCTTGGAACATTAAGGACAACTATTTTGATAGCCATGGAGCTTACTTAAGTCCATTCATTTATTTGTTGTTAGAGAATAGAGGAGTTTAGATATTTAGCATTGTTAGTTTCAAAGTTTGTATTGATGAATGCTAGCATCTAACCCTTGTTTAATTCTTATCATGATGGTGTTTATGCTTCGTTTTAGCTAAATTGTAGAACTATTTTAGGTGGTAGTTCTTGTTTCATTTGATTTAGCATTAAGAAAAGTATAGATGCACACATTTCTTTTTAGCTAATCTCTATGGAGACTCGTCTTCATGTAGCATGTTCTTTCTTTCTCTTCTTCTTCTTCATCCTCTCAAACTAGGAGAATTAAGGATCTAATTCAATCCTTCTCTTTTTGATTTTTTTCTTCTAAACCCTAGCTTTCATGCTTATATAGTCGTTTATAAACTTAGAGCACTTAGACATGCAATTACAATCAATAAATCTGCTTTAAAGCTTAAAATAGATCTAATTCTGTGAGTTAATTAGAACACTCCCACAGTGAGTAAATGACATCGGTTCACCCTAACCGACGACATTTAAATGATATCGACCAATTGTAGTTATGATGTTGACCAATGCCGGTTACACCATAACCAACGCCGGTTGTTATCGAACTAGTAACATGAAAAATCAAGCTATCTTTGAAGCAATTCAGCTCCACAACCTAAAAATATCCCACTTGGAGATAAATTGTTGAACCTCTATACATGTACCTACACATCACCATCCTCTACACAACGTCAAGACCATCTATTCTTTCAACAATTCTTTCAAAAATAAACCAAAAATATTAAACCAAGAAGATAAAAACATGACTTACCAAAGACCTTCACAAAGCTACTCTTGATTGATTATAACCGAGCTATCCATACATCAAGCTCCCACTAAATCATAACACCAAGCCATCATGACAACCAAGCCATCATGACTAACACACTAGCAAGAGCTCCCACTCAAATCAAGTACTTGAGCTTCAATCGTAACCATAGCCACGTAAAACCAACCATGTTCTCCATCCATCTATCCATGTCTCCACGCAACCACCTATGCATTTGTCCAAAGACAAGTCAACTGGAATATGCAAAAGAAAAACAAGATCGCGGGTAAACATCCCCGAATGAGTTCTACATGAAACAAGTGGGTGATCAATCCACAAACACATGCATAACTCAAATAAACCCAAACACCGCAATCTACAAATCCAACCCCGCATAAATAACTATCATGTCCAAGACATTCATCTATAGATAACATACCTATCAAGGAGTAACATAGTAATAAGATGAAATACAAACATCCCCTACTCATGCTCAAGGCATCTAAACTATGCTCATAGGCATCCATGTGCAAATCAAAACATCTGCATCATCATAGACTCACAAAACTGAATCTATACACATGTATAAACTCGCCAATACATCCATCCATATCATCGGGCTCTCCTGAAGTGCCAATTATCTCACCGACTAACTCCAAAGCAATATATGAATCTTGTTCTCATCAATTTCAATAACAAACAACCATGTTAAACCATGCAACTAATACCAAGTGCAAATACCAGTAAATATGTCATCAACATACTCTTCACAACCAACCAAGATAAAATCAAAACAAGGGCACCATCAAAAAATGGTAAATTAACATTGTTGTCAAAGTTGTGACCAAACCGACCATGGTTTCCTAACAAACCTCGGTCACTACACTGTCGACCACGGTTACTAGATGACCGAGTATGGTTAATCCTAACCGACACATTCCTCTGTAACTAGCATATTTTCTCCTTTAACCCTTAAAAATCTTAAAAATTGCACTTTCATCTTCACCCATCTAAAACTAACCATCATGTTGTAATCTCATAGGGATATCCATGCACCAAAAATAAACCGTATGTGACATCACAAAGCAATAAATTCAATATACCTACAAATTTGTCACTGCCCTCCAAAACAAACTAGTGCCTCTGCCACTTTGAATAGTAGCGGTCTCCTCTCACTCTCTATGTGCATCATGTATTCAATCCTACAATACCAATAACAATGGATTTCTCCCAATGAACATGAAATTACCTACACTACCTCTAACACCAAGCTCAAAATCTAATATGTCGTGGGAAATAAAACTGAATGAAAGAAAATATAAACTGATTCCCTTATTATCAAAGAATACTTCTACATCATAGAAGTTTGGGCTTCTTGTGATGTAGGTGAATCAACTTCTTTTCATCCTATGTACTCGAAAATATTTCATTACTTGCAATCGTTTCTAACCATGACTTTTCATTGAGGATATCATCCTTAGAATAGATATCCTTTGTCCTCAAGATTCCACACAACCGGGAACTAAAAGTCAAACAACACAAAAACATGATTTAAATCTTTACACAATATTCAAACATAATATCAATTGCTCCAAATGAAAGAAATAAAACATGAACCATATAGAGATACGACCGAAGTCTTCTTGGACTAACCAAGCCAACTCCATCCTCTTTTTGATCCAAACATTATAGTGATCTGCATTGTTTCTACCTTTATACGTTGTGTAAGAAACATGATCCTCCAACTTCAATCGAGGTAATAGGTGCTAGGAATGCTACTATTTTTGGGATTGCATCCACCAAGTACCTCTTCTTCCTCCCTCTCATACCTTATAAGTAGACACCATACAATATTTTGAATTGCCCACTAATGATTTTGAATACTTAACGGCATTAATGATTGAAAATTATGATGGAGGAATTCCTTCAAAATAAGATAGGCAATTATTGATGAATGTTGTGGTTGCCCAAGAAAAGGAGAAAATATGAAGTAAAGCTACAAGGGGCCACAAGCCAAGTCAAAATTTTCATTGCTTGCCAAAGAAAAATGCATCCGTAAGAGAGCTTGTTTCCCCAAGAAAACTCGTGCCCCCATGCCCAAACTAAAAAGAGTCCCATTCCATCTGATGACTCTACCAATCTTTCTCCTAGTGCTACTTTACCCAAATTTGTTCCATATGACATAGCCCAAATTTTGATTCAAATCAAAATTCATGTCCCAATTTTTGAGCTGCTTAGGATCCTTGAGCACAAGAAGAGGGCTTTTAAATATTTAGGTTTCAAAGGGGAAGAGATCATACAAGGTAGAGATGTGAACAAGGTTGAGACTCCCCTTGCTGTTGCAGAGTTGGAAAATCCACAAGTATTGGAAGAGCGGGGGAACCACCAGAGGTTTATTTAGGAACTTCTTTGGTTAAGACCTAGTTAAATGTGGATCCATTCTTCACTACCCTAGTTATCAAAGACAAGTTGTTACATAACTATATGTCTGATTCTGGAGCTTCATGTAATGTCATGCCTCTTGAGCAGCATATGGGAAGTGCACTGCCATGGACTCTAGAGAGGTTCCAGTGGTGGGATGTGTCAAAGATCTGGTTGTGCAACTTGCATCTTATCCTGGAAGGAACTTAAAGCTTGATGTGGTGATTGTTGACTACCCTGCCAAGTGGGGGATGTTGTTGTCAAGAAAGTGGGCAGCAAGTGTTGGTGGTAGTGTGCAAATGGACATGTCTTATGCCACTATCCCCATTGAAGGAAACTGGTGAAATTATATGGAGAGAAGAAGATGTTGTACCTGATTGAAGACCCAAGCGATGCATCTTATGAGGTTTTGCAAGCAGATGCTGATCTTAACAACTTTGTGAGTTTTGTGGATTTTAGGGAGTATGAAAGTGTTGAAAATAGAGCTCCTAAGTATGCTATTTTTTCTGGGAACTTAGTCTATGATTCAGCCTTGAAAAATATTATAGAATTTGACTTAAACACAATGGAGGAGCTTCAAAGAAAATGGATGGTTTACAAAATGAATAGAGAAGAAAAAGAGATATATTTCCAGTTGATGAAAGCATATCAAAACCTTTTGGCATGGTCATACCTAAGATGGCAGGCACTTGAAGATTTTCCTTAATTATTTTCTTTGAATCAGGGAAAAATATTTTGTGCGTTGTATAGTTTTTAATTTATTTCTTTTCCTTTTGTGTTTTTGCTCATTCTGGTCCTCGGTGACCTATTTTTGCTAGTTTCTCTGTTCATTTTTGGAGATGGCTTTGTTTCTCTACCCTAAAAACCGATTGCATTTCCCAATGGATATTTTTTCACTTGGTCTACTTTTGTTTTTGTGGTACTCACAGGAGTGCCCATCCCAAGTCGAGCGGTGTTGGTGCTCAAAATAGTCTCACCTCATTTATGCCTTTGAAAAATTTATGATTTATGACCTCTGTCATTTTCTCCTTCCCCGTGTTGTGCTTGGTTGATCCTTGTGGCCATTTTTAATTGGTTCCTAGGTTGTAAATCTCTTAGGGGTCTGTATTTTGAGTCTCTTGTGCTCTGTTCAATTAGAAACTTGGTTTCCCCCATGTTTTCTGTTCTCCATGGTTGGGATTCATCTTCCCTGTCTTTTTTCCCTAAGTACTTGAAGAAGAATGAATTGATGTGTCCCTAAGGAACATATTTGAGCCTTGTAACATTCCTAAACTTTCTATCCTTGAAGAAAATTTCATTCCCTGGCTCAAATAATCATTTTTCTATTTTTTATGGTTTGACGGGTGTTTCTCCCGGTCAAATTTACATCCTAGCATCGGCAGGGGACGTGGCATCTTTTGGTTGGATGTAGCTCAGTTGGATACTTAGAAAAATTCATAAAAATCCTCAACTCAAAATGTGTCCACATGGAGGCATGGTGCTCATTTGAAGATATGTTTTGGGTTTTGCCTTAGAGTAGCGTCGGGAGGACACATGGAGGTTTCCCATTTTGCTTGGTCCGGACTTAGACAAATTTTTATGCAGTTGGAGTAGTTTGGTGGAATGGGACATGTGGTGAGCTTGTGCTCATTTAGGGTCTTTGCTTTGGACACCATCTTGAAGTTGTGCCATGGAGACATGTGGAGGAACCACACATGTTTGGGACCGGCCCTTGAGTTTCATTCTAAATAAGTGCCAGGTTGACACGTGGAGGCCTCCGATCACTTTGTATTTTACTTAGAATTTTCAACAACCAAAAGTAGACTGCCTCAGATCATGACATGTGGCGAATTCTACTAAGCTTCAAGCATTTAGGTAAACCTTGTTGGAACAAGACATGTGGCGAGCCCACACTCATTTAAGGTATCAAATTTTTGGGACCGCCTCAAGGTGCGCCATGGTGACACATGGCAGTTTGAAAAGTCAAAGAGGTGGGCCATTGAAGGCAACTTGGATTTTTTGCCCCTTAAAGATCAAAATTTCAAAATGGCCCCCAAGCTCGATGAAGGAAAAGGGTCAATGTTTTGCCCCAGGCGATGGTGGAGGTATGGGCTCTCGGGAAATTTGGAAAAATTTCCTTTTGGGAAAAAGGGGTCAAAAGTAAAAAAGGAAGCATGGGTCTGCTCGAATCATATTGGGACACATGTTAGGCTCGTTCCCAAGGGTGAAAGCTGCGGGAAAAATTGGAAAAATTTCCTTTTCTAAAAAGAGAGTAAAATGGCAGAATTTGAGCATGGTTCTACTCCAATTATATTTGGGCATGTGTCAGGATCATTTTCCAAGGGTAGAGTTACGGGGCAAAATGGAAAAATTTTCCATTTTTTCTAAAGGTTGTAAAAATTCAAAGGAAGCCCTCAAGTCTATTCTAGAGTTTGAATCTACCACGTGGATGGATCAAACTCAAAGTAAAGATCAATTGACTACTGTGAGTCTAAATTTGATTTTCCCCCCTTTTTCTCTGAAACACGTCTAGAAGTGCGAGTCTCCATGATTTCTTGGTATTTTCAACACGCTGAGCAGAAAAGGAAGTTAATGTTCATATATGAAATTTGGTGGGAAGATCTAGAGGATGTCTTTCGCCATTAAAATATTTTGACTTTCATGCCCGATCAAATGTTATGCTTTTCCTCTCCCAAGCACGCAAGGGGCTGTTATGTTTATGGAGCCTATTTTCATGTTAGAGTGTGGTACACCTTCTATGTGTTACATTCGGGTATTTTTGGTGGTTTATTAACCCATGGATAATGGGTAGCTGTTATGGGCTGTTTTTGGGCCCATGGTTTTGGTACCCATTGTTTTGTAAAAGCGCCTCTTCGGCTACCCATAGGTTTATGGGATGGTTTTGTTTTTGCCCATTATTTGATACCAACGGTTTTGCAAAGCTGCTTAGCAGTTTGTCTATTTATATGGTCTTATGCATATGATAGATAGACAAGCAAATGTATTGCAAACGTGTTTTGAATTCGGGTGTGAACTCTGTATAGTTTGTTGAGCATAGCTCCAAACGGATCTGGGTATTGTATTGACAGAGTGGAGGCTTGTAATAAAATTTGAGCAAGTGATTCTTGGTGGACGTAGCCCAAATTTGGTGAACCACATTAAATCTTGTCTCTCTGTGTTGTGTTATTTATTCTGCACTTTTATTTGAGATCTGTAATATTTTCTGCATATTAGTTTCTATTGTTGCAATTCTATAAGGGATTATTTTGCATACTTTATCTCTTATTTCCTAACAGAGGCTAGATTTGGCCATTAGGGGCGAAGTGGTTGGTAAATTAAAGGAAGAGTGATCTACCGAGCAAGGAGTTGAATGTGGGAGGCATTAGATGAAATCTACCCACTTGAGCACACGGAGACTTGTTATAGATTTGATTCTAAGAATCATGACAAGCACCACTTGGTGCATTTAATGTTTTTTTCTTTTGGGGAGAGGGGATTCATTGTAAATACTATAAATGGCACAAATTTTTGTGCAAATGGTTGGGAGTTGTTGGAGTATGAGGGGTCTAGACTGATTTTTCTAATCGAAACCTTGATAGAGCCCATCCCATTTGAGAAACCATTCAAGAAGCTCGTATATCTCTTTTGTATTAGGGTTAAAATTATGATCTTTTTGTCAAGGTACTTTTAAGCAAACTAGTGACAACCAAAACATGACCAAACACATATAAAATGACCAAACATGCATTTTTAAGAGACTATTCTGCGGGGAAACTTCCCTATTTTAACTATTTATTTACTAGTCGATTTTAAAATATTTTGGCCACAAAGTGGGACACACTTGAGACCCATTAAAATTTTCATGTCAAGGTGGTCAAGTGTACGACCAAAATGTGTTGATTTGATATATTTAATCGAATGTTATTTCTGTGTTGTCTTGAGAAAAATGTGTTGATTTTACTTTTTAATGTATGCAATTAGTTTTTCTTATTTCTGTTACAATCTTGTGTTGAAATCTGATTCAATCACATAGGCCTCAATCCTTCTAAAAATTTAGTGGCATCTGCAATTCCATTTCTTAGAAGATCTTTCATTTGGGATTGGAATAAATGATTTAAAATCACTTTTCTCTCATATGTTGACAGAGATTGTCTGTAAGCCTTTGGGTGTACCTTAGGCATGATTTGGCTTAGACCTTGATGCTTTGTTGGGTTTTCTAACTCAATCATTCATGATAGAATCTCAGATATTGTGTGAAAGAATGCAAATTTGGGCCTCCATTAAAGCACATATTCTAGTTGAAGAAACATTTTAGCTATTTTGTGGCATTCTATTAGTCTGAATTTCCATTTTGTAAGGTTCCTCAAGGATCTGGTGAATCTAGTTTCACCCTACCCCACCTCCCACCAAAATTTCATTCAAAAATAACTAATCTTACCCATCCTACCCATGTTTTTCATGTGTGTATGCCAATGCACAATCCTCATCACCTAAACATGCAGAAGAAAGCAGGGTCTCAAATGTCTCTAGTAACCTTTGCCTTGTTGTGAAGATATCTCCATGATCTGGAAGTGACAACTCGTGAGAGTCAGATCTGGTGTGTTGATCATATTTTCCCGAGGTCTTCTCTACAAAATTTATGCAAAAGAAAGGTACCTATATCTCCTTTCAAAATAACAGAGGTTACAAAATAGGTTCTCTTACCTTGGTTGAAAGGCACAACCTAAAATAGTTAGGATAAGATCATATCCTTTTAAGGTGCTACCCATCTCTCCACAAACCCAAGTAACAAAGGGACAGTCAAATCTCCTCCCGGCTACAAAATGACATATATTTATGATTTGGCTGCCTCTAAGCTCCATGTTGAATCAGTGTTGCTGCTTGGCTTGAAAAGGAGAAAAAAATTGGGTACCAACACTTGGAATTGTGTCTAACCATGACTTTTCATTGAGGATATCATCCTTAGACTAGATATCCTTGTCCTCAAGATTCCACACAACTAGGAAATAAAAGTCAAACAACACCAAAAACATGATGTAAATATGTGCACACTATTCAAACATAATATCAATTTCTCCAAATGAAAGAAATAAAAGATGAACCATATAGAGATACTTGACCCAAAGTCTCATTGGACTAACCAAGCCACTCCGTCCTCTTTCTGATCCAAACATTGAAGTGATCTGCACTATTTCTACCTATACACGCTATGCAAGAAACATGATCCTCCAAAATAGGACACTAAACCATCCATGCCCTCTTCTACTATAAGAAACCATGTGCAAACTCGTTGTCACAAAGAACAACTTTGGTTTGCTTTGACCCATGTCGATTACCCTCTGTGACTGATGTTGGTTCCCTGATAGACGTCGCTGCTACTAGAACTAACACAATTCCAAAAATTGGCATAGGTAACCAAACCAGGTGCCCACTCCAACCAAATCTGATAGTTGTGTTGAGCTAGTCATTCCTCTCCTAGGCACTCTTTTCCTATATAGTTTCAAAGTTCAAAACCTCCACCGAGCCTCTACAACACTCTTCTCATTTTGATCCAACATTTCACTTTCCTAGATCACTTCGAGTGCTAGGAAATAAGCTAAGTTTATCTACCTCCCTCTCTTTCTTAGGGTTTCACATTTATATGCTTATTTTCTTGTGTCTTCTTGTATATTAGAATTTTTACATCATTCATTACAGTAGTTACTCTGAAATTTAGATTTAATTCAATTTATATTAAATCATTTGGTGAACCCCATCACTCGAACCCCACCTTGCTTTTATAATCATTTCTTCTTCTTCTCCCATGGCTGAGTTTTATGATCCATTTAACAATGAAGATCTTCGTGACCTCCAGTCCCGTATTGTTAAACATCCTCAAGATTTATATCTCTTATTGTTCCCTTCTTGTGAGTAATCCACTAACCTAACCGATCATAACCCACCAATCTCCAATAATACTTCTCTTCCTATTGTGACACAACCACCTAGTTCTACCCTCTCATCCACCTCCATCGTTCATGTTTATATACTGCTACTACCAATAATTTCACCATCATATTACTTCACACATATGACAAATCTCCTCTTCGACACCCGAGACATAACTTCTTTATAGCAGGATCTACAAATTCAAATCCACCAATTACAATAATCTACTTCACATTCCTTTTCATCTCTTGATTCCTCACTTCTCCTTCATACCCCTTTTGCATCTGTCATATTTAACTATCCACTTCCTCCTAACTTCATTGCACCTAAGCTTCATATCTTCATTGGGCATGGTGACCCTCAAGAGGATCTTTGATTTTTCCATGTGGCATGTTTTAACTATGGGAATGACTTTACATTACTATCTAAACTATTTCCTAGAAGCTTGCAAGATTACACTATGTGTTGGTTCTATGATTTACCTTTCACTAGGTAAATTCTTTTACACACTTAGATGATTCTTTTCTTACACACTTTTCTATCAAGATCGGTACTAATATCTCTTATGCACAAATTTCTCTACTTAAACAATGATCTAATGAGTGTCTAACAGACTATGTTTTGTGTTATAAGAACAACCTTGCTAAAATGACTAATGTATGAGTTGACTTTGAATTGTAAGAGATATATTTATTGATATTATCCTACCTCTACTTCAAGAGAGTGTCATCTTTGAGACCTCTCCCTCCTTTGATTAAGTATGTTGTATACTTAAATTATGCAAACGCAAAATCTGATCTATGGAAAAGCTAAAATACTATGATACTTCTTCATTGCCATCTTCCAATCTATTTCATGCAAATTCTACTTTCAAACCATATTCTAATCCTCTATGAAGCTAAAGAAACTATTAACATTGTTTCCACACCTGATAAGCTTCAATTACAACCCATGTGTCATACTTTTACTAAGTTACCTTAAGCACCCTAACTTCTCTTACCACAAATTATTAAAAGAAATGTTATTACTCTTCCTCCACCACTCAATCTCAATCCTTCTAACCCTCGTGGCTACAATTATGATGAAAATGCATGTGTCACAATCACCAATGCATTGGGAATCATGTCAATTACTTCTTTAATTTTAAACATATAATTCAAGATCTTATTGATATCAATGCAATCAAGCTCCTGAGCCATCTCATGTCAAACAGGTCAATGAGAATCAAAACATAAAAATCTTTAATGACCCTATACCAAAGCATTACAAGAAAGCTACTAATTCTTCTACAAATCATATATATTGTGTTGTGGATCATCTTTTATTGGGGCCTCATGGATTTCTTGTTGCTTTAACTCGATGTTTCACCAATTATCATCACATTATAAGATCATGATTATCACCCTACATTTACTTTTAATTCATTGCATATCAATTCCTCCATTGGTTCTTATACCATCAACAATAATATAGTCTATCCATCAGCTATTACTAATGCATACCGTATAGAAATTTTTTTAGATATCAAATGTCCAACATTTCTAATCACATTTCAGTTCTTAATTCTTATGCTCATGTCGTACTTCCTATCAAATTTAAGTATCTTAATTTCTGTACACCCTTCTTACTTACCTATGAAATCATTAGCTGTAACATGATCTTAGGTCTCCCTTGACTCTACACTTCTAGAGCCATCCCCTCCATGCATCAATTATGTCTCAAGTTCATCCATAACAAGTAACTTTTCACTATAAAAGGTATTCCTCCACACACACCATTGCCTCAGCCCACTCTTACAGATATCTATGTACCAATCATGGCATCGGGTATCTTATTCTCTCAACTCTAAAGCTACTTCTATACCTAGCTATTTTATTCTCACACGGATTATCTCACTACATTGTTGTCATAATCGGTCCATTAGACCACCTTATTGGCCTAATTTCCCTATTCAGGCAGCCCATTCTCATAAGAATTATCCACCTTCTTTTCCTCATCATCCCATTAGTCCACATCCTCAGCTTAAGTCCCCCACTTAGACATCCTCTTCCTATCATTTTTTTCTCCATCTCCTTCACCACATTAGTCTCCTCCATGTGCACATAGTTACTCTCCTACACCACCACCTTTATATCATGGTCACATGCTTTTGTCTCCTCAAATATTTGGTGCAAGGCCCTTTCCCTTCACTATCATTGAATAGTCTTCTATCCCTTACACACTTAGGGGGCATCGTGCTTTATCCCCCTTTCTATCACTATCAAGTTGTCTCTAGTATATACTACCACACTTCACACTTCATGCTTTATGGTTAATATTTTTCTAACATTCCTACATCTTTTGTATACACATTGTGTCATAATTACCCGATGACACACTCTTGTGCTAGGGTTCACACTTGAATGTTGAGGGATATTTCATCAATTAACTTCACATCATACACACTTAACATTATGTGCTTCATGATATGTCTTTCTACCATCTACTCTCACGCACTACACTCATTTCCTAATGATGCACTCTTGTTCTATGGTTCATTCTTGACTATTGAGGAAGATTTTATAAATTAACCTCATCTCATACACATTCACTATGGGGAAACACTTCTCCTCTCATCATCACACCTTACATATCACATCATCACACTCATACAACATTTACATATCTTGGTTGCATTTATTATTACTAGCTTATGCTAGATGGATAATTTTATGTCATTATCTTTATCATATACACATGTGTGTTCAATTGGTCTCTCAAAGTGAATTAATATCTCTTACAGCTCCTTACACGATGCATGATGCTTGACACTGATTCCTTTTCTTGTCCCATTGAGGCTCTTACGGGCATCTAGTTTGACTAATATCACACACTACAGATTTAATTATTTCATCATTTACTACTTCTTCATACTAGCGCTTTCTTTCTCACTGATATTTACATGCTTTAACATTCAATTTATCTTTCTAGCATGTTAACGGGTGCTTCATGCGTAGCATTTTCCTTGCAAGACTATATGTACAACCATGGTTATTTTATACATGTTATTTTTACTTATGCCCTATGTCTTATGTGATCATTGTATGCATTTTTCCACTTCAACCATGATTTTATTATGAAATTGTCGGTGATATACCATGTATGAAACCCGCCACTCATGGTCTATCTTATTTTCACACTTACTTGTTACATTGTATTATTTTTCATGCTAGTTACTTTTAATATTAACAATTGTTACTAGCCTTTCCTATTTTCATGTGTCTTGGTTTCTACCACGAACATCCCCTACCCCGAGTAGGTATCTCCATCGCAAATATGCATATCAAATCGGGATCTTCTCCTTTGGACTATATTCTCTTAAATTCGTCGCATGCACCCCTAAAGAGGGGGAATATATTGGGTGAAAAAAGCATCCCCATAGCAGTTTAGAGCTACAGTATAGAATCAACACGGGATTACGATCTGAGAATGGTCCATAATCATACTTGGACCTCACATAGAGAGGGGAAACTAGCACCCAAGATCAGAAAACAAAGCCTAAATTTTTTTCCTCCCCTAGGAACTAATGTCCTAGTGGAAAACAAATTCAATTATATAGTTCATCATGATCTCTAGCAACTTTCAAAACATTTCTATAGCAGCAGTCACTTGCCTACGATTACAAATTTTAGTTTATCAATGATTTTAGTTATAATTGGGACTAATCGAACTAATCGAAACAAATCGGATGTGCCATCTACAATGGTGCTTATTCAAGAAGCGTCATGGAAGGAGGGAAAAGATAGAGATCTCTACCCAACACTCTTATCCCATGGTGTGAGATCACCCCAAAAAGTCACACTTGGCATGAGATCGGCTAAAAATCAATTTCGGCATGAGATCACCCAAAAAAATTGCACTTTGCATGAGATCGCCCATAAAATTTTCCCTCCACATCATTTTAGGACATATTTCTAGCCTTTAAACTCTTATACATCTAGTGTACACATTCCTTTATTACTACCTTTTTCACACTTTTACATACTTATACATACTTTACTTAGATTTTTCATATACATGACTTTGACTACTCTCTCGCTCTTCTTTTATATGGTGGTCCTCAATACACAACAAGGAGTAGCTAATAAAAACAAACACAACACGCTACTGATTAAGAAAATATTGAATAAATAGATGCCTAATAATAATTATGTAACAATGCTAAATATATGCAATGAAGATAGAAATAACCCAAGAAAATAAGCGGTGTAAATTTGAAACCCTAGTTGCAAATGAAGGTAATAAAATACTTAGTTGATTCACATTGATGCCAAAGGTATGTTGAGTTAAAAAGGTGTTGGAACGGAGAATCGTGATGTCATAATCAGAACCATAAAATTGCAACAGGTCGAAAAATGCCAGAACCGGGCGCTATTGAGGGTCGGGGGTGCACGAGGTGTAAGAGACCTATTCAGGCACACGTGATTGCTCAAAATTTATGAATCCTAATTTTACGGGGTTGCGAGATGTTCTCTAGTTATTGCCTTTGATCACATGTATGTCTCTCGCACTTCATTGTTGTTTTCCTAAAACCTACAATAAGAAATAAGCACCTACAAAACCCCAAAACACATCATATCCAAAAATAAAATAATTCAAATGAGGGATCAAACTATCCTTGGATGTCAAACAAGTGAACTTATGACCGAGCGCCTGACATCTCATACCCAATGTAGTTCTATGTGTGTGTGTATAAATATTATCCTGGGTGGATCATATGTGTGTTGCACTTGATAGCGAGCAATAGCTAGATGTAGAAATGTAAATAGATGTATGCATGAAATAATGAACTTCCCCTCATATGAAGTGTATGAATAAAAATTCAGTCCCTCACCCCTTGACTGAATGCTAGATGGATGCTTGAATGCTCTTGTAGATGCCTTTGGATGTAAGTTTAGGTTGTGATAGATAATGCTTAGTGTTTGGCCCTTTATTATGATCACATATCTTTGTACTTATATGATTCCCTTGGTTAAATTTCCTAATTAACCAATAAAATTTGACTAGTAAGAAATAAGATGCCCAAATGGCTAGAAAAGACCCCAAATATGTGAGCAAGATACAAAGAGAGTGGTGCCTATGCGGTGGTGTCATGGTTGGGTGCTTGTGTGCAGAGTGAGAAATTCCAAAGTATGAAAAGACAGAGTGGGAAAAAAGGAATGTAAGATCGAAAGAGGCAATAGAAAGCAAGCAAAGATGGCTAGAACTGAAGATCAATTAGTACTTTTCTCACTTAGGAATCATATGAATAATGGTATGTGATCAGGACTAGATAGATACCCAAAGTGCATGATTTAGTGTCTACATTTTCCCCCACTTTATGTTGTTGAATGAATTCTTGATAACATAAAGTAGATAAGAGATGCATACTTGATAACCATGTAGATCGATGGTGAAAAAGTGTGCCAAGAGACAAGGAAAAGCGTGGATTCATAAAAGTGAAGCACGAAAGCTAGAGAATAGGAAGTAAAAAAAAATGATGATGATGATGATGATGATGTACCTAGGGAGAAATCATATGTGTAGATGTCACAATTATACCTATTGTTGATGTCGTTTGATATTGTCATGATATGTTATTGATGTGACTTCCACTTCTCATAAGGATGAACTTGTAAAATATAAGAATGAACAAGTAGTCAAATGTGCATATATATGATCAAAAATGTGTAAAAAGTGTGTAAAAGTATGCAAGAAAATAAAAAAGAAATTTTTGCACCTGATTTGTGACAAGTAAATAGTAAAGAAAGGATCTTGAAGAGATGTAGAAGAATGATTTTTAAGGTGATCTCACGCAAGTTGCACCTGAATGTGAGCTTTTGGGTGATCTCATGCCAATAATGAGAAGATTTATAGGGAGAAATGTTTGGTTTCATCCTCCAACCTTTAACTTCTTCCTGAAGCATAGAACACCACTACAGATGGTGTGTAAAAATCTGATCTAATTCAATCCAATGTAAAAGTAGAAAAGAAGGCGTAGTGCATGCATGTCGAGTGCTAAAGGACCATCTTTTCTATAAAATATGTTGTGTAAAGTTTCAAAAACTATGTTGAACTAAAAAATATTGTGTAACTTCCCCTAGTCATAGGTGTCCAGGAAGGGTCAAGGGTTCCCAAGCACTATTTTCTAAGTATGGGCATTGATTACTGTGTTGTGATGAGAACCCAAGTTAGGATTTGGGTCATTGCTAAGACTAAAGACTGTGTTGACTGTGTGTTGAACTATAGTGAATTGTGACTATAGATCGTTGTTTGGGGTGAGTGATTCACTCGATATATGCCCTCCTCTTTTGGGGTGCATGTGACATTGTTGAGGATTATGTGGCCTAAAGGAGGACCGATTGCTGAATTGAAACTAATGCCCCTGTCAGAGAGAGAGTGTGCTTGATAGAAACAAAGACACATGAAAGAAAAGTTGCTATAAAACAAGTGGTAGTGCAAACAACGTAAAAACACATGTAAGAAGATAAGATATAAGCTAGGAAGCAAGAAGATAATATGCAAATAAACAAATAATGCGAAAAATTAGACCATGAAAAATGGGTTCCAAACATGTGGCATCAATCATGATGGCACAACACACGTAAGGCCGATATACCCAAAAGTAGATAGTGTGCACACAAGACAAAGGGAAAAGCCCACAAATAATGGAAGACAATCAAAAGAAATGGAAAGAAAATAGTAATAGAAAACCATATAAGAAAATAGACTGAAAGACAAATGTTAAATATGAAGCACACATTAACATGTTAGAAAGATAGAAATTATGTCAAAGCATGTAAAATTCGATATAGTAATGTTCTATGAAAAATGAAACAATAGCATCATTATCAACAAATCACGCACCCCCAAATGGCCAAGTGATGGATAGGGCATTCGGTTTTGATTGGGTAACATGGGATTAGCTTTCAAGTTGTGGGACTTGGGCTCGAGGTGAACCTTTGGAGAAGTTAGGATTCATCTTCCTAAACTAAACACAACACTACTTCTAATGCAATAAAATAGCTAACTAGACCTATGCTAACATTTTCATGGGGTTAAGGGAGAGAGATTTGCAAGAAATAAAACCTATACTAGAAGTGGTGATGCACCAAGAAAGGGTGTTGCTAGACAAGTTTTCGGTTTTCTAGTGAAGAAGGATGAAACTGAGAAGGATGAACAAACACCACAACTTAACAACATACAAAGCTTCACTCCCAAATAAGCACAAAACTCCCAAAATATGCAATGGAAACTTGAAATTGCACAATATACCTGTAAGCATGAGAAAGTCACCACGAAGTAGCTAGAATGATGAAAGGACCAATAATAGTCACAGAACACAATTTTATTACTTCAAACACATGCACAATGCATCATTACATTAGGAAGAGGCAATATTTTCCATTACAATCTTGGAAAAGAGGCTTGAAAGTTCCCACAATCCACAATAGATTAATTTACAGAAGAGAGAGAAGAATATTGAAAAATGTCCAACCTGTCTAACCCTTTGGAATGAGCTTCCAACTTACATTTATAGAAAATTCCTATGAGAGAAGTAAGGAGAAATCATAAATTGCACATGATGGCCTATATTAATTACAACATTAGTTGCACCACTTAGGAACATTCCATCATGTCTCATTAATGAAAGGTTTGAACTTATATACTAATTTAATTAAAATAATATTTTAAATAAAATGTTTTAATAATAAAAATATCATTTTATTAAAATATTTTAGTAAAAAATTTAATGTAATAAAATTAATATAAAAATATTAATTTAATAATATTTTAAGTGGTGGGACTGGTGGGACCCCCTTAGGGTTGGTTTGCATTCGAAGGGCTCAATGCATGGCTTAGCTTAGAGAGTCGAGCTCCTTTCACATGGATTGGCGAGTTCTTCCACGTTATGTTGGTTTGCCTTGGTGAACTCACCTTGTCATATCCACAAACCCCAAAGTTCTGCAAGCTCATCATTTCACGAGCTCAACTCAATTGGCTGATCCATTACAATGGTTTGTAAAAGCTCTCCTTCATGAATCTATCGAGCTCAACATACATCGGTGGAACTCAACATCCCTCTGAATTTTCTTTCCTTCATTGCATTGACCTACGAGATCCTTCATTCATGCAACTCCTAGAAATATCATCCCTCTGGCTCGACTCCATGAGCTCTTACTTCCTCACCATGAGTTCAAAACTATGACCGAGTTTTCTTATGCATCGAGCTCACTCGAGCTATCCATCTCATGGCTTGACTCCCCAAGCTTTGAACTTCAAAATCTTCCTTCTCTTCATGTCGGGCTCTACTTATCCCTTCAATATCTCCTTCAACCTCAACCTAGCGAGCTCGATCAACATCCCAAACTATCTTTTGCCCTGAAGTATTCGTGCCTTAAAAAAAACCCGTGAGCTTCTCATTGACTCCACATCAAGTTGGTTTTCTTTGGCCATGCTTTGACTTGATGGATGCTTGGTCTTGGCCGCAGTCTTGGCATTCTCAGGCATGTCCCTTAACTCGCTCAACAAGCCATATGGTAAACTCCCCAAATGGCTTGATAGCTAAGCTTCTAACTCACAGTATTCATGAGCCCACCTTTACCCATGCGATGATGTCCAAGCTAACTTATGCACAATGCACGACTCGGTTTCATGCAAAAATTGATCCTCCCTGTGTGCTCGGAATTTGTCTTCACTCCATGAGCTAGAATCAACCTCGCCATGGCTGTATGCTTAGCTCGGACTTGCCAATGTTGATCATCCAAAGCGTTCCACCCTAATCTCTTACAACTAATCTGGTGCCACCTCGACCACTCATGACTTGGTCAAAGGACATGTGTGGATGCTTCACACCACCCTTTCACACATTCAATGGGAGAGAAACTTGGCGCTAATCTGTCAACCATCTGTGATCTCTCCTCCTCCTTAGTACCTTTTGTGAAACCTACCACGTAAACCAAGTCAGCGGATGACTCTCCTGATAACTCAGTGACAGAATCAGACTCCCCATGACTTGCCAAGCTCACTGAACATTGCTCTACCTCCACTCACTAGCTGAATACTTCAATATAAAACTTGGTCCTGTAATGGCATGTTCGCTTGGAGTAATTTTACCCTTGGCACACCATCGTTATTTTCCCCACTTGGCCACGCTTGCATGAATATTCGCGTCTTGGCAATGCAAGTATCGAAAACCCTAGATGTGGAACATTTATCTCATTTTTCCATCATCAGAGTCCCACTTGGCCATTTTGTCACTAATCTCCCCGAGATCCCCATGGTGATGATGGTGCGTGAGATTTAAGCACCATTTTTCACACCCAATCGGAAATGGAACAAAAATTCCTTAAATTCCCCATAACTCCCACCATGCTCATCCTGGTTAAATGAACCAGCTCTACCAAGTTTTCCCTAAGGCATTTGAACATTGAATCAATCTTGAACTTGAATCCAAGCTCTCATTCCTCCATACAACTCATCACAACCACACTATTTTGTCATCATTGGTCCTTGGCTACCGATTGTCTTGGTCAACTCGAGTGACTGAGTTGATCTCTTCCTTGGTGAGTGACTTGATCTTTGAGATTTCAGATTGAAACTCAAATTTTCCACCGAGCTAAACTCTTCTAAAACCTTGATCTAGCTCATCCTATTTTCCAGGCCTTGATCTCGACATACTCTCTCACTAGCTCTCTCTTGGTTTAATTCGACTCGATGAGTTAATCACTGAAATTTTTCATTGAACATGCCTCGGCCACATCAGCCTTAACTAGACCGAGCATACTTCACGGGTATCCTTAGCTCAAGCTTTCATTTCCATCGATCCCGTCCTGGAATCCACGAACTCGGTGGATCGTGACTCTCCTACCTCGAACCTCTGAGCTGCTTTGCTTGGCCTCTAAACTATGTCGACCATATCTCTCATTCCTCCTCCACCTTTTTTGCATTGGCTCCAATCTGGATCTAAAAACAAAAATACTTCTATGAACTCTTCCAATTGAATCACTCAAGCCATCGCATTGGTCAATAGACTTCACCGTTGGCTTACATGGCAATCTCCTGTTATCCATATTTCACCCTCTAGGTAAAATATTGGATCGGCCACGACCCTGTGTGAGAAGAAAGAGAAGAAACAACTCTGTCACGTGAATCCGTGTCTTAAATCTATTTAACAAACTTGGGCAAGCTCTAAAATAAAAAAGGGGAAAAGGTCAGTGTTTGAGCCTGAGTCAAAGCCAAAGTGGGGAGTCGGAGGAAAAGGTGAAAATTTTCCTTTTGTCAAAAAGGGCACAAAGGAAAATATGGAAGTGCATCTCCCGGCCAGCCCAAAGAGTTCCACGTGTCCAAGTGGAGCTTCGGGGCCGTGGGGATTTTCTACGTTTTGCAGAAAAGGGAAAAATATAAATTACGGGCCCGCGAACTTGATTTTTTCCCTAATCTGGCTATCGCGTGTCCCATATCAAAAGGGGACCCATTTTTCAAGTTGTTTTCCCACCCTCCTGTACGGACCCGATACAAACTTTGAAGGGGCATATCTTTCGACTCAGGGCTCGAAATATTACAAATCTAACATTGTTGAAAAGATCTCGGCCTCACCTATACCATGGAGGTCTGAGACTTTAATTTTAAGGAGGTTAGGTGAAGGAAAATGGAGGAAACATCTTTGGGCCTTCAATGCAGGATCCATCTGTCTTAACAACTAGATCAAATTTGATTTGTTTCTATCATTTCCTCTTCTTTCAAGGCACCGAATCAAGGAATCATGCAAGTAAAGACAGATTTGGGGGCATATTTTATCAGAAGCATTAACAACAGTGGTTGAGCTTCAACCCACTTTTTCTGTTTTCTCTCTATTTCTTAACTCGATCAAATTCATAAATATGGGGTCAAGATTCATTGTAAAAGTTGTTCATTCTTCTTCCTCGCCCCTCTCTCTTTTTTCTTCCCAGGGTCGAAAATGGAGTCTCGACATCCTTTTAAGGATCTCGTAATGGCATTATCTTGCCTCTTTCCCACTAATGATGTACTATGTGAACTTTTGGAGCAATAAATTCTATTTTTTGATGCATCTATCCATCATTTGCTCATTTTATTATATATCCTTACCTCTCGTCATTGTAGGGTATATTGTGCATATCCTAATGTTTGTTTGCAGTCCTAGGAGTGTGTTTAATGAGTTTTGAAGTGGTGTTCGTGTGAAATCTATCTCTCGGTGCGTGGTGCATCTTGTCCACCCTCTCCTTTTCTCACCTCTCTCCACTTCAAGTAGCTGAGATTGTGACTAGCACTTCCCTTTTCTTAGTTCTATCACCTCATTAGTGTAGGATTTCCCTCTTTATGCACTTTCTCTCTCCCTGTCTCCTTGGCATTATTTGGATAGGTATAGTTAGACATCATTCCTGCATTAGGAGTAGTTTAGCATTAGGATTAGTAAGAAGAAGCTGGCTTTCTCTAGAGGGCCATCTCAAGTCCGCAAGTCCCACAACTTAACAGATGGTCCCATGTTGTGCAATCACACTAGATGACCTTGCCTTAGAAAAGAAGACCTGTAGAAATCATCTGGGGGTGTTGTGATTTAGCACTAACAGTTTTGGCAAGCCTAGTGGGGACAGTCTCAAGCACCTTACCACTTCACTTCATCGGAGTTCGATGTGCTCTTAGTGAAGATTTAAGCCTTTATAGGCACATTCAAAGCACATTTGGCGACTCCATCTAGTCAAAAACCCATTCTCTAAGTTGCAGAATTTTTCCATCCATTTCCACTCATTTCATCCATTTTCTTCTTCCATCTCTTTCATTTTCTCCCATTCCATGAGGTTATGTAATCGTGACTTCATTCCCTTCATGTAAGTCAAAATTACAGCAATACTATCCACCTCCAATGTATTTCCCAACTCCTCCAGATCAGCATTATAATTAGATCCGGGACCATTATGCTTACCCATATGAGCTAGTGTCAAAACCAATTTGACTATGAAGCTTATCAAGGACAAGGGGATGCATATGACGGCGATAGTTATCCAGAGGATGCTGGTCTATTGGAGAAGATTCAAAAATGGAGACTTACATGGTTCAATTTAGGGCAACAACACAAATGATGGCTTTCAGAATTTCTTGCAGGGTACCTTGTCTATGGGAAGGCCCTTTTCCAAGACACTACAACCCTCAAGAGAAGCTGGACTTCATGATTAGAATGCTGCCCCAACTTACATAGTGGACTAAGGAGATCGGGGCTTATGAGAAAAGTGTGAGACAGCCTTGTCAATGGGTAAGTCAATCACCAGCTCCCTATCTTTCATTGTCTCTTCCTCAATCTTTATCATTTCAAGTAGAGGCAAGAGTCAAGCCCCTCACTTGCTGCCCCAAGTGTTGATTTCATTTCTCCATCTCCTAGTCTTCCATCCCACCTCAGTTTCTCTGCCCTTTTCCCTTCCAAATCCAATTCCCCTCTACAAGAGCCAACATAAATGCCTTCCCCTCTGTCACAAACAAGGAAACAACTAGTAGATACCCTACCCACCACTCCTATTTTCCCAAACCCATGTTGGGAAGAGACTCAAGAATCTAGTCAAGGAGAACATCAAACAGAGGAACCCAACAGAGAAGAAATGATAGAAAATATAAAGATTTGGGATGCTAAATTTGAGTTTTCAAAGGTTCCCTTGTTGGTTAAGCCTATGGAGGAGGTTGAGGTCAAGCTGTAAGTGGTGGAAACTCTAGCTATAGTGCAAAGCAAGGGAAGAAGGAGCTACTCCTAATCCAAAATAAGAGGAGTACATTCCAGCTATGGAGGAGGACCATATAATTTCAGAGGCTCCAAGTGTAGAATAGGCCACAAAAGAACCTTCAGTTCTTCCTCCCACTTCATCCCCTTCAAGCTCTGATGTCGAAGAAGAGTTTGAGCTTTCAAAATTCATGTTTGAAGATGAGGGGAACCATGGTGAGAAAATTACATATTCGAAGGACACCATGGAGGAGGTCGAACACACGCAACAGGACAACGAGGAGGTAGATTATCTGTCTGACTTGGAGGATTGTCTTGATGGAGAGGAGCCCAAGGAAATCACATCATTTTTTCCTCCATCTCTCACATCCCAAACACATGAGCTTACTGCCATGGAGGAGAACATTCGGGAATAGTAGCTCGCACTTCATAATGGCCCTCAGGAACCAAGGTTGGAGGATCTTAATCTTCCATGTTCTTCTCAGGAGGAGGAAGAGAAAAAGCAAGAAGATGTCATCATCCCTCTCACACCATCCATCCAAGAAGGTCCACAAGAAGACTCCATTTTTGGAGTTGAGTTTCATAGAAATGGGCACATCCAAAGGATCAGACCATGGCCAATCAGGTACTTGGCTTCATTGGAGCCAAAGGAGAAACCAAAACAAGTCATGCCTACTTTAGGGCATGAGGATGAGCATCAAGTACCAAGGGTCACCATCAATACCTCTAGGAGTCCAATGCAGGTCATCTTGAGGAGGTATTTTCCATTAATGTTGATACCTTGATGATTTGGGTGGAGGACCGGCTTATTTTTAGTTTTTCACTCATCCAACCAGCCATGTTTAGTGCCAAATTAGTTGCATGGCTGTCATTTTTGAGGAAGGGAAGCTATTTCTCCTTGCCAGTTGTAGGCTTTGTTTGAGCTCCCTTTTCTCTTGGTTAGAGTAGTGTAGGTAGGTTTTTTTTCAGCAGAAGAAGTGCTTTTGCACACTCTGCATATCCCACTTGGGGTATGTATGATTTTTAGTTTGTACATAGTTTTTGGTGTTGTTGTTTTGCTCTTGCACAGTGCATTTAGTTGGCTTTTGGTGAAGTCCAACTTCAAGTTTCAGTGGGTTTCAAGAGGATCGGGGATCACATCTTCAAAATTTTAGATAAGATTCGTGTTTATCGGATAGACTCCATGCCCAATGAATATGACAAGGCAATTGGTATTTTCATCTAGCAAGCAAATGTCCTCATGAGTCACCAAATTTTTATCCATATTTCACCCCAGAAAAATATTGGATTGGCCACAACCCTGTGCGAGAAGAAAGAGAAGAAATGGCTTTATCGCATGAATCTATGTCTTAAATCTATTTGATAGACTTGGGAAGGCTCTAAAATAAAAAAGGGGGAAAAGGTCAGCATTTGAGCCCAAGTCAAAGCCAAAGCGGGAGTTGGAGGAAAAGGTGAAAATTTTCCTTTTGTCAAAAAGGGCACAAAGGAAAAGATGGAAGCGCATCTCCCTAGCCAACCAAAGAGTGCCACATGTCCAAGTGAAGCTTTGGGGCCACGGGGTTTTTGTGTTTTGTGGAAAAGGGAAAAAGATAAATTATGGACCCGTGAACCCAATATTTGCCCTAATCTGGCTATCGCATGTCCCATATCAAAAGGGGACCCATTTTTCAAGTTTTTTTCCCACCCTCTTATATGGACCGATACAAACTTTGAAGAGGCATATCTTTCGACTCAGGGCTCAAAATATTACAAATCTGACGCCGTTGAAAATATCTCAGCCTCGACTACACCATGGAGGTTTGAGACTTTAATTTTGAGGAGGTTATGTGAAGGAAAATGGAGGAAACTTCTTCGAGCCGTCAATGCAACGTAGGATCCATCTATGTCAACAACCAGATTGGATTCGATTTGTTTTACGTTGTTTCCTCTTCTTTTAAGGAACCAAATCAAGGAATCATGCAGTAAAGATGGATTTGGGGGGAATATTTTATCAAAAGCATTAACAACAGTGGTTGAGCTTCAACCCACTTTTCCCGCTTCTCTCTCTCTTTCTTTTCTCTGATCAAATCTATAAATATGGGGCAGGATTCATTATAAAAGTTGTTATTCGTTCTTCTTCCCTACCCCCTCTCTCTTTTCTTCCATAGGGTTTAAAATGGATTCTAAACCTCTTTTCAGGGCTCTGTAATGGCATTCTCTTGCCTCTTGCCCACTAATAATGTATTATGTGAACTTTTGGAGAAATAAATTATGTTTTGTGATGCATTTGTCCATCCTTTCCTTATCTTATTGTCTCTCCTCACCTCTCATCGTTACGGGGTATCTGTGTGCATATTATGATGTTTGTTACGTGAGTTTTGGGATCTCTGTGTTTAATGGGTTTTAAAGTGGTGTTCTGTGTGAAATCTATCTCTGGTCTATGGTGCATCTTGTCCAACCTCTCCTCTGCTCACCTCTCTCCACTTCAAGCAGCTGAGATTGTGACCAACACTTCCCTTTTCTTGGTGCTATCACCTCATTAGTGTAGGATTTCCCTCTTTATGCACTTTCTCTCTCCTTGTCTCCTTGGCATTGTTAGGATAGGTATAGTTAGACATCATTTCTACATTAGGAGTATTTTAGCATTAGGATTAGGTAGAAGAAGTCAGCTTTCTCCGGATGGCCATCTCAAGTCTGCAAGTCCCACAACTTGAGAGATGATCCCATGTTGTGCAATCACACGAGATGACCTTACCTTAGAAAATTAGACCTATAGAAATCATCTAGTGGTGCTTTGTGATTTTGCACTAACACTCCCTACATGCATGGTTCAACTTGGAGAGTCGAGATCCTTTTCACTCCATTTACACCGATCCTCTCCACACTCACACTGAGTTGGTTTTTTCCAAGTACACTCGAGCTAGCTCATCCTTATATTTCTATCAGCATCCTAAAATATGGGAGCTCACCTTATCAAGCAACTTAGCTATCACCCTCATTTATGTGACTCAACCGAGAAGTGAGTTCCCCTCCAATGGACTCGATGCTTCATGATTTCAGCAATTGAGCTGAGTTGCTCAAAGTCTGACTTGACTCGATCAAGTGAGCCATCTATTTCCGAGTTCCACATCCACAATCAAACCTCATTCATAGCTCGTGCGAGTTTACAAGCTTTGTGAACAACTTACTATTGATCTTATCGAGTTGATTACTTTAATGGCTTTATCCTGACATATTATGTCAACTAAGTGAGTTGATTATCACCTTGGTATAACTCAATCAACTCACTCAATGGCCTATGATCCTGCCCTGATTTTTAACTTTCATGACTCTTATCGAAACTAAGGAGTTAATGGGAGAAGAATAGGACCTTTCAAACATGATTTCTCAATTTTAATAAACTTCTTGCACTCCTTAGTGGAAAGTGGGCCCATAGAGGCCAAATTTAGCACTACAAGAAACTCATTAACCTCTAAGACCCAAAATAGGAGAACACTCTGAAATGATCTGATATTTCCCATAATGCCACAAATGTGCCTTCAACACAAAATTTTGTATGTAATGTCCCAAAATTCTTCCTGAAAGGGTTTCTATTCTTAGGGTATGAGTAACCCACATTGTCCAATTTTGTCCCAGGGGTAAAAATTGGATAACATTTTTGGCGACCTCTCGGGGATTATTACATGCTAAACATGATTCCAATAGCCTTAAGTATTCCATTAGACATGGAGTCAATGTTGGAATGCTGAAAGTGATTTTATCTTCTGTGATACATCCCGAAGTCTCCTTAGTATTATTGATCTTGAATTATGTGGTAACGCTAGGAAGGAAAAGTACTGAACCTAAAAATGTTTAACGAATTTGAATTAAGCATTTGAGGAGTTGGGAAATTATTAAAATCTTTTAAAACTTTGAACCTTCTTCTCCTTGAAAACCTCTAATGATGATACAATGTGTAAGAACAACAAAACACGTGACAACAAGGAAAGAAAAACAAACTAGCAACACACAACAATGTGTAAAGGTACTTGGAGGAAAACACCTAACTAAACTATATAGGGGGTGGAATGATCTCAAAAGTAAGCTTTGAGATGTATCCCATTCACATGAATGGGCAGATCTTCTCCATTGAGTCTAGATAGATCAAATCAATTCGCCTCTTTATAACTTGTGATGATGTATGGCCTACTCCAAAGAGCATCAAACTTGGCATACATGCTTGGTTTGGCTCTGTCGGCATCCCATTTGAGAACTAAATCTCCCTCTTGAAAATTCTGATGAATTCATTCTTTTCAAAAGTTTTCTTAACTTAAGTCTCGCGTAACTTCATAGTTTTCATGGCCTTATTCTACGGTTCTTCTAACTCCATTAGTTCGAGAAAACCCGATTGTCACAGGTCACTCTCCATAACCTCAAGCTGATGAGCTAACTCCAAAGAAGGTAATTCCAAGGATAGCGGAAGTTTTGCTTCTTTTCCATATACCAGCATGAAAGGTGAATTACTGATGGCCCTTTTAGGTGTGATTCGATCTTCCCATAAGGTAGTCTTAAGCTATGTGTGCCAAGTCCTCCTGTTGGTTTCCATCATATGTTTGATAATCCTTGTGAGGTTTTTATTGCTAGACTCAACCAATCTGTTACCTTATAGATAGTAATTGGATGAAGTCTTGAGGTAAACCCCATTCTTAACAACCCATTCACTCAGCTTCAGATCGAGAAAATCCATTGCATTTTCTGAAATGACTGTAAATGGAACACTGAATCTTGTCATTATGCCTTCTAGGAAATCAAGAACTACCTTCTCATTTCCCTTCTTCAACACTATCACCTTTGTCCATCAAGTAAAATAATCCATTATAGGAAGGGCCCATTTATCTTCATCTCTAGATGGAGGACTAATCATTCCGATGAAATCCAACCCCCATTGAACAAAGGGTTGATCAAACTAAATTGGATGGAGGGGAAGAGTTGTCAACTTCTACTTTCCGGTTAAAAAACACATTCCTTGCATTTCTTTACCAAGAGATGGGCATATTTGAATTAATTTGGCCAATAGTAGCCAATCCTTGTTATCTTTTTGCCATTTTTTCATGCCGAGTAATGTCCTCCCGAAAGACCGTTGTGAACTTTTTCCAAAATCTTGTTTATCTATTCTGGACCTATACACTGAAGGAGAAAACCATTCAAATGCCTCTGAAATAGAACATGATCTACCAGAACATATGGAATGGACTGAGGAAAGAAAGTATGTATTTGATTTTTATACATGTCAACAAGATATGTTCCTCGAAAAGGAAACTCTTCATTTTGGATAACTAGTCAACCTGATCATTACCTTCATCAATGTTTAGGAGCATCACATCATCATCACATTTCAATTCAAGTTCTCGTAAGTTGTTGACATAAACCTTTACCTTTGACAAGTTTGGTAACTTTAATATGTGCGTCATACTCCATCACCTTCATGATCCATCTAGAAAACTTCTCATTCATCTCTTTGTTCAGCAAAAATTCCTTGACACCTGAATGAGACACCATCAAATGAATGTTTTTTGGAAAACATGTGCTTGAATTTCTTCAAAGCTCGAATGAACGCAAAGAATTTTTTTTCAATGAATGAATATTTGAGCTCAAAGTATTTGAGGGAATAAAGTATTTTGTTATTCCATCAAATCATCATTTTCTTTGAGTGAGGATCCTGAAATTCTCCCCTGACCTACAAAATCATAAAGAACAAATTCCTTATCAAATCTTGGATTCACTAGTGTAGGATCTTGAGAAATGGCCGTTTTGATGGCTTTGAAGTTCTCCCTTCCTTCCTTCATCCATGAGAATGGCATATTATTCTTTAGCATGGTTGTCAGTGGTTTAGCCAACACTAAAAATTGAGGAATGAACCTTCACATGAAGCTTATGGTTCTCAAAAAACTCTGGAGACCCTTCTTGTGACTTGGGAGAGATAAGGACATAATCTAATGAATCTTAGCTAGATTTATTAACAATCCTTCCACTGAAATAAAATTCCCCAACAAATTTCCTTCATGTACTACAAAAATACATTTCTTGGGGTTAAGTGAAACCCCAAACTCTCTACATCTTTAGAAAACCTTTCTTAGATGTGTGATGTGGTCTTCTACATGCTTAGAATATACTAGTTATATCATCAAGATACACTAGGATGATGTCATTGATTATTCCCTTAAATGTCATGTCCATGGCTCTTTGGAAAGTAGCCCTAACATTGGACAATCTAAATGGCATTTTGTTGTAAGCGTGCCCCACTTGGTAGTGAAATTTGTTTTGAATTGATCGGCTTCTTAGACCATAATTTTATTATAACCCGAATATCCATCAAGAAAAGAAAATATTTGAGCTCTTTCCACCATTTGAATTATTTTCTCCATTAATGGAAGAGGATAATGATCTTTTAATGAGGCATGGTTCAAATCCTGAAGTCCACGCATAGCTAAATTTCTCCATTCTTCTTCCTTACAAGGACTAGATTGGCTACCCAAGAGGAATGCTTAATAGGAAAAATTATACAGGCCTCAATGAGTTTGGTTAGCTCCTTCCTCATTAGTGGCTCAATTTTGGGATTAATTGGCCTCTATTTCTAACGAACTATCTTGGCATTAGGATCTAGTTCGATGGTATGTTGTGCTAGAATTAGATCAAAACCATGAAAGTGTTTGTAGCTCCATGAAAAATGGTCATGATACTCTTGAAAATTTTTGATGAAATATTCTTTTTTCGGGAGTGCATACTTTTCCGATCTTTAGAACTTTTCATTTTCTACCTCGACTTCCTCAAAATATTCTTCTTTAACCACCATGTTAGAGCTTTGTCTTTTGGCTTGATCATCTGAATTAAAAATGGATTCTAGAGTAACTAAGCCTTTTGGTAGCTTGTTGTTTTTCAATTGTATGATTTGGTCACTATATGCTTCTTTTGTAACCTCATTTGATCCTTCGTAGCAAACTCGCCTCTTCTTGTAGGAAAATAAGAATTTATTTGTCACTATCGAACACTTTCTAGTTATTCACATTATCAGAAACGTAAGTTTAACCACCATTTTGATATATTTCTGGCCTTCTTTCATGATATCAACAAGTATGTCGTATTGTGAGCCAACTATAGAAATCCTACCAACATCTGATTTTCATTTCTAGGAATAACAAAAATCATGAAAGCCTCGAAATATTCAATCACATCCCAAATTCATTTCTTGTATGATCTTAAAAGATCATTTTTGATGCACTACATGTCATAACTTGATGAATAACTAACTCATTGTCTCCAAAGATAGTCAAGGATTTCCCTTCTTTTGAGCTATTTGAATTCCTTGCACAAGGGCTTCATATTCAGTGACATTGTTAGTGCAACTGAATTACAACCAAAAAGATGAGAAGTACTTATCTCCTTCTGGAGAAATTAGCATGACACCAACACCTAGATCCATTCTTACTCCTCAAGCCATCGAAGAACAATTTCCATAGTCCTTCAGAATTGCTTTGTGTTTTGACAAGTTGTGGTATGATCGTACCTTCTTCATGAATGTAGTATGTACCCAATCCCATCTCCTCCAAAAGTAGCAAACCAACTTCTTCCTCTACCAATAAATCAATGTAGGGATCATACTGATGATCTCCACTCACTTCATCTAGCACAAGTATCAGGGACTTCTTCCATAAGAGTGGTTGGTTCATGATCAACATCTTCTTCTTTTGGATCAAAGATGGTATTATTCCCATTTATAGGGCTAGCAGTGTAGAGCTCCACATGGTTATGGAATATTGGTTCATCCCTTATAGTCACTTTGGCTCCATATAAAGTCATGAGAATCATACATGACCAATCGGGCCGATAGATAACTACCCATCTTGGCAAAGTGAAAATCTTGTGATAAGCAAATAGCATAGAGAGGAGGAAGATCAATGACTAATATGTCTTGAGTAAATGAAAATCCAAGGCATGCATGGATGGTAGCTGAAGTCTTGAGATAATTCCAATGGTTTGAATGGGTGTGCCATCCACTTGAACAAATCCTCTTGAAACTCTCAGTATATTGTATGCCTATTACATCCACAATTTGTTTGGGCATGACCGAGTTACTGGCAACAAAATCGATCATGCAATTATGCACCAAGTGGTCACCAATGATCAAATAAATATAGAATGGTGGAGGTTTATTACTCTTGGGAGAAATTTTACCTTCTGGTTGACAAAAATTTTAGCAGATGTTGTCCCACACCTTGATGCTCTCTCAGTTGTACCAAATCTTTTCAAAGCTTCTTGCAATAAATTCCTTTGGGAAAGAATTGAAAGTGCCTCCCACATTGTGACATTTAGATTGGTTTTCTTCATTTGTTCAATGATGCTGAAGGGAATGCCACCTACTTTTCCAAAAATTTTTCTACACATTGGGATCCTCTTTTGGAAAAAATATTAGGCACCGTGATGCCCGAAACACCTTCTTTTCTTATGGCTTGAGTAGGTTGCGTTTCTGGTGGTTTCTTTCCCGCATCTTTGTCAACCATCACTTGTGGCCTAGGTTGCAAAGTGGATGCTTGATTGGATTTGGAAGGTTGAGATTCTATTTCCCTCTTTTTAGAATGATTATTCTCTGACACTGATGAGGAATCAATATTTAACCCACAAATATCTTCGCCTTACCAATTTAGCAAGGTGGCTTCTTCAAGTGCTCTGCGGTTGATCTGATATTTCCTACGTAGATAAATTTTCTATTGCTCTGGAGGCTAGATACACTTTAAACCATAAGGTCATGGCTAAGAACTCCAATGGGAAAATTATTTTGGTTGTGAGGTTAAGCACATGGATAACACCATTTGTAGTCTTGAACTAGATTATTTTAGATAGGTACTATGGCTCTAGAAGAGCTAGTGGCCAGAGGATTTCTGAAGTTCAAATTCTTAACATTCATAACTTGATTTGTGACTTAATTTTTGGTTTACTTCCTTGAAAAGGAGAACAATTAGCTTGGTACTATTGATTTTGTGGTTGGTATGGATAGTTATATTGAAATTGTTTCCTCTTGAGTGCAACGATCTCATAACCAAAAGTTTGCAAAGCAACAACTTGACTTTAAATAGATAGTTTGAAGGGGCGAGGTATACTCGAATCGGTTCTTAGAAGCTATTGGAATAGGAGAAATGGTAAGTTGAGTGTTTGTAATATCTAGAGATAATGGCATTGGTGGTCGTGGAGATATGTTTTAATCAAATTTGTAGGCATCAGGTAGTGTAGTCCCTCCCATAGATTGTATCATAACTTCTACATTGCTATTGAAGGCTCACAAATAGTATAAGAATGCATTATTTGGAGAAGGATTTATGAGTGTCGGAATCCTATTCCAAGTCCTTTGGAATCAAAAGTTGAAATCACTCATGTATTATTGGGGAGATCTCTTTATGGTAGTGAGTTGTTCTAAGAGTGACAGGTGATCACTCTTGTCTTCAAACTTTTACAGAGCTTTTCTCGCCAACATTTCCCAAGTAGTTATAGTACCATCTTCTAACCCACAAAACCACTGAAGTGCTTTTCCCTTGAAGGAAGTGGCAAGGAGTCTGACTGCAACATTGTCTTCTGTAATATTATGTACTGTGTAAATGTTGGCTACATCAAGAATATGTTCCACCAAAGTAATATGAGTTTCCCTATGTAAAAGGGAAAATTTTTGAGTGCCGCACCAAGTATAGGATCACATTGAGCCAACTGAAGAGGACTACTTGCATTAAAAGGAGGAAAAACTTGGTTCCTTGCAGGGGCTGCCATACCAATGAGAGGTTGATTGTTCCTGGGTGGAGGAAACCTTTCGTAAGGAGGAGTTGAATGACCCCTACGAGGTGATGCGGTGCAACTTCCTCTTCTCCTTCTCCTTGGAGGAGACAAGGATAACTCGATATGTTGATAATTTCCTTCTCATCTCGCAAAAGCTCTTGTCTGAATTCTTTGCATATGTTAACACACTGAGATTCAAAATCCAGAGATATGGATTTTCTAGGTACTTTGATTCATACAAGTATGAAGAGAAGTACCAATTCTTGTCCCACCTACCATGCCAAAAATGGCTATCACCAAATCACCTTTGCACCCCTAGAATGGCTAGGAGATGGATAGGGCATTCGATGTGATTGGGTAACATGGGATAACCTCTCAAGTTGCGGGACTTGGGATTGAGGTGAACCTACGGAGAAGGCCAACTTCCTCTTTTGAAATTAAACACAACACTACCTCTAATGCAATAAAATAGATAACTAGACGTATGCACCTAACATTTTCATGGGGTTAAGTGAGAGAGATTGGGAAGAAATAAAACCTATACTAGAAGTGGTGATGCACCAAGAAAGGGTGTTGTTAGAAAAGTTTTCGGTTTTCTAGTGAAGAAGGATGAAACTAAGAAGGATGAACAAACACCACAACTCAATAGCATACAAAACTTCACTCCCAAATAAGCACAAAGATCTCAAAATTCGCAATGGAAACTTGAAATTGCAAAGTATACTCGTAATTGATGAAAAGGCACCATGAAGTAGCTAGAATGATGAAAGGACCAACAATAGTCACAAAACACAATTTTATTACTTAAAACATGTGCACAATGCATCATTACATTAGGAAGAGGCAATAGTTTCCATTATAATATTGGAAAAGAGGCTTCAAAGTCACCACAATCCATAATAGATTAACTAGCGTAAAAGAGAGAAGAATCTTGAAAAATGTCCAACTATCTAACCCTTTGGAATGAGCTTCCAACTTACATTTATAGAAAATTCATGTGAGAGAAGAGAGGAGAAATCATAAATTCTTGGCCTAAAATGAAGGCACATGATGGCCTATATTAATTACAACATTAGTTGCACCACTTAGGAACATTCCATCATGTCTCATTAATGAAAGGTTTGAACTTATCTACTCATTTAATTAAAATAATATTTTAAATAAAATATTTTAATAATAAAAATAGAATTTTATTAAAATATTTTAATAAAATATTAATTTAATTAAGTTAGTATAAAAATATTAATTTAATAATATTTTAAGTGGTGGAACTCCGTTAGGGTTGGTTTACATTTGAAGGGCTAAAGGCATGGCTCATCTCGAGAGAGTCATGCTCCTTTCACGCAGATTGGCAAAATCTTCCACATTATGTTGGTTTTCTTGTGTGAACTCACCTTGTCGGTTCCACAGATACCTCCCCCAAGTTCTCGTGAGCTCATCATTTCACCGAGATCAACTCGGTTGACCGAGTCATTGTAATGGTTTGTATAAGCTCTCCTTCATGAATCTACCAAGATCAACATACATCGGTGAGAACTCAACATTCCTTTATGAGTTTCTTTCCTTCGGCGCATCAACTTCTATGAGCTCCTTCATTCATGTAACTCCCAAGTAATCTCCTCCCCGGCTCAAATCCATAAGCTTCACCTTCCTCACTATGAGTTTGATCCTATGATATTCTTTGTCTTATGCATCGAGCTTGCTCCGAGCCATCCATCTCATGGCTTGACTCCATGAGCTTCGAGCTTCAAAATATTCCTTCTCCTCATGCCAAGCTCTACTTAGCCCTTCACGAGCTCATCAAACTCCTCTCTCGGTTCCCTGCACCATGCATACTTCGAGTGAGCCGATCTACGAGCTTAACTCCTTTAACCTCTGCCTAGCGAGCTCGGTTGACATCCCAAACTATATTTCACCCTGAGGTCTTCATGCCTTAAAAATAATCCGTGAGCTTCTCATTTACTTGGCACCTAGTTGGTTTCCTCTGGCCATGCTTTGACTTGATGGATGTTCGCCTTGCTGAGCAGTCTTGGCATTCTCGAGAATGTCCCTTAACTCACTCGGCAATCCATATGGTAAACTCCCCAAATGGCTCGATAGCTAAGCTTCTGGCTCAAAATATTCACGATCTCACCTTTACCCATGCAATGATGTCCAAGATGACTTATGCACAACTCATGACTCGATTTCATGTAAACATTAATCCTCCCTTTGTGCTATAATTTTCTTCACTCCATGAGCTATAATCAATCTCACCATGGCTTGTATACTTAGCTCGGACTTGCCAATGTTGATCAACCAAAGCATTCCACCACGGATCTCTTATAACTAATCCGGTGCCACCTCGACCACTCATGACTTGGTTAAAGGGCCTACGTGGATACTTCACACCACCCTTTCGTGCATTCAATGGCCAAGAAACATGACACTAAACTTGTTAACCATCTGCAAGTGAGTTCCTCTTCATTTCCTTTCATGAAACCTACCACATAAACCGAGTCACGAATGACTTGCACGATAACTTGGTGATGGACACGGACTCCCATGACTCTCCAAGCTCATTAAACATTCCTTTTCCTCCATGCACTAGCCGAATGCTTTGGCATCAAACTTGGTCCCACAATGACATGCTCGCTTGGTGGAATTTTACCCTTGGCACACCATCATTATTTTCCCCACTTGGCCACACTCGCATGAATCTCCACATATTGGAAATGTGAGTATCAGAAACCCCATATGTGGACCATTTATCTCATTTTTCCATCATCAGAGTCCCACTTGGAAATTTTAACACTCATCTCCTTGAGATCCCCATGGTGATGATGGTGCACAGGATTTAAGCACCATTTGGCACACCCAAATGGTAATGGACCAACAAATTCTTGAAATTCCCCATAACTCCCGCCATGCTCAGCCCGGTTGAATGAGCCAACTCTACCAAGTTTTCTCTAAGACATTTGAACATCGACTCGATCTTGAACTTGACTCCAAGCTCTCATTCCTCCATGAAACTCATCATGACCATTTTGTTTCATCGTCATTGGTCCTGGCTCACCGAGTGACTTGGTCAAATTAAGCAAGCAGTTTGATCTCTTCATTGGTTAGTGACTCAATCTTTGAGATTTTAGATTGAAAATTGACTTTTCCACCGAGCTAAAATCTTCCAAAACCTTGACAAAGCTCATCCTATTTTCTATGCCTTGAGCTCGACGTACTCTCTCACTAGCTCTCTCTTGGATTAATTCTAACTCGATGATTCAATCACCGACATTTTTCCATGAACGTGCCTTGACCACATTGGCCTTAACTCAACCGAGCAGACTTCACCGGTCTCCTAATCTTGAGCTTTCATTTCCATCAAGCTTGTCATATAATATGTGAACTCATTGACTATGACTCTCATACCTCAAACCCTCGAGCTGCTTAGCTTGGCCTCCTGCACCATGTCACCCATATCTCTCATTCCTCCTCTGCCTTATTTTGCATTGGCTCCAACCCAGATCTATGAACCCAAAATGCTTCCATGAACTCTTCCAATTGACTCACTCGAGCCACCGCCTTGGTCAACTGACTTCACTGTTGGCTTACATAGCGAGCTCCCTACATGCATGGCTCAACTCTAGAGAGTCGAGCTCTTTTCACTCCATTTACACCAAGCCTCTCCACACTCATGCCGAGTTGGTTTGTTCCAAGTGCACTTGAGCTAGCTCGGCCTTATATTTCGATCGACATCCCAAACTATGGGAGCTCACCTTATCAAGAAACTCGGCTATCACCCTCGTTTACGTGACTTGACCGAGAAGTGAGTTCCCCTCAAACTAGATTGATGCTTCATGAGTTCAACAATCAAGTTGAGTTGCTCAATGTAATGACTCAACTCGACCGAGTGAGCCATCTATTGTTGATTTCCACATCCACAAGCCAACCTTGGTCATAGCTCGTCCGAGTTCACAAGCTTTGTGAATAACTCACTGTCAAGCTTATCGATTCAATTACTTTAATGACTTGACTGACATATTATGTCAACTAAGTGAGTTGATTATCACCTTGGTATAACTCAAGTAGCCCACTCAATGGCCTAAGTACACCCCAATTTGTTAACTTTTATGACTCTTATCAAAATTGAGGAGTTAATGGGAGTATAATAGGACCTTTCAAACATGATTTCTCAATTTTAATAAACTTCTCATGCTCCTTGGTGGAAATTGGGCCCATAGAGGCCAACTTCAGCACTACGAGAAACTCATTAACCTTTAAGACCTAAAATAGGAGAACACTCTGAAATGATCCGATATTTCCCATAATGTCAAAGATGTGCCTTCAATACAAAATGTTTCCTGTAATGTCCCAAAATTATTCCTGAAAGGGTTTCCTATTCTTAGGGTATGAGTGACCCACGTTGTCCAATTTTGTCCCAGGGGTAAAAATTGGATAACATTTTTGGTGACCTCTTGGGGATGATTTCTTGCTAAGCATGATTCCAGTAGCCTTAATTCATCCATTGGGCATGGAGTCAATGTTGGAATCCTAAAAGTGATTTGATCTTCTTTGATACATCCTGAAGTCTCCTTAGTATTATTAATCTTGAATTCTATGGTAACGCTAGGTAGGAAAAGTACTGAAGTTGAAAAACATTTGACACCTACATAGCACTATGGAATTTGAATGAAGCATTTGAGGAGTTAGAAAATCCTGAAACTCTTTTGAAAATTTAAACCTTCTTCTCCTTGAAAACCTCCAATGATGATACAATGTGCAAGAACAACAAAACATGTGACAACAAGGAAATAAAAAGCAACAACAACACATAACAATTTGCAAAATCAATTGGAGGAAAACACCTAACTAAACTATACATGGGGTGGAATGATCTCAAAAACAAGCTTTGAGATGTATCCCATTCACATGAATGGGAAGCTCTTCTCCATTGTGTCTAGATAGATGAAATGAATTAACCTCTTTACAACTTGTGATGATTTATGGCCCACTCCAAAGAGCATCAAACTTGGCATGCATGCCTGGTTTAGCCCTGTCAGACATCTCATTTGAGAACTAAATCTCCCTCTTAAAAATTCATGTTGAACGCATTCTTGTCAAAAAAATTCTTAACTTGAGCCTGATGTTGCTCCAGAGTTTTCATGGCCTTGTTCTGCAGTTCTTCTAACTCCATTAGTTCAATGAACCTGACTGTCGTAGGGTCACTCTCTATAACCTCAAGCTAATGAGATAACTTCAAAGAAGGTAATTCCAAGGATAGTGGAAATTTTTATTCTTTTCCATACACCAACATGAAAGGTGAATTATCAATGGCCCTTTTAGATGTGATTTTATCCGCCCATAAAAGATTAAGCTTTGTGTGCTAAGTCCTCCTATTGGTTTCCATCACGCATTTGATAATCCTTGTGAGGTTTTTGTTTCTAGACTCAACCAATTTGTTTCCTTAAGGATAGTAATTGGATGAATTATTGATTTAAACCCCATTCTTAATAGCCTATTCACTCACCTTCAAACCTAGAAAATCCATTATGTTGTCTAAAATGATCAGTAAATGGAACACCAAATCTTGTCATTATGCCTTCTAGAAATCAAGATCTCCCTTCACATTTCCTTCATTCAACACTAATGCCTCTTTCCATTGAGTGAAATAATCCATTGCAGTAAGGACCAATTTATGTCCTTCACTTGGATGTAGGATTAATCATTCCGATGAAATCCAACCATCATTGAAAAAGGCTAATCAACTTGAATTGGATGGAGGAAGAGATGCCAACTTCTACTTTCTCGTGAAAAAAACACATTCCTTGCATTTCTTTACCCAAAGGTGGGCTTATTTGCATAAATTTGGAAATTAGTAGCTAGCCCTCATGATATTTGTAGTAGTTGTTCATGCTTCGAGTAATGTCCTCCCTACAGATCATTGTTAAATTATTTTAAAATATTGTTTACTTATTCTAGACCTATGCACCGAAGGAGAACACCGTTTAAATCCCTCCAAAAGAGAACATGATCTACCAAAACATATGGAATGGACTGAAGATGGAAATTCCATCTTTGAGTTTTATCCATGTCAATAGGATATGCTCCTAAGAAAAGGAAACTCTTCATTTAGGATAACCATTCAACCTGATCATTACCTTGATCAGTGTTTAGGAGCGTCACGTCATCATCACCTTTTGATTCCATGTCTGCAACAAGTTTTTGATACCAACATTTACCTCGACAAGTTTGGTAACTTTAATATGGACGTCATACTCTATCACCTTCGTGATCCATCCGAAGATGCTTCTCATTCATATCTTTTTTCAACAAAAAGTCCTTGATGCCTGGATGAGACACCATCAGATGAAATTTGTTATTGGACAACATGTGTTTTAATTTATTCAAATCTTGAATGACCAAAAAGACTTATTTTTCAACAAATGAATATTTGAGATCATATTATTTAAGAGATTGAATGAAGAAATCAATTGCTTGTTCCATTAGTTCTTCATTTTGTTGGGGAGGACCCTAAAATGCTCTCCTAACTTGAAAATAATAAAGAAAAATTCCTTATCAAACCTTGTATTCACCAATGTAAGAGCTTGAGAAATGGCCATTTTGATGGCTTTAAAGTTATCCCTTCCTTCCTTTGTCCATGATAATGACATATTATTCTTCAGCATGGTTGTCAGTGCCTTATCTAACGTTGTAAATTGAGGAATGAACCTTTACATGAAGTTTATGGTTTCAAGAAAAATCTTGAGACCCTTCTTATGACTTGGGAGAGATAAGGACATAATCAAACAAATCCTGGCTAGATCAATTAATAGTCCTTTCAATGAAACAACATGCCCCAATAACTTTCCTTCATGTACTCTAAAAATACATTTCTTTGGATTAAGTGAAACCTCAAACTCTCTACATATTTAGAAAACCTTTCTTAGATGTGTGATGTGGTCTTCTACATGCTTAGAATACACAATTATATCATCAAGATACACCAGATGATTTCGTTGATTAGTCCCTTAAATTCCATGTCCATGGATCATTGGAAAGTATCCCTAGCATTGGACAATCCGAATGGAATTTTTTGTAAGCATATGTGCCCCACTTGGTAGTGAAAGCCGTTTTTAATTGATCAGCCTTCTTAGACTAGAATTTTATTGTAAACCCAAACATCCATCGAGAAAATAAAATATTTGATCTCCTACCACTGTTTAAAGGATTTTGTCCATTAATGGAAGAGGATAATGATCTTTCAACAAGGCACGGTTCAAATCCCTGAAGTCCATGCATATCCGAATTTCTTTGTTCTTCTTCCTTACAGGGAGCCAATGTGGGACTAGTATAAGGTAATGTGTCAATCATCCATGTTACGTGTAAAGGTCTATTTAAATCTTGTGATCAAAACTACAAATCAATTGAATGTGCATGTGTGTATAGCAAGACAATGCCATAAAAAATATCTTACTACCATGTGTAATAGAGTGCACATGTAATGAATAAATGCAAGCAATACTAAATGGGACCAATATATGCAATATGTTGTAGATGAGACAGAATGAAATGTAGAGTGAATCATAGGAACATTGTGCCCCCTGAGTGAATTTGGATGAGTATTCGTGTGATGAATTTCATTTATAAATTCCCTCTCAATAGTCAAGAATGAACCATAGAACAAGAGTGCATCATATGGAAATGGTTTCAATTGTGCACTAGAAATATGTGATTGTGAAAGTGTAGAGTGTAGATATTATGTGAGGAATTGAGTGAGTGGGTGTGGTGAGGTTCATTTTAGATTTAAACCCTCAACAGTCGAGTATGAATTATGGAACTAGAGTGCATCATAGGGTAATGAGTGTAGCATGTAAATTTATATGCAAGAAAGATATGTCGTGAATGCGTTGAGTGTGAAATGTGTAGTGTGTATGATGTGTAACAAAGGCTACGAGAAAGATATGTGATGAATATGTGATGTGTGAAGTGTACAGTGTGTGAGGTTCATGTATATAATATGCCCTCAATAGTCAAGTGTGAACTAAAGCACAAGAGTGTGTCATCAAGTAATGATGATATAAGTGTATCAAGTGGTTTGTATTGATTCTTAGGATATATTAGACATTAAGCGCAAAGCATCAAGTGCATGGGATGAAAGAAACCATTATTATCAATGCAAGGGGGGAGAAGCTATGATGCCCCAAAGTATGTAAGTGATGGAGATCTAGTCAATGACGCTAAGGGGATCAATGTAAGGATTAATTTCCTTGACAAAAATGATTGGTTGTGGAAGTGAAGGTGGTGGAGGGACCTTGAATGGTGGAATTCAAAAGAGGCTAGCGAGAGTTTTTTTATCTTTCTCAGGGATTGGTTTCTTATTTGGGATTGGTAACATCGTAGAAGACTTTAGAGGAGGAGAAGTGAGAGTGATTTTGAGAGGAGGTTACGTAGTTTGACTTGATAATGTTGTAGATGACTTAGTAGGAGGAGGTGATGGAAGATGAACCTTGAGAGATGATTTCTTAGTTGGAATGGGTTGAATAGGTGGTGTTTGACTGACTAAAGAAGGCACATTAGAAGTGGTGGCATGATTCTCATATGACATAGAAGAAGTAGATTTAGGATCCCATTTGTATGTAGCATTTTGAATGAGCATGCAATAGAATGTTGTGTAGTGAATGAGACAAATCCTTGACACTCAAGGTGCTTTATTATTTGTTGTAAAGCATAGAAGTCATTGTCATTATGTCCATTGATTCAATGATAATTGTAATATGGACGACCTTGATATTTTACAAGATGATAAGGAGGATAGCCATGAGTAGATGATAAAGTGATCAATTGATGAGCAAGGAGCTCGGTCGAGAATATCATGTTGCTTAGCGGTTGGCAATAAAACGTGAGAGGCTCCGGTAATGGAAAGACTTGAGGCTCACTGATATGAAAACATGTAGAAGACATAGAATGAGGATGAGAAGAAGAACTAGCATGAGCTTGAGAAACATCCTTAAGATGTTGGATTTCATATTTTAGAGATGTAATCATGGATTCCATATCCTGAAATTTATCTTGAAATAAAGAATGTAAATCTTGAATTGACTCAAAGACCCATGTTTATTTGAGGGAGGAATAGGACAAATAGACTCATCAAATAGATGATAAAAAAACACTCACTTGAGCAGGTGGCATATCTCTAGAGAGATACATGGTGTCTAGGGTTTTTTGAATAACCTATTTCAAGGTCCATGCATTTAAAGTAGTTAAGAGAAAGAGAATTGAGAGACCTTATAAGCCATGATCAAAGAAAAATGTGGATCCAAGAGTGTCCAAATGAGATGGGTTCACCAAAATATTAAGAAAATATTGAATAAATAGATGCCTAATACTAATTATGTAACAGTGTTAAATATATGCAATGAAGTATAAAAATGACCCAAGAAAATAAGTAATTTAAATTTGAAACCCTAGTTGCAAATGAAGAGAATAAAATACTTATTTGATTCACATTGATGCCAAAGGTATGATGAGTTGAAAAAATACTTTGGAACAGAGAAGCGGGACATCGTAATCAAACCCATAAAATTACAGGAGTGTCGTAATTCTCAGGACTAGGGTGCCTATGGAGAGTTAGGGGCGCTTGGGTCACTAGAGACTTGTTCTGTGTGCCCATGACTGTTCAAAAGCTATAAAACCTAATTTTACAGGGTCACAAGATGTTCCTTGATTCTCACCTTTAATCACCTATATGTTGTTGCACTTTGTTGTTGTTTTCCTAAAACCTACAATAAGCAAGAAACACCTATAAAACTCAAAAATTGCATCAAATACCAAATATAAAATAATGCAAAGGTTGGGTCGCACTTGTCCTTGGTTATCAAACAAGTGAACTTACAACCAAGCACTATACTACATCTCATACCTAATGTAGTTCTATGCATGTGTGAAGAAATCATTCTATAGGTGGCTCTTTGTATCTTGCGTCGCACATGATAGTGAGAAATTTCTAGGTGTAGAAATGTAAATAGATGTGTGCATGAAAGAATTAACTTCCCATCCTATGAAGTGTATGTAGAAAATTCAGTCCCTCATCCCTTGAATGGATGCTAGATGGATGTTTGAATGCTCTTGTAGATACATTTGGATGCAACCTTAGGTAGTGAGAGATAATGCTTAGTGTTTGGTCCTTTATTATGATCACATATCTTTGTATTTATATGATTCCCTTGGTTGAATTTTGTAATTAACCACTAAAATTCCAACTAGTAAGAAATAAGATGCCCAAATGGCTAGAAAAGACCCAAAAGATGTGAGCAAGATACAAAGAGGTTGGGGGCACCAGGGGTTGGGGTACCTAGGCTGGCATCCTCACAAGGTGCTTGTGTCCGAAGTGAGAAATGCCAAAGTTTGAAAATATAGATTGGGAAAAAGGTATGTAAGATCAAAAGAGGCAATAGAAAGCAAGCAAAGATGGCTAAAGACAATGATCAATTATTACTTTTCTCACTTAGAAATCATATGAATAGTGGTATATGATCGGGACTAGATGATATACCCAAAGTGCATGATTTAGTGTCTAAAAATACTACACACACACTTCACCCCTAGGGTCTACTTCCCATTCCTAGTCTTCACGCTACATATCAATCAATCTACGCTTCACTTGTCTACTCGCATGCTATCAGCTATACACTTCTATACAAGGTTACAAGGTACACATCTTTATCTACTTTATATTATTGAGTATTCACTCAACACATAAAGTTGGGGGAAAATGTAGACACAAAATATATGCACTTAGGTACATTTTTAGGTCATAAAGTCATGCTACCATTTACATGATTCATAAGAAAGAAAACTAGTAATTGACAACTCCCTTTAGTCTTTTACTTGGTATTATGTACTTTTATTGGCTTTATATATCTTGCACTCATTTTGGAATTTGTCTATTTTATCTTTCTATGGCCTTTGACATAAATGCTTAGTTGGGACACTAGCGTTAGGAGCTCCTATCCTCCTTGATGCTCTTATCCTTCTTTACCTCTTTCTTATCCTTTTGGAACCCTTTCACTTCTTAATTATTTATTACTACTTTGGTTCATCCTTCCAGTTGTCCATTATGAAATTCAAACAAGGGAATCATATAAATACATAGTTATGTTTTCAAAACAAAGGACCAAGCACTAGTATTACATAATATCACCAAATATTGCATCTAAAGGCATAAAACTACTCCAAAGCATCAATCTAACACACTAATTCAAGGGACAAGGGCTCTATTCTTCTACATACACACCATAGGAGGGGAAGTCTATTCTATTCCATCCCACACATTCTATACATCTTTTACATTCTAGATCTAGCCCACTATAATTTGTGCAACTTGCAAAAAGGAATCCTACGGCATAATTACACACACTTACACAAATAAGTACATGGATTCGAGATGTAGTGAAATGATCAATCATAATTTAACTCTTTTAGTATTTGTTGGGGTCATTCTAGCTCCCTATTATACATTTTCCCTCTAGGTTTGTATGGAATGTGGGAGCCCCTCTTTGAGTCAACAAAGCAAAACTGGTTTATTGTTATTCTACCAGCAAGAATCTGTGCAAGTCTCACAATATTCTACCTTCGGGGTTTGGGATCTCATCCCAGTAGGGGTGTTTCGACTGCGGAAAGAAAGGAATGAAAGAGAGGATGAAGAAAGATCAGATCCGAAGGAAGAAAAGAAATGAATTCCAAAGCAGAAAGGTCAGAGGGTTTATGTTTTGGGATTGGTAGTAAACAGAGCCAAACCTACTTGCATAAACGAATAAAGCAATACTGATGAATAAATGACAAAAAAGTAGAGATAGATTCAACAGAATAAATGCATAGATCTGACATAAGAAAGATCAGATGCCCATAACACACATATTCAGCACAAAGTCTTAATATTTGCATTAATATCTTCTTCTATTACAAAAAGTACAAAGCCTTTTCTTCTCACTTCTATTTTTCATCTAAAAGATATCCATCCCCTGAATACAACAAGTATTCAAGTATATATAGAAGGAGAGAAGAAAAGAAGAAAAAAGTAAACAAACCACTTAATTACAAAAATATCTTACAATAGATTACAAAGTCATTTGTTGAATTTTGACAACTTTGGTGGATGACATCATCCCATGGTGCAACATGGATGATGTCATCATTTGTGTCAACAAATTTTGGATAATTTACAAGGAGAAAGTTGGGAAGAAGGAAACTATTCGTCGTCATCCCGCGGCTGGAAGGGGGTATCTTGCTTTTGCTGCTCGGGCGACGAGATGTGGAACTGGGCACGGTACTCCATGAACTTGCTGATCATGGGTTGAAGTTGATCCTCGGAAGGATCCTTGTGTCTATCGTTGATAGCTTCACGCAGTCTCCCGCTCATCTATGAGATTTTCTGGGAGTTTGGAATAATCATTCTCTCGCCTCTATCAGTGCGATGAAATCACGACACGCCAACAAAGTTATTGATGGATTCGGTGTCGAACGTGACTCTCGGCCCCAGCCCCGTGAAACGATCTCCTTAAAGATATGAATAGTTTCCTCAACCTTCCTTAAGGTGAAAGAGGAAGTGAGCAACCCCGAGACATTCTCGAGAACAACTGCTCCATTTGATGCATTGCATCCAGGCTACCTCCTTTACTTTGTCAATCTTCTCAGGGACGAACTCCAAGCCTGATCCACCCGATAATCCAGAGTAGAAAGGATTTTGTTGAGGGCTCTGGGGTGTCCAAAGACACCGAACTTGACCAGATCTTTGACTGAACAATCGAGCATTTTTTGAAAGGTCTCGTGTTGCATCCTGGCATGATCCAGCTCTTCGGAGATGGGTCCTGCTATCGCCTAGAGTTCTCTGTTCGTTCGATTGATATTCTGGTACAAATCGGTGAACTTAGCGATAACTCCCTCGCTTTCCTTGAGGATTTGGCTCCTCCAGGTGGAAACTGCCATGCCCTGCTCACCAATTTTAGCATATTCATTGATCTTATCCTGGCTCAGAGGCTCAGGAGTTTCGGCGGTAGTTGTAGGAGGCGCACTACCCATTTTCTGCAAGGCACGGAGAAGATGTTTATTTTGCTCCTTTAGCAACCTTTTCTCTTCCTTTGCTTCTTGGAGTTTCTTGCAAAGGGCGTCAACTGTAGATAGGGCCTCTCCTTGCAGGCTTTCTAAAGATGTCCCCATCGTGACTTGAGTCACTGTGTAATCTATCGGAGATAGATCCTTCTTATCCTTCAAAGGATTGGGGTATGTAATCTCCATCACTCTCTCCCCTGATGCACTTTGAGAGAAGCGGGTTATCGGTTTTTGCTTCTTGATCCCTTTTGATGGGATGACGGAGAAGTCCATCGGGGGTGATGGGAACTTCTCCTCTCTATTGACTAAGGTGCTGGGGAGATCCAGTGGACTTGTGAGAGAAGGACCAGAAATAGAGAAGGGGGCAGCTGCAGTAGTAGAAGGGAAAAACATGGAGACACTTGGAGGCGGCATATTGAGAGGGAAGCCGAGGAAGTGCTCGCAGGAGGAAGAGATATTGTAGGGGAGGAAGACATAGGAATGGAAGGGAGCTCAGAGATGAGGGAAGAAATGGAGGGGGACAGCTCCGTGAGAGAAGAGAAGATGGATGAGGAAGAAGGGGGAACAGTGGAAGATGGGGGAGAGGACACGACCAAAGGAATGGTCGCTTGGGTCACTCGAGGAGGGGAAGGAGGAGAGGGAGAAGGGATAGAAGGGACCTCAATAGTTATAATCGTGGCCACATCCTGAGTGGATGTGCCTATTGGAACATCTTCCGTTGCTTCTTCTTCTAAGCTTTCCTGGGATTACAACCCATTCTTGTGAAGCAAAGGAGGGCTTTCAGGAGCTTCCTCTTGGGTGGAGCTGGACTCACCCTCTTTACCTTTACCCTTTCCCTTTGGTAGTTGTTTTGACCGAGGAGGTGCATTGCCCAATGGAGATGTGATGAAATCAACTCCGAGGTAGATGAGACCATTCATTCGGCACCAATGCTTTGTTCTTCGCAGAGTTTCCTTGACCCTCTCCTCTATTGTTTGAGGAGCTTTGTTCCTGTCAATCACCGTGAAAGGCCAATCATCTCCACCCGTGTCAAGATACACTTGATCAACTTCTTGCTCAGTAGTTTGATAGCCTTTTGGGATGATGGCCACACACCGCATGGATGATTTCGCCAAGGCTAAGCGGGAATGATCCTTCCTCCTGAGCTCGACCTCATGATATATGTCGATATAAATGTCTTCGATCTGAGGGATGTGGATCGGATCGAGCTTGGCCCCGGGAGACAATTTATTGGGTCGAAGGTGGGCCTGGCCGGGAAGTTATGCTTTAGATTCAAGTACTCCTAGCTCGCAAACATGTCCTTCGCCTTGTGGTGAGAGAGACACGTATACCTGCCCACTGTGAGGGGGAAAGGAGTTCCACCCTTCTTTCTCTTGAGACACTTCTCATGGTAGGTGATAAGCTGTCTTGACAGCTCCAACAGGATTAACTTGGGACCGGCATATCTGACAATTTAGTTGGTTCCCCCAAGAAGTTAACTGCCCTCAGATAGGTGAAGGTGGGGAATTGAGTGAACAAGGCCCCCCATTTCTCTGTAGCTGCTACGATGCTCTTGGTCATACGACCGTGAGTCATATTCGGCCTCAAAAGGTAGATGATGCCGTAGAAGAAGGCATCGTTGATCTTTGTGAACTGGGGAATACTATTTTCCAGCTTCAGTTCTAGATAGTATTCATATATCTTAACTTGGGGCCAAACCCCGCACCGCATTAGAGCTGGATAGTCTCTTTCTGAAGCTGCAGCATAGACTACATAGGAGTTCATATAGAACCTCCCCGTTGTGTGAGTTGTTGGAGCTGCTCCGATATTGTGCTGCTTATGATCTCCGCCCACTCAAAGCGTTGATCGGGCACATTTTTGTTCATCATTTCTAGGTACCTCAAAGATCCACTTGTGAAAATAATGGGCATCAGAAGCCCAAAGACTCGCCAGAACGTGATTGTGTCCCGAGTTCCTCTCGAAAAGTCACTGCGATGAATGACTTGTGGCCACCAAGTCACCACCTTTTTGTTCTTTAGGTATACTTTGTTCATCAGTGCATGCACTGATCCTCATTGTCATCCCAAGCCTTGATGCAATCTTCCTGGCTTACGGCCACAAAGTGCCGATGGTGAGGAATGTCGAGCATTATTTCAAAGTGGCGGGCAGTGAGGTTGATTATGACCTCGCCCTTCTCATTATGGACACATCTTGTGTCTTTGTTGTAGCATCGGGCTACTACCATCATAAAATCATTGTTCACAGCACTTACAGGGATCCCGCCAGCAAAATGCAGCCCACTGCCCATCAGCTTGTCCATCCATGGACTTCTTGTGACCCTCTGGGTTCTGGCCCAGAAATCCTCCATATCAATATGACCCAGTTCTGAGTCTCTGATGTCTAGGTCACACTGCTTGGGACTCAGGCATCCTGACCCTCTGATACTTGTACTTCATTTCTTCTTCTGTGAGCTTGGCTTTACCCTTAGATTTGGTAGGTCTCTTGCTTGATGTTGACATATGTAACTCTGAACTCAGTTGCTGATCTGCAAGAATAAGAAGTGAAACCCAACGCAAGAAAGTCATATCAGCTGTTTGATCTTCCATTAAAGCGTCAACAGAAGAAAGAGTTAGTGATTTTAAGGCCTCAGGGTGCAGGGCGCATGAATACTGCAGGTTACAGGGCTAAATAATAAGGCGCACAGAAAGGGCTACTGCAAGGGATAAATCAGCGCCAAAGGGCGCATGGCGCATGGATTTTGCAGATTGCATTTTTTGTTGTTGTAAGCATAAGTGCGCTGCGCCATATGTATACATTTTATAAAGGGCGCGGATATTTTTCATGTTACATGGTGCAGGATGCGCCAAAGGGCGCGAGTTTAATGTGTGTAACATCATTTTTTCATGCGCCATAGGGGAACTTGGTGTAGTGCATGGAAGGTCTGCACAACATGATGTTGTTGTAACAATGGATGTGCACTGCGCGCTTTGACAATTTTACTTGGCGCATATAAATTTAATGTTGCATACATGCAGGGTGCGCCAAAGGGCGCATGGTTTTGTAATGTTGCACACAAGTTTGGTGCGCCAAGAGGGCGCAGGGAAAGTGGTTGCAACAAGCGAAGGAAGTGCACCTTGAGGGTGCAATGCTACTTTGTACAAGCATGGATATATGCGCCATTGGCGCGACTGTATATTATGTTGCAGGGGTGACAGATGTGCAAAAGAGGAAAAATTATAGTCTTTCTTTGAAGCTTTGATTCTTTCTCTGAGGTGTTCACATGTTGATAAGCTTCTTTTTTAAGGGTACCTTTGGGTGATAAAGAAGCTAAAAATAAGAGTTTTCAAGAAATCATTTCAGACAGAGTTTCCCCTTTACCAAAGAGATCTCTGGAAAGAGGGGGAAATGCATGGGGAAGAATAGAGAAAAACAACAAGGAGGGGGAGTTCATGATTTCACAGCCGGTGTAGTTGAGTTCATGCTTTGACAGATCTTTCTAATCACACAAACAAGCAAAGCCAAAACACAAAACACCAAAAACACAAAAGCATAGAGGACCTCTTACTGGATAATATAATAGAGAAATATGAAACCCGGGTCCACGACGTGATTCAAAACGACAGGGTAGGTGCTGACAGCAGAGGAAGAGAAAATCACGTGATTGTGTTGGATGAAAATGACAGTACAGACGTGCCTATATATAGGTGAGGTGGTAATAAATGTGCCACCAACTTTTTCAAGTGGTGCATGAAAACACGCTTTGACACAAGAAAGCATGCGCCCTTTGGCGCATCAAAACACTTGCCAACATGAAGTTATGTGCCTTTGGCGCACTAAAAGTGATGTTGACACAAGAATATGTGCGCCTTGGCACACCAAAAAGTGGTGCAACAAAAGTATTGTTGACATGAAGGCGCATGCGCCTGGGCATGCAAGAAAGGCACAACATAGTGAGGCACACAAAAAACACCCGCTGACACTTCAAACCATGCGCCAAAGGATTTAAAGGGGGCGCATGAATACTTGATGTTGCATAGACATTATGTGTGCCCGACCAAAAAAGACCAAAAATGGCTAAGTTTGGAAAACTAGATTTCCGGGAAGGGATTTTGCAACGTTCCGAATGCGAGGAGTCCCTGACGAGGGACCGAAACAAAATTTGGTAGGGTTATCTGTAAAATTGCCCTTGACAATTTTACGGGATAACAAAGCTAGCTCTTTCTGGGGACTATCCCGAGCAAACCTCAGGGGTAGAGAATCCCAGATCTCACGTGCCTATCCATTGGGTAACAGAGTCAAAAACAAGGGAGACCGGAAAGGGAAACACACAACCAACAAAAGCAAACACACGACAAAAACAAACACACAACTGAAGCAAACTATACAAAGAAGAGAGCAAGCTCTACTTCCTGAAGATTTTCAGATGTTGCCCGCTATAGGGAAGCGGGAGCAGTTCCATCCAGATACGAGAGATAGAAACTATTCTCTCCATTGAGCTACTTGATCTTGAAAGGTCCTCTCCATAGGGAATCAAATTTTCCGTGCATGCCCTTTGGCTCTCTTCGTTTGTCCCACAAAAGGACGAGGTCTCCCACCTGGAAATTTCTTTGCTTAGCTTTTTTATCGAACAATCTTTTGACTTGATTCTGATGTTCGGTGATCTTGTCGACCACCTTTACTCTCTTTTCTTCGAGCTCTGCTAGATACATGATCCTCTTTTCAAGGGAATTTTGAAAAGTCTCATCTTCGATTTCCCGTGCCAAGCGCAGAGCAGGGATTTCATGGAAATGGGAAGCTCGGCATCGGTGCCATATAACACTTGAAAAGGTGACATACCGAGAGATCTCTTGGGAGTAATGTGGTCTGCCCACAAAGCATCATATAAGGACTTGTGCCACATTTGTTGATTCTCATCCACTAGCTTTCGTATGATGGTCACCAAGTTTTTGTTACTGGATTCTGCCTGACCATTTCCCTGAGGGTAATAATCCGAGGCGTGAGCTAAGGTTATTCCATATTCATAGAAAAAACTAATAACTTCTCACGAGGAGAAGTTGGAAGCGTTATCAGCAACAATCTTGTTTGGAACGCCAAACCTGATAATGATATTTTCTTTGATAAAACTGTAAACAACCTCAGAAGTGGCATGTTTGATAGGTATGGCTTCCACCCACTTGGTGAAGTAATCTATTGCTATTAGGACATAACTATGTCCGGCACTCGATTGGGGATTGAGTGCACCGATAAAATCAATTCCCCACTACTTGAATGGTTCGTCGACAATGACCGGCCTGAGGGGAAAAGCAGCCAACTTGGGCTTTCGACAAAAACCGGGCAAGGCTCACACTTTGCTACCAGTGTAGCCATTAATATCTTGGAAAAGTGTCGGCCAATAGTACGGCCCGGATGATCTTGTGTCTTTGTCACGAGAGGAGAAATGGCCTCCACAGGCTGAATTATGAAAACTTTCAAGTAACTTCACTTGTTGTGGCTTGTCAACACATCGCAGGAAGACGCCATCTATCCCGCGTTTGTATAAACCGTCATCCCAGATGACATATTTGGCTGCCCTGAGCTTTATAGCGTGTTTCTCTTTTTGGTTAAGTGAACGGGCATTCGCCGTAGGTGAGGAAGAAAGCAATATCGGAATACCACTCATCGCTGGTTGCGATGAATAGGACCATAGGCAGTGAATCGGGTTTCTCCAACCGGCTTTGTGCTTCATTGGTACAATCATCCTTTTCTCCGGAAATTTCTGACCCTTGGTTTTCGGCCATAAGTTGACATAAGCCTTTGCCTCTTACCAACTTAGTTGGTTTTATATCCAGATCGTACTCCTGGACCTTTGCAATCCAATTTCCTCGCAAGCTTCCTAACTCCTGTTGAGTTAAAATTGACTTGACTGCCGTGTCAGGGACCAGCACTACTGTATGAGAATTTAAAATGTAATACCTGAAGTTTTTGACTGCTTTGACAACGGCGAAGGCATGCTTTTCCAACTGAGACATTTTTAATTCGTGAGGCTTGAGGGGAGAGCTCATGAATGCAATTGGAGATTCAACATCCTCAGAATTCTTTTGCATCAAGATGGCAGATACAGTATGCTCAGATGCATAGCTATACATGATAAAATCCTTGGAGAAGTTGAGACATACCAGGGTGTGCATGAGTGATAGAATATTTTATTTCTTCGAATGACCTCTTCCCTTCTTCGCTCCATCGGAAAGTCGGTGACCCTTTCATCATGTCTAATATATGACGAGTCTTTTCAGCAAAGTCGGGAATAAACGCTGAGAAAGTTCACCTTTCCGAAGAAAGAATGAATGCCGGTCTTGCTTGTAGGAAAAGTGAGGCTCTGAATAGCCTTAACTCTTTTGGTATCTATCTTCATTCCTTCTTTGCTAACAACATGTCCTAGAAACTTTCCTTCTGTGACTCCAAAAACAGACTTTTTTGGGTTCAAGGAAATCCCATGCTCTCAGCATCTGGCCAATAATTGCTCCAGATGATCACAATGATCATTTCGTTGTTTAGAGAACACAGTTAAGTCATCCAGATAAACCACAATGACCTTCCCCATCATACCTTTGAATGCAAGGTCCATGGCCCACTGAAAAGTGGCGCCAACATTGGTTAGGCCAAAAGGCATCCTGTTGTAGGCAAACGTACCCAGGGAGTAGTGAATGCTATTTTAAATTGGTCTTCAGGTGAGACTTCAATCTGATTGTAGCCTGAAAAACCATCAAGCATGGACAACATTTCTGATCCAGTTACTACTTGTAGAACTTGATCCATTATAGGAAGTGGGTAGTTGTCCTTTAAGGAAGCCTGATTCAGGTTTCGAAAATCTACGCATATGCATATTTCACCATTCTTCTTGCGTCACTGGCACAATGTTTGCCACCCAAGTACTGTGATGGATAGGAAAAATGATCCTCACATCCAACATTTTCTGAATTTCAGCCTGGATAGTACCTAAGATCTTAGGGTTATAATGCCTCTGCTTCTGGCGAAAGGCTTTGACGTCCTCTTTCAACGGAATGTCATGCTAGACGTCCTTTGGCTTAAAAGACTTAGATTGGTGTAGGACCATGCCAATACATCCATGTATTTCTTCAGCAATTTGAAAACTTCGCTTCTCTTCAGGTGTGCAACATTTTCCGATGTTCACAAACTATGGATGTTCTACCGATCCTAAATTAACCGGTTCGGTTTCTGGGGAGGATCTAGTATCATCTCGCCTTTTCTTTTTTACAAAACGATCATGCCTGTCGAACAACCACTCCAAAGAAACTAGACCCTTCAGAATTTTATTTCCTTTGATGACATATGCCGTCGTTCCCCTCGGATTCATCCTTTTGACCGTGAATCGATTCACATGGCACGCACGTAAGGTGGATCCTTCAAAGTGAAGCTCCTTAAAATTTTCCACCTTTTCTAGAAAGGCAATGAGTTGATTGTCATCATTGAATACTTGCCAATGCTAAGAATTGTCTGGCACACTTGGGCGAAAAACCACTTCAATGGTGTATTTGTCTATTTTCAAGCTTGGGTGAGGGAGCATGAGGGATGCTGAAATGGCCAATGAATCGGCCATGTCATTTTGAGCTCTTGGATGGATTCTATTGAAAAAGTGTCAAATTCTTCGATGTTGTCCCACACCGCATTGCGGTAATGCCTGAGCCTCTCATTCTTTACTTGATATATCCTCTTAACTTGATTCACGACTAGCTCTACATCACCTTGTACTTTCAGATTTTTGATCCCTCTTTCCTTTGCGGCTTGCATGCCAAGTAGTAGAGATTCATACTCAGCAGTATTATTTGTGTTGAAAAACTACAACTTGAAAGAGAGAGGAATAATCTCCTCTTCGGGAGATATTAGCACGCTCGGCGCCACACCCACTGGTTGCACAGCTACCATCAAACTGCAAAGTCCAGATCTTGTTAAGATCCTCTTCTTGGATGAGAACAACCATTTTTTCAGACTTGGTAGACAAGAAACAATTCCCATTCCCGATGATTCGAAAAGAATTTGAGCTTTGGGGTCCTCAGAGTTAGTAACCAAGTACTTCTTTTGTGATTCTGGCTCCAATGTCTACATTACACCTTTGATGGGGATTCTAGCCTTAGACCAGTCCATATGAATCTCCCCACCAACTTCACTGCAAAAAATTCTTCCCAGCAAAATTCCATAGGTTGCTGGAATGTCGGCAACGAGGACGGTCATCTTTACTCTTTTCTCTGGGAACGCCACAAATGCGAACTGCGCATCTTTGATTTGACCAATCAACGGAACCTACTTGGTTTCCAAGGAATAACATCTGCCAAAAGGCTTGGTAAGGGTGAGGCCCAAAGCATGGGTGACTTTGGCCGGCATGACGTTATCAGAAGCTCCAGAATCAATTATGTAGTTACTTAATTTGTGGCCATTGATTAGGAGGGAGAGATAGAAAGGTTCTATCTTTCCTGATGCAGATGTTGAGGTGACATTTATGCGGGACGCAGGAGGAGTGGAAAGGATTCCTTTTAGGGGGATCTGGGGAGATATGACAGCTTGACTTTGAATATACTTGGTCAATCTTACAAGCTGTTCTGGGGTTTGACTGAAGATATTCAGCTTCAGACATTTGGATCTTAGTCTTTTTAGCATGATCTATGATGTCAAACGTGGCTAAGGGTTGTGTTGGTGAAGGAATGAGTCCCTCACTTCGTGATGGTAGGGTAGGATTACTGGTCTTCATGGAAATAGAAGAAGGCTGATTTGGAGGAGAGATGGGGGGAAAAGATTTCTTTGTAAAAGACTTAACAGGGGGTTGAGTAGGAAGAGGATTACCTATTTTAGAAATGGTTGGAGGTGTGTTTGACACGACCTTCTCTTTCTACACATGGGCAGTGACCTCTGCTTCTTTTCCTTGTGAGCGGGTAAAAACAACATATGATTGTCCACTTGCATAGCCCTGTGTACCCTCCTCTTCATCAGATTCTTCCTCATCAAACTCCATATACCCGATAGTAGAGTCGCTAGTCGGCTCACCGACATCTTGATCATCTTCACCGTGAGATGAAGGTTCTTCGTAATTTTTTCCTCTTCTTCGATTTCGACTAAGGCATTGACCGGGAGCCTCAAGTGCCAACCGCGGAGCAGTTGCAGGTAAGCGCGGCCTTTGAGGAACATTGTTGGAAGAAAAATTCCTCTGTGGGATATCCCAGTATGAGGAATTGGGGAAGCTTGGGCTAACTGCTTCTTTAATGCAAGCAAGTCGTTCGCCATCTTTTGAAATGCCGGATCAGACGAAGTAGTGGGCGAAGGGCCCGAAGATTTAGGCTTAGATGATTCCCTTTTTAATTCACCAGATATTAGCAAGTTATCTTCAATTCTGATGGCAGTGGCCTGGGCAAGAATCAAGGTAGCCACTTGTTCTTGCAGGAGCAAGAAACTTACTTTCGAGCTCATAGCGTTCACGAAGAAACACTTCTGATTTTCCGGTGTTGGAAGCATGGCAACAGGACACGGTTGATTAATGCATTGAACCTGGTGATAAAATCACACATGGTCTCATTGGCCTCCTTTTTAGGTGAGTGATCTATGCAATGCAAAGATTTATGGATGTAGACTATCTTCAAAATCATCCCACAAGTGTAGGGCATAGCCGGTAATTGATCCGCAAGAAAGTGAAATGCTAAAACCGGTTTATTGTTATTCGGGCCCAGCAGAATCAGAAAAAGTCTCACAATATTTTTCTTCGGGGTTTTGGGATCTCATCCCATGATAAAAGATATGTGGGTGTTTCCGAATGCGGAAAGAAAGGAAAAAGAGAGGATGAAGAAAGATCAGATCCGAAGAAAGAAAAGAAATGAATTCCAAAGTAGAAAGGTCAGAGGGTTTATGTTTTGGGATTGGTAGTAAATAGATCCAAACCTACTTGCATAAACGAATAAAGCAATACTGATGAATAAATGAAAAAAAAGTAGAGATAGATTCAACAGAATAAATGCATAGATCTGACATAAGAAAGATCAGATGCCCATAACACACATATTAGCACAAAGTCTTAATATTTGCATTAATATCTTCTTCTGTTACAAAAATTACAAAGCCTTTTCTTCTCACTTCTATTTTTCATCTAAAAGATATCCACCCCGAATACAACAAGTATTCAAGTATATATAGAAGGAGAGAAGAAAAGAAGACAAAAGTAAACAAACCACTTAATTATAAAAATATCTTACAATAGATTACAAAGTCATTGTTGACTTTTGACAACTTTAGTGGATGACATCATCCCATGGTGCAACATGGATGATGTCATCTAAAGTTGACTACGTCAACAAATTTTGGATAATTTACAAGGAGAAAGTTGGGAAGAAGGAAACTATTCGCCGTTGTCCCGCATGGCTGGAAGAGGGTATCTCGCTTTTGTTGCTCGGGTGACGAGATGTGGAAGGCGGGCATGGTACTCCATGAACTTTGCTGATCATGGGTAAAGTTGATCCTCGGAAGGATCCTTGTGTCTAACCGATAGCTTCGCAGTCTCCCGCATCATGAGATTTTTCTCGAGTTTGGAATAATCATCTCTCTACCTCTATCAGGTACCCGATGAAATCATGACACGCCAATAGGTTATTGATGGATTCGGCGTCGAACGTGACCTCTGGCCCCAGTCCCTGTGAAACGATCTCCTTGAAGATCTGAATAGTTTCCTCCACCTTCCTTAAGGTGAAAGAAGAAGTGAGCAACCCCGGGGGGAGACATTCATCGAGAACAATGTTTCCATTTGATGTATGCAGAGAGGTGAAGGCTACCTCCTTTACTTTGTTGATCTTCTCTAGGATGAACTCCAGCTGATCCACCCGATAATCCAGAGTAGAAAGGATTTTGTTGAGGGCTCTGGGGTGTCCAAAGACACCGAACTTGACCAGATCTTCAACTGAACAGTCGAGCATTTTCTGAAAGGTCTCGTGTTGCATCCTGGCATGATCTAGCTCTTCAGAGATGGGTCCTGCTATCGCCTGGAGTTCTCTATTCGTTCGATTGATATTCTGGTACAAATCGGTGAACTTAGCGATAACTCCCTCGCTTTCCTTGAGGATTTGGCTCCTCCAGAGGAAACTGCCATGCCCTGCTCGCCGATTTTAGCATATTCATTGATCTTATCCTGGCTCAGAGGCTCAGGAGTTTCGGCGGCAGTTGTAGGAGGCGCACTACCCATTTTTTGCAAGGCGCGGAGAAGATGTTTATTTTTCTCCTTTAGCAGCCTTTTCTCTTCCTTTACTTCTTGGAGTTTTTCAGCAAAGGGCGCCAACCGCAATAGGCCTCTCCTTGCAGGCTTTCTGAAGATGTCCCCATCGTGACTTGAGTCACCGTGTAATCTGTCGGAGACAGATCCTTCTTATCCTTCAAAGGATTGGGGTATGCAATCTCCATCACTCTCTCCCCTGATGCACTCTGAGAGAAGCGGGTTATCGGTTTTTGCTTCTTGATCCCTTTTGATGGGATGATGGAGAAGTCCATTGGGGTGATGGGAACTTTCCTCTTCTGTTGACTTAGGTGCTGGGAGATCCAGGCTGGACTTATGGGAGAAGGACCAGAAATAGAGAAGGGGGCAGCTGCAGTAGTAGAAGGGAAAAATGTGGAGACACTTGGAGGTGGCATGAGAGAGGGAAGCCGAGGAAGTGCTCATGGGAGGAAGAGATACTGCAGGGGAGGAAGACATAGGAATGGAAGGGAGCTCAGAGATGAGGGAAGAAATGGAGGGGACAGCTCCGCGAGAGAAGAGAAGATGGATGAGGAAGAAGGGGAAAAGTGGAAGATGGGGGAGAGGACACGACCAAAGGAATGGTCACTTGGGTCACTCGAGGAGGGGAAGGAGGAGAAGGAGAAGGGATAGAAGGGACCTCAATTGTTATAGTCGTGGCCACATCCTGAGTGGATGTGCCTATTGGAACATCTTCCGTTGCTTCTTCTTCTAAGTTTTCCAAGATTACAACCCATTCTTGTGAAGCGGAAGGAGGGCTTTCAGGAGCTTCCTCTTGGGTGGAGCTGGACTCACCCTCTTTACCTTTCCCCTTGCCCTTTGGTAGCTGTTGTTGACCGAGGAGGTGCATTTCCCAATGGAGATGTGATGAAATCAACTCCGAGGTAGATGAGACCATTCATTCGGCACCAATGCTTTGTTCTTCGCAGAGTTTCCTTGACCCTTTCCTCAATTGTTTGAGGAGCTTTGGTCCTGTCAATCGTAGCAAACGGCCAGTCATCTCCACCTGTGTCAAGATACACTTGATCAACTTCTTGCTCAGTAGTTTGATAGCCTTTTGGGATGATGGCCACACCGTACTGGATGATTTCGGCCAAGGCTAAGCGGGAATGATCCTTCCTCCTGAGCTCGACCTCATGATATATGTCGATATAAATGTCTTCGATCTGAGGGATGTGGATCGGATCGAGCTTGGCCCTGGGGAGACAATTCCTTGGGTCGAAGGTGGGCCTGGCCGGGAAGTTGTGTTTTAGATTCAAGCACCTCCTAGCTCGCAAACATGTCCTTCGCCTTGTGGTGAGAGAGACACGTATACCTGCCCACTGTGAGGGGGAAAGGAGTTCCACCCTTCTTTCTCTTGAGACACTTCTCATGGTAGGTGATAAGCTGTCTTGACAGCTCCAACAGGATTAACTTGGGACCGGCATATCTCAGAAATTTAGTTGGTTCCCCCAAGAAGTTAACTGCCCTCAGATAGGTGAAGGTGGGGAATTGAGTGAACAAGGCCCCCATTTCTCTCAGAATCGCTACGATGCTCTTGGTCATACGACCGTGAGTCATATTTAGCCTGAAAGATGATGATGATGTCGTAGAAGAAGGCATCGTTGATCTTTGTGAACTGGGGAATACTATTTTCCAGCTTCAGTTCTAGATAGTATTCATATATCTTAACTTGGGGCCAAACCCCGCACCGCATTAGAGCTGGATAGTCTCTTTCTGAAGCTGCAACATAGACTACATAGGAGTTCATATAGAACCTCCCCGTCATGTTGAGTTGTTGGAGCTGCTCCGATATTGTGCTGCTTATGATCTCCGCCCACTCAAAGCGTTGATCGGGCACATTTTTGTTCATCGTTTCTAGGTACCTAAGATCCACTTGTGAAAATAATGGGCATCAGGAAGCCCAAAGACTCTGCTCAGGAACGTGATTGTGTCACTGAGTTCCTCTGAAAAGTCACTGCGATGAATGACTTGTGGCCACCGAGTCACCACCTTTTTGTTCTTTAGGTATACTTCGTTCATCAGTTGCATGCACTGATCCTCATTGTCATCCCAAGCCTTGATGCAATCTTCCTGGCTTACGGCCACAAAGTGCTGGTGGTGAGGAATGCCGAGCATTATTTCAAAGTGGCGGGCAGTGAGGTTGATTATGACCTCGCCCTTCTCATTATGGACACATCTTGTGTCTTTGTTGTAGCAGTGGGCTACTACCATCATAAACTCATTGTTCATGCACTTTAATCGGGATCCCGCAAGAAAAATGCAGCCACTTGCCCATCAGTTTGTCCATCCATGGACTTCTTGTGACCCTCTGGGTTCTGGCCCAGAAATCCTCCATATCAATATGACCCAGTTCTGAGTCTCTGATGTCTAGGTCACACTCGGCTTGGGACTCGGGCATCCTGACCCTCTGATACTTGTACTTCATTTCTTCTTCTGTGAGCTTGGCTTTACCCTTAGATTTGGTAGGTCTCTTGCTTGATGTTGACATATGTAACTCTGAACTCAGTTGCTGATCTGCAAGAATAAGAAGTGAAACCCAACGCAAGAAAGTCATATCAGCTATTTGATCTTCCATTAAAGCGTCAACAAAAGAAAGAGTTAGTGATTTTAAGGCCTCAGGGCGTAGGGTGCATGAATACTGCAGGTTACAGGGCTAAATAATAAGGCACACAGGAAAGGGCTGCTGCAAGGATAAATCAGCGCCAAAGGGTGCATGGCGCATGGACACTGCAGATTGCATTTTTGTTGTTGTAAGCATAAGTGCGCCTGCGCCATATGTATACATTTTATAAAGGGCGCGGATATTTTTCATGTTACACGGGTGTAGGATGCGCCAAAGGGCACGAGTTTAATGCGTGTAACATCATTTTTTCATGCGCCATAGGGGAACTTGGCGCGGTGCATGGAAGGTCTGCATAACATGATGTTGTTGTAACAATGGATGTGCCTGCACCGATTTAACAGTTTTACTTGGCGCATATAAATTTAATGTTGCATACATGCAGGGTGTGCAAAGGGCGCATGGTTTTGTAATGTTGCACACAAGTTTGGTGTGCTAAGAGGGCATAGGGAAAGTGGTTGCAACAAGTGAAAGAAGTGCGCCTTGAGGGCGCATCTGTTCTTTATGTAACAGGTAGGGGATATGCGCCATTGGCGCGACTGTATATTATGTTGCAGGGGTGACAGATGCGCCAAAAGAGGAAAAATTACAGTCTTTCTTTGAAGCTTTGATTCTTTCTCTGAGGTGTTCACATGTTGATAAGCTTCCTTTTAAGGGTACCTTTGGGTGATGAAGAGGCTTAAACAAAGAGTTTTCAAGCAATCATTTCAGGACAGAGTTTCCCCTACCAGCAGATCTGGAAAGAGGGGGAAATGCATGGGGAAGAATAGAGAAAAACAAAGCAAGGAGGGGGAGTTCATGATTTCACAACTAGGTAGTTGAGTTCATGCTTTGACAGATCTTTCTAATCACACAAACAAGCAGCCAAAACACAAAACACCAAAACACAAAAGCACAGAGGACCTCTTACCAGGATAATAATAGAGAAATATGAAACCGGGTCCACGACGTGATTCGAAAATGACAGGGTAGGTGCGCTGACAGGTACAGAGGGAAGAGAAAATCACGTGATTGTGTCGGATGAAAATGACAGTGCAGACGCACCTATATATAGGCGAGGTGGTAATAAATGCGCCACCAACTTTTTCAAATGGCGCATGAAAATGCATCATTGACACAAGAAAGCATGCACCCTTTGGCGCATCAAAATACCTATCAACATGAAGTTATGTGCACCTTTGGCGCACCGAAAGTTTTGTTGACACAAGAATATGTGCGCCCTTGGCACACCAAAAAGTGGTGCAACAAAAGTATTGTTGACATGAAGGTGCATGCGCCTTGGCGCATGCAAGAAAGGCACAACATAGTGAGGTGCACCAAAACACCTATTGACACTTCAAACCGTGTGCCAAAGGATTTAAAGGGGGCGCACCAAAACTTGATGTTGCATAGACATTATGTGTGCCCGACCAAAAAAGACCAAAAATGGCTAAGTTCGGAAAACTAGATTTCCGAGAAGGGATTTTGCAACGTTCCAAACACGAGGAGTCCCTGACGAGGGACCGGAACAAAATTTTGGTAGGGTTATCTATAAAATTGCCCTAGCCAATTTTACAGGATAACACCATTGTATTTACCTAGACACCAGTCCTGGATCTAGACACCATTAATAGGCCCTCCCTTACTTTCTCAAGCGCTCATGTCCTGTGTCGTTTCAAAGTTTAGAACCTCCATTGATTCTCTATGACAATCTTCTCATTATTTTCAAGAAATTCACTTACACATATCACTTTCAATTTTTTTGGAAATTAGCTAATTCTCTCTACCTCCATCTCTTACTTAGGGTTACACATTTATATGCTTATTTTCTTGTCTCTTCATTGTATATTATAATTTCTACATCATTCATTACAATAGTTACTCGAAATTTATATTTAATTCAATTTATATTAAATCAAAGGGATCTCTTAAATGCAATGCGTCCAATCTAGACTAAAATAAATATGCAATGGTCATATTCACATTAGATAATTTCATTAGGAATCATGGAATCAAGAGGGAAATGAGTTCATAGGAAAAAATAAGTATAAATTTCAATGGAAATGGATATCTCTTCATATTGATGTATTATTCTCTCCTCCAAATAATGTAGGGTAGGTTCCCACTATAGAGAGGATGGAAAAGGGGTGTTCATAGTGAAGAGTGATCACTTAAGACACTCAAATTGTTTAGGTGAGGTATGAACAATTTCTAAAAGAGGGATTTGTGAAGAATCCAAGATAGTTTTTCAAGGGGACACAAATCTTCATGTTTGAAATATGCAATAGTATAAACTTGTGGGTATTTGTTTGAAAATTTTCAAAATAAGTGGGACTAGTACAGAGATCCATATATTGTTTTTTTTTCTAACATTTATATGGGATCATCTACATTATAAGGATCTTCATAAGGGCCGATGGAATATGGATAAGTACAAGTAATATAAAATGGATCATTTGTTTAGGTACACAAAGTTAGATAACATCTAAATAGAATGATGAAACGATGGATGCGATAAACCATGTAAGATTTTTTCACATGGACTAATGGAATTTATTTAGAATATGCACGTTATCATTAAGGTTTATTCATTTGAGGTTTTTCTTAGAGAACATGGATAGATGATTGTGTAAGAATCATTTGATTAGAATATGGATATGATGGATTAATATATGTGATTATTCATATAGTACCCATTATGTTGATTGTGTTCTTTGTAAATGTACAAGTAGATTAATATGAGGTGTCAATAATTCTATTGGTAGAATTATATCTCTAGGTAAGGCCATGATTGGGTTTTTATATTTGTATCGATCAAGGATCCAAGTCATTATATACCTACATTCATTGGTTTGATTAGCTACATCATGTCAATCACGTTGTTGAGATCTTTCAAATGCCTTGATATCCTCATCTAACCTTTCTCATATGATATATTCATGATCAAAGTTATTTTCAAGGAGGAAGGTATGGGTGAAGGATCAAATGGAATGACATTTATCATAGGAATTACCACAATAATAATTCCACCAAAAACATTTCTTTCATCATATCATTTGTAAATATATTGAGAGGTTGTGATAACCATGGTGAATAGTTGTGGTAGACATTGTATCAACTTGTCCTTAGATAGAGGTTGGTGATAGTAATAATAGGAGGAAGTGATGGAATTTATTTTTTGGTTTAAAATTATATTGATCAATGTTATAGATTGTAATATTATAATAAGTTCTTTCAGGAAGAGGTTTTTGGACTTTGTCATCAATGGAATTATTTTTATGGGGCCCATAAGGACATGAATGTTATTAAACTTGGTTGTTGTTTAGGGAAGGGTTTTCAAATTACTTCAAGAGGTGATCTTGTGTTTATATCTTGAATGTTTCTTCTAAATAAGTACAAGATAATGATCTCAATTTTTAATGAGGAAAGGTTTAAATTCCCTAAGGAATATCTCAAATTCGATCTCATCAAGAATATTATATTTTTCCTTAGTGAATCATGTCATCCAACATTTGATGAAAGTTTGAGAAAATTAACTATCAACATGTTTACAATTGATGAAAGAATTAATGTTATTTTTGGGAATGTCATGATATTGAAATTAACTTACTAAGGTAGTTACCAAATTTTTATAGACACTGATTTTGGTAATTCATTTCTTGTAAGAACACAAATTTTACAAATCCTTTGCACTGGTCCACACTTGTCTAACATAACCAATTATCTTATCTCTAGATATATCTCACTCATTCTTGCTTGAACTCAAAACCTATCTATTTGTAAAATGGTCATATTACTCCATAAAATTAGGTTATATCCTTACCATTACAATATTAACTTCCATATCATTTGCACATGTACTTGGGACCATATATGATATCGAGGACCATAGTGTATGTACACTATGGACCCACCTAGAGGTTTTGGTCCTTCCTCGTTTAACGACACATTTTATAATTTAAATTCCTTAGATTCATTCCTAGTTGGACTTATTTATAATTTGATGGTTTCAATATCCAAAATGCACATATAAGCTAGTTATTTCATCCATTATCAAGGAGGAGATCATACATACTTGACACCCAAAGATCCTCATGAGCATACACTAAGTACTAACACAAACAAATCCATTCCAAGACTCCTTGAGATCCACATACTCTTTCTACAGTAGTTATCCACTCATATGTGAAAATACAAGGAACATATCGTCATTCCAATTCAAGTTAGGGAAAAGGTACAAGTACAATCATATAATTGTTACAACAACAAGATTCCTATCTATTTGGTATCATACATTCTAGAGACCACATCCAATGTTTGTTTTGTAGGAATTTTTGGCTATATAGGGGTTTGAATATCAAATCACTTACACAATGAACATAGAAAGGAATCAAAGGCCCAAACTCCAGAAAGGAGTAGGAATTATACATTAGAAGTTGGAGGAGTAGAAACTATAGAGGGGCAAGGGCATACATGAAGAGCGATATCATCTATATGATTGGGTGTGACCCATCTTATTTGCTCTTTGTAGTAGTTAAGCACACAATTTCAACAGTGAGTCTCTTTTAAGTCATTTATAGCTTGTTTCAGTCATCATACCAACCCAAATCATCACATAGAGTAGGATATCAGCTAAGTCATCTTCTCTCCCTCACTACAAGTAATTTTTAGTGTTATTCATCATTTTTATCATTGATTGATTTGTATTCCTCATATTACTATAATTAGCCTTGAAAAATAATGTATTAGGAAAATCAACCATCAATTTCCTACCCCCTTGAGATATGAATCAATTTAGGTTATATAATTTAGTGAACCCATTCTTGGTCAAACCCTAGTTGCCTTAAGGATTCTTATTCTTACGCGGTTTTAGATATATAAAATTTTAAATGGTTTGAATTCAAATTCCATTCTAATTTCATACTATTTCTTATTCTCAAACTGATTTTCACATTTATCCTATAGATATCATGTTTCGTATTCCTCTTTGGGTCACCTTCTAGGCTCTAATTTCCAAATCACTTATTGTTTTGAATATCTCAAATATAACGGATCTATTTTCAAAATCCTTTAAGGTTAGTTTTAATTTTTAAATATTTAACTAAAACCTTTTTTTTCCCGATTTTTAGCAAACTTTTCATAAATTCAAAATTACCATTTTTAGTAATTAGGGAATAATAAAAATGTGCAATTTTAGAAAAATCCTTTATAGGTTTTTATTTCACATACTCAAAATAAAAAATAACTCCTTTTCATTTTCCAAAATTTAAATTATATTTCAAGATATGATTTATTCATTTGATGGTAGTCACTTTTTCTTAACTCTTGCTTTCTACATTCTATGGTCGAGGCTTTCTAACAATTATCTATTCTTTTGCATCATGGATGATGCTCCTCCAGATATATCTAAGAAAAATTCATATAGCATTGGTGAAATGTGTTCTTGTCAATAATGGATCTAGCCTTAACATATGTAACATTTATTTTTATATCAAATAGGACTCTCTATTAAGAACCTAACTCCCTCAAACTGAAAAAATTATTGGGGAAAATGTGAGTGGGAGAGATATTTTTTCGGAGGCAAGCAATGGAGGAAAAAGCACAAAGGTAGCGAAGGGAGTTACGGCTTTGTTTTCCACGAGGAATGTGAGATCCGCATGGAGAGCATAATGAGCTAGGTCGGGTATCTAGTGGGGCTCGGGCAAATGTAGGAGAGCAAGGAAATGGAGATGGAGTGCAGAAACGTGAGAAAGTCATGCCCTAACCCTAGGGTTAAAAACTAGTCACGTGTCGTGCCCCGCCTCGAGACACCGGGAAACAGGTTAAAAGTTGGTAAAAAAAAATTTTTAAGTGCGAACTAATGTTTCACCTAACCATTCTCACTAGGTCTTTAAATTCTCAAAGATATAATCTTTTAACCAAATTGCTAAAACCATTATTTCGAGTTAATTTGATTTGTTTAGCTTCTAATAATTTTTACACATTTAAAAATAATATAAATATCACATTTAATAATTCACTTTCATGAGGAAATAATCTACCCATTCATAATTAAAATTTCATTCCCTACTCAAAAGTTTATTCCCACAATATTACTTAAATTCAAAAGTGTAGAGGGTCACTTAAGGACCCTAGGATCAAGTCAATCTTAACCCTTGATCTCCTTTTGCCCTAAGATTGCCCTAATTTCTTTATCATTTCCTCTCTTTTGCTTTCTCATGTTATTTCCTCTTGTTTGGTTTTATTTCTTCTTGCAGTGTGTTGGAGGAGTTATGGAGGTTGAGCTATGGGTTTTACTTGAAATTTTCCAAAGTATTGTGGAAGATCCATACCACAATAAACCCCCCTTTTTTAAAGAAAGAACATACAAATGTCTTTGTAGTTGTTGTTTTAAGGAAGAGGAAGGGGGGGCAGCAAGAAGGTGACGGATCGTGGAGGGGGCGTGAGGTTAGTGGCAGCCGTGTGGGGGAAAAAAAGGTGTGGTGGTTGGAGGTCACGTGGGGAGAGTGCAGGGGACGGCCGTGGCCGTAGGAAGAGAGTCGGTGAAGGGGGTGGGGGGTGGGGAAGGATCGGAGTGCGGCGAAAGGGGGCGGGGCGCGCACATGGGGAGTCTGAGGTTTGGGGGGGTAGCGGCCCCTAAAGGGAACAACATAGGCGTGAGGGGGAGGTTCGCCCCTCCCCCACCGCATATATATTTTTTTTTATAAAAAAATGTAAATCTTAAAACATATATAATAAGATATATATATATATATATATATATATATATAACTTTTATTTTATATATAATTCTAGTTTTAACATATATACATATATATAATATATATGAGATATAAAATATTAATTAAATGGTTTATTTAATATATATATATATATATATATATATATAATGTATATATATATATATTCTTATTTTAGATAAATAAGGAACAGAAAAATAATAATTGCATTAAACACTTATAAAACTTCACGAGTTTTCTTAAAGCAACAAAATCACTTTGCATATATATATATATATATATATATATATATATATATATATATATATATATATATATATATATATATATTTCTTTTTATTCTAACTCTGGTATATTTATCTATATTTATTTATTTTGTACACAAGGATAAACAATGTTGATTTCAACTTAAAATGAATAACCGATTTTAATCTTATTATGTGTTACCTAATGAACTTAATATTATCAAATATTCACTTCAAAAGATTTTCTATTACAAACATTAAAAGATGGAATATGAATATTTCAGATTTATAACAAGGGGAAAATATTCACCATGAAGTGTACATACATGTTCACAAGAAGGGCATATTTTCAAATATATATTCTTTCTTTCAAAAGGAGATTACATATCAGATTTTCATATTTAAGTAAACAACAAATACAATATTTCCTTTTTAAGATTTGGAGTTCACATACACCATCATACACAAATAATTAACTACCCAAGAAGATTGATCACAAGATTCTTCTTTACAAGGTAATGAGGTAGATTACAAACTCAAATATGGCTCAAGATTTTGAGCTTGCAAATTTCAAAAATATAAAATAGAGATTTTACAAGGTGTACAATTTTTCTCATGCCATGCTCAAGAGGTTACAACACAAGAAATGTTTTACAAGGATTTGAGAAAACCAAGAATCTCCAACAATTACCAACTATCAACTTGAGCTCCTACATCCATGCCTTCAAGAAAAACATACAAGGAGGAGAAGCTTGTTTGCCACCCAACCATAGGCATCATTACATGCCTCTCCCAAGGTTGGGATGCATGCTAGCCTCCCCCAAGCCCATGGGAAAGAGGTCAACTAACCAAAACTTACACAAGATGGAGGGTGAACTAACAATGATACAAGCACACAAAAATAGGACACATACAAACAAGACTCCAAAATTTACAAGGAGGAGAACCCATGTTCTTCCTCAAAAGTGGGGAAGAGAGGAGAAAGTTCTCCAAAAATTATATTCCAAAATGCTTGCACAAAGAAAAAATCTCCCTACCCTCCTTATTGCTCCTAAATTCAATCAAAATCCTCCTTATTCCTCCACCCTTTCTCCAAGTCCTTCTTGGAAGGATTTTCAAACCCCAAAGGGGTTTCCTTACCAAGAATGGGGAAGGAGATTCAAGCCAAATGAATCAACTTCCCCACCTCAACCATTGAGGGGAAACACTAAGACCCTACAAGGCTTGTCCATCAAGCCTTGAGGATTGAGAGGGAAAATTCCCTCTCTCTTCCCCCACACTCCAAAACTCCATCATGCCATATGATGGAGGGAGTAAAACAAACAACAACCAAATAACAAAACCATGCAACCCATCTAACAACTAAGATAAATGCAACACAAGCAAAAGACATAAGAGCCTACCTCAAGGAAAGCTCTCCAAAAAGCTCTCCAACTTCAAATTTCTCCACACCTTGACTCAAGCCAATCTCCAAGCTCCAAAATCCACAAGCATCCCAAGCAAGAAGTTCCAAAAAAGTCCCTCTCTTTTCCCATGAATGGGAATTTGAAGAGGAGAAAGCAAGCATCCTCACAAATGAGGGGGTGACATGTGTCACCCCTCTCCTTCTACAAGGTCAAAGATGCCAAAACAAAAGAGAGAAAGGGTAAAATTGTCTTTTTGCCCTCTTCTCCCAAATTCCCCTAAATGTTAGCAAGACAAAAAAAATGAAACTTTTAATAAGCACTCCAATCCACACCCCTTACATGGATGTGACCAAACAAGAGGTAAAAAGGGAGGGAAAACTCCCTCTAGCCTTGAAAATAAGCCCCCTACCCATTAGGTAGGGTCCAAGGGCTCATTTTTATGTTAGGGTAACTCCCAAGCTAAAAGGAGGTCCCCAAAATGCCCAAAATAACCTAATATCGGGTTTTGCATTTTTGGCACAAGGGTAGAGGGTGTGGGGACCACCCAAGGGTCTCACATGTGACCCTAAACCCTTGCGATTAAGTGACTCATTAAACAAAATCAAAAATTTAAATGAAAGTGGGGTTATTAACTCCCAAAACAAGTTTACATCATAATCAACTACCCTAAACAAAATTAATAATTCAAAGCACAATACATTACAAAAATTGGGGTCACTCATAGTGCCCAAAATAATAATCTCCTATACTAAGGCTTCACACAATGAACATGGCTAGGACTCAACCCGTGGGCTGCTTGTGCAAGATTGTGTAGCTGGCCTAAGTCCCACGTCCTCCTGTAAACCTATCACCTGCACACTCATTGCACACATTAACTATACATCTCGATAAAATATAAAACAATGACACAATAAGATATCATTAAGTTCTAAACTAGCCTAACATCCTACTGAAATCAAAATGTGACAACGTGCATAATTATACTCAATATTCCAAAAGTTAGACAAGATGATAAAGTGACATATAACCATGGAATTCCACATGCAACAACTATCCATCAATATAATTGTATTCTAAACACAACGTCATATCCATTAGTATCCATGACATCATAAGAAAATGCGACAACATAGAAATTAAGCTAAATTGGCGCTACACGCCTGAATGTCCACACATGTCTAATAAGATCAAATCTCTAATATAATGTCCACGATATAACAAAACTCTATCAAAACATGTCTATGAGCAAAGAAACAACAAGCTACTGAGCTATAAAAGTGTGAGCACTACATCACCCTTTATCGGGGACAGCGGCGCATGACAAAGATTTCATCAGGGAGAACAGGGGGAGCTATAGGCAACCAAGGATTGGATCACACCCATAAATCTACATCATTCAAAGACATATTGGAAAATCGGGGTGGTCAAACTCTGGTATGAATCCTTCAATCAAACAGACCTACTTGGTAGACTTGGTTGAGGACATTCCTTCTTTAATCATAGAGAACCCTGAAGTGGAGGAATACTACAAAAATCTTTCTCAAGATGTTGTGATCGGTAGATTCAATGGTTTTTGGCCTTCCTCCTCCGCACTTTATCAATGGATTTTCGAAAACTGGACCAATAAATGTGAAATTTCTCTTTGTTCCAAGGGATTTTTCATTGTCCACTTTAGGGAATCTAAGGATTATCAACGCTGCTTGACAGAGGGTCCGTGGTTCTAGGGACATGTTGGTTTATTTTTAACCCCATGGTTTCCAGATTTTGATCCGAATACTTATTCGGTTTCCAAAACGCCAGTTTGGGTTAGGCTTCCTAACCTCCCTTTGCATTTGTGGTATGCACTAGAGGACATTGGAAATGCTTTGGGCAAGTTTTTAAAAGAGGACTTGGATAGAACAGATTCGGGTATGTGTTTGTATGCCCACATGTGCGTTGAAATAGACTTAAGAAAAGGATTACCAGATCGAATTAATCTTAAATTTGGTAAGTTTCAGCATTCCCAGGTATTAGATTATGAGAATACTGCATTTAGATGTAGAAATTGCAGAAATCGGGTCATCTGCAAGCTTCTTGTCCCTACAAAAATCAGAAAGCTACAAAAAAGAATGGATCAACTTCTTCCAGTGGATGGGGTACTTTGAATCCGAAATGGTTTCAATACGAAATTCAAGGATGATCTGAGAGATCCTAATACCGATGGTAAAATAGATACAGAAAAGAATGAGAGAGAAATGGGAATACAGGAAAATAGCTTGGTGGCAAGCGGAGCAAAAAGGGGGCATATATCAGAAAACTCAGAATCTGATTGTGATTCCATGTCTGATAAAGTGATTCCATCAGTTAATCCCAATGACCTGGCGTTGGTTATTTCATCTGATCATGGCAAATGGCAAGAAGTGAAGAAGTGGAAAAACAAAAAGGGACGAATGGGCAGCATTGAAGACTTTTTTCTATCGCAAGCTGGGAAGTAAATAGGGTTATGCCTTTATGTTGGAGGGCGTTTGTCTGTAGTTACTTTTGCCTTTTATGGCCTTTAGTTTTCTTGAGGAATTGGCCTCATTTTTTTCTTGCACAGGGAACGGGTCCCTTCAACCCACTTTATCAATAAATAAAAAGAACCTAACTCCCTCTACCCTATATATTCATGGGTTTGATAATATACCTAATAAGGTGATGTGGGAGATCACTTTTCTGATTATAGTAGGGATTTACACTCTTGATGTTAAATTACAAGTCATTCCTAATAACCTCAATTATAATGTTCTTCCGGTTGTCCTTGGATATATGTCATGAATGTTGTGCCATCTCATTGTGTGCAAACTTTGGTTGAAAATGATATGTGTGTTCCTTCCTTCTCCAAATGATTTTGTATATTCTCATGCATAAAATCTTATTGAAAATTATGCTAGTGTTCTTTATCTCTCTTTACAACACGATGTCTTAGTTTCGTGTGAGCACAATGTTGTTACACATGATGTATGTATTTCTACTTTTATAATTCAAAAGTATATTCTACATAATGGTGAACATAATGATGCTTCTATTTCTTATTTATCTTCCCATTCCAAGGAATTTTTTGCTAAGGGTGTCCAAGCTTCCATTCATTCTATATCTTCTCATAGTCCTCCTAGTGCCAATGCAACTTCTCCTTTGGCTGACCCAAAACTCCAATTCCAACTCACTAGTGTCCCCATGGTTATATAAGGGAATGATGTAACCACTCAACAATCCTATTAGTACCTATGATATTCCTCCACAAGAGTCCCTTTCTCTAATTCAAGGTATACATGATTCACAAAATTTGGCTTTATAATCTTACTTTGAATACAATTGATACACTTTTCTATGATATGTTGGCCAATACCTATATACATGGTGACACTCATGACTATTTTACATATGCTACATTATGTATACCTTATCAAATTATGGTGGCACCAAGGGTACGTGTAAGTTAGGCTTTCCCAGTACATGTTTCCTCATACACAAATCAATTAGGTTCATGTTTATATATAGTGGAACTTATCAATGGGTCTTGGGAAGTATTGACGTGACTGATATTCTTGTAGGATACACTTGTCATTGCTAATTATTGTGGAGAAATATGGAGAAACTAGAATGCTCCCTATATAGTTTTCTTCACTATGTCGGGTGAATTTTTACTTATTTATATTCTCCTTGGCACATTCCTCTTGAGGATTGACTACCCCCATGTCCTTTCAACCATCTCCAAACACAAATTTCAAAAATATCCATAGAAATGATATAGGGATTAGTCCCTCCCCATTTCACACAAAAAAATAAGGTATACACATTCCTTTTCTTGTCTTTTCTTTTTTCGCATAATTCTATTTTCACATCAAGTTCAAATTTTTCATGTTAAAGTGTGATTTCCTATACTATGTATATTGACTACACTCTTGTCTCTATAGGTAAACATCCTATAAAACAAAAATGCAACCGGAATGAAGAATAAATTTTGAACACAAACACAAGGAACTCCAATCAAGGAAAAAGTGTGTCTACACACTCAAGTGAATTTTCCTTTAAGAACACAAAATTCAATTTCATACTTAAAGGGGAAAATATAGAAATTCGTTTTTATACTTCAAGTATTGCATTAACACAAATCAAGTATAATATATTTTCACTAGTCCAAACTTTCCCACCTTAACTAACTATCTTATCCCTAGCTATATCTCACTCATTCTTTCTTAGACACACAATTTATATGTTTGTAAAATTATCATATTACTCCATAACTTCAATTTATACCCGCGCATTATAATCTTAACTTCCATATCATCTGCACATGTACCTTAGACCATATTGGATAGAGAGAACCATAACGTCTATACGGAATAAGATGACATGGCTACTTTGATCCAAGTTCCTCTAATAGAACATTTTCTAATTCAAATTCCTTTGGGTCATTCTTAATCTTCCTTATTTAAGGTTCGAGATCCAAAACACATATATATAAGCTAGTTATTTTATCCATTATCTAGGAGGAGATAATAAATTGAGATGAAAATATCCTAATGAGCATACAAAAAGAGAAAGCACAAGAAATTCCATTCCAAGACTCTATTGAGATCCACATACTCTACATATTATTTCTAGGTAATTCATCCACTCAAGTCTCTAAATACAAGAAACATATCATCACACCAAGTCCACCTAAGGCAAAGGTGAAACTACAATGATATTGTTGCCGAGATCATGACTATTTTTTTTCACACATTTTATAGATTACATGCTATGCAAGAATGATTTGTGGTTTGATCCCTCATCGAGTAGTGGTGATGTTAGTGGTGTACAAAAGTTCTAACAATCCACCTATTGTTTATTTTATAAGACTTATTAGATATATAGGGGTTTGAATATCAAATCAGTTACATAGTGAACATTGCAAGGTATTTAAGGTCCAAATCGTAGACATACGTGGAAAAAAAAAAATAGTAATCATACATAGTAAGTTGGACATGTAGAAACATAGAGGGAAACAGGCATACACGAAGGGCCATAATGTCTATGCACTTTATCCTACAACATCTTCTTTAGTGAGTGAAAAATTTCAATATTGAGGCTCTGTCATGTCAATTTCAACCTTTTTCAATCATCAAACTAACCCTATATTCAATCAAAGCAAGAGATCGGGTAATCCATCTTCTATCCCTCATGTAAGTAATTTATCTATTGTTATTATTCAATGTTTATAATTTTTGAATTGGTATTCCCAATTTTACTGAAATTATCATCGGAAACTAATTGATTATGATAATATACCATCAGTTGACTACCCCCTTGAGATATTAATCAATTTAGGTTGAATCATGTTTCAAGTTGTAGATCCTTCCTTTTGACACTTCTTATTGCAATTATGCTTCTTGGCTAAGAAAACACCCACATCCTATTCCCACTCATTGCATGTTCCCATATCTTTCTCAATTTTGTCATTTTCATACACCTATGTGTGGAAAATATATCAATATGAACACATAATAGTAACGCTCAAACTTCACCATCCAATCTAGAACTTTTAGGTTTTATTTATATCCTCTCTTTCCAAAAATGTACAATTCGGCCATGTTGTATAATACAGTCTTAGCCAACTTGTATGATCTTTCACCAACACTTTTTCAACTCTTATTTGGGTACACTATTATTTTTGGGTATTTTTTCTTTTTGTTTCATCCTTATCATGATAATTTACCTTTGAAACCCTATATAATAAATTTGACATCACTTCATTTACTAACTTGGCAATGACATGGGCTTTTATTGACACACACATTTACAACACTCAAAAAAGGAACTCAAGGATGCCTAAATCTTATCCACATAAATTAGGAAGCCATGGCACAATTTTGAAGTAATCAACAATGTCATGGATTCCATATTCCCTTAAATCGAAGCAACCCAAGTTATGAATTTCAAGTCTTAGTAATTCTATCAAGCATGATTAAATATGTGCATGTTGAAAACTAGATGCATGTATACAAATTTTAAATGTTAGGTGGAAATATATGTGGTACTTGAGGTCTCTTTAGTGTAATTTTAACACAAGTAACGCATGGGTTTCACCACAACCCAAAAACTAAAATTCTTGCAAGGTAAGGCTAGGGTTTTGGAGCGATTGACTAGTTACAAACGATATGCAAACTATGAAACAAATAGGGTTGAATAGAAAAGTGTATTTATAGGAAGCTGAAGAACCTAAAAATAAAAAAGGTAGGATTAGATTATACATCTAGAAAATATTGTATGCGATCCTATAGCAAGGCATTTTTCAAGTCATAGTTTCAATAGTGAATCTTCTCCAAGCTTTGGACACCTAGATTATCTAGTCCGACTTCATAAATTATTCATGTACAACAACCTTTGTATAGTCAATTTCCTTTTCTCTTTGTATATTTGAGCTTGTATTTATGCATTAAAATAACCAATATATTATTTTTATGTTTTACAATTAATACTTGTATGATCTTCCCATTCACTCATGGTGTTGTTTGTGTCATTCTATGATCTCAATTCTTCTACAATAATTTCCTTCACCATATAGATTCTCAATACTCCACTCTTGAGAAATACTATTCTCCTTATGTTGGCATACACTACAACTCACCGCAATTGGCTCATATTCTATCATTGATAGCTTTGCTTAAAAACTTTGATTGTTACCATACACTATGTATAAGGTGAAGGGTATAATGCTAACTTTGAAAATAATTATTATGCCCTTCTTGAAGATGATGCACAATATATGGAACATTTCTTATAAATCCTACCCATATAGATATCCTTCTATATATGTTTCAGGAGAAACTTAAGCATACATCTTAGTCTAATAAAGATCCGTCTAATGTTCCTCCTTATATTATGTCTACATATATGGGGGCACCAAGTTCCCAATCTACCATATTTTATGTCTCTTCCGACATCAACCACTATTTTTAATAAAAATCATATTTTTTTCTCACGTCTCTTCTTAAAGACGTAGGCCCTTGTGATTAACTAAAAATGTAATATAGATACTAGTTAATCTAATCTATGAAAAACGTAAATAAAGTAAATAGATGTTGTAAATAAATGTAAAGATGACCCAAGAAACTATGAAAAAGGAAATGTTAACCCTAATGTACAAGAGAGAAGAGGAAAGAACTTAGATGAATAGAATATGCTTGCGGGACTATGTCGTGAGGGTGACTGGAGAATCTCAAGCAGGAGCGACTATGTAGGAGCCCTAAAAAGGATGGATATGCATTGATTCTCTCGATAGGGGTGGCTAGAGAAGGAATGGGGTGACTATAGGTGCTCAGTCCGTAGAATGGGTGCCCTTGTTTGTGAAAAATCTCTGGGAGTGATCTTCATAGGTTTATTAGGTGGTACGAAACCATTTGTGTGTGTCACATCAGATTGTATGTATTGCACTTTGGTGTCACTACTAATCCAAGATGAAAAGGAACACCTATAAAACCCTAAATGATAGGGTCGAGACTAATCTTAGCTGCTATAATTTTGGTCTTACTAATCGAGCATTGCACTACATTCCATACCCAAATGTATTTCTATGTGCGTGGGTGAAACATGCCCTAGGTTGATCTTGTGTCAGTCACACTTTATGATGTAACAAGATAACTATGTGTAGAAAAATGTAAGAGATGGTACATGGAATAGAATAGAATCCTCCCCTATACTATGTGCAATATAGATGTCCTAGTCTTGTGCTTTTTGATGGATCTATGTGGATGCAAGTGATCTCCAATGCAATAGATGGATGTAACTCTAGGTGGATGATAATAGTGACTAGTGCTTGGTCCCTCATTATGGTCTCATAACTTTATATTTATAGGGTTATTTTGATCTAATTTTGCAATGAACCCTGAAATGGATGACCATCAAAAATATAACAACCTCAAATGGATAAAAAGATCCCAAAAAGTGGTGGGAAAGTTCAAGAAGGATCGGAGCACCCATGGTGGGACCAGTGTCGTAGTACTAGCCGGGGCACACCGGTCGGGGCTAAAATGATGAACGGTGATGAAAAATGGTTGGGAATGTGTGTGGTGGAGGTCAGGAATGATGATAGAAATCAAATAAAAATGGCCAAGAGACAAGGGTTAATTAGTACTTTCTTCACTCAAAAACCCTGTAAATAGTAGTATGAGATTGGAACTAAATAATATCTAAAGTGCATGATTTTGTGTCTAAATTTTCCCCACTTTATGTTGTTGAGAGGAAAGCTAGCTAACATAAAGTAGATAGAAATATGTACACGATACAAATGTAAAGTAACAAAGAAGGAATTTTGAAGGACTAGACAAAGCATGGAATGACAAAAAGATAATGGAGCGTGGAAACCAAATATGAAAATGTGCAAAAAAGTGATGAGAGTGAACCTAGGGCGGAACACATGTGTTGATGTTGATGTGTGTAGTGTACCTACATGCTTAATATACGAAGTGTGTTGCCATGAAGTGTTGTTGATGATGTCATTGTTGTTGTTTCCCCCATTTGTTGTTTGTTTCTCATACGATGGAATCAGCAAGGAGAAAATGATCAAGTAGTCAAATATATATGTGTAAAAACACAATGTAAAATATGCATGTATATAAATGTAAAAAAGCATGTGATTTTAAAATGCACAAATGAAAAGATGTAAATGGAACATGTGCACCTAATCCATGTTAAGAGAAAGGGTGTAGAAGGATATCTTTTACTATCGAGGTTTTTTAGCGATCCGACTCCATAGGCCGAAGAAGTATATGGAGGAATTTTTGTGTCCTCCAACCTTTAACTACTTCCCTAAATGTGTGTGAATATATCTTTGTATTTTCCTAGGTTTTGGGTGATCGACATTGGCCCTAAAAGAATTATTGGGTGGAATTCCTTCAGCTAGTGCTTGCTTCCCGAATGCTAAGGACTCGTGTCCTATAAAATACATTATGTATGGAGTTTGTAGACTGGTTTGAACTCACTCATTGTATGTAAAACCACAATGCCAAGGGTGAAAAGTGTACTAAAATGAACCAATGTAAACACATTGTGTAGACTATAAAACCACAAATGATTCCCCCTCTTTGGGGAATGCATGCGCGTCGATAGGAGAATGTGACCTAAAAGAGGACCAACCACATGAACATTGAAACTTTTCCCTACGGTGGGAATTGAAAGTGCTTGGTAGAAACCAAGGCATGCACAAACAAGAAGAATAGCTAAAGACAAATGTTATTAGTACAAATAAGCATGTGTGTAAAAATACAATGTCTAATCTACGTAAGCGAGTGTAAAAGTTACTAAGAAAAGTAGTGTAAACACGCAAGAAGATAATGAAGCCACAAAAAGTGGTCCATAAACATGGGACATCACTCATGATGTCGCAAGACATGCAATTCCATCATGGTCGTAAACAACAAAAATTTGTGCACACCAAACAAAGGGCATGGCCCGCATAAAAAAACAAGCAATAGCAGAAAATCTAACAAACAAGTATGGAAGAAATTATCCATGCATATAAAATTATACACATGAAGCACCCATTAACATGTTAGAAAGATAACTAGTATGTAAAAAGTGTGTATAAGAAAGGAATGTAAAGTGATAAGTAAAAAATGAAACAATAGAACTTGTGAGTGACAAATGTAGGAAGGGTACAAGGTGAGCATTCGGTTGTGTGTAAGAGAGACTGTATTTGTGATCATCGCTAGAAAAAAAATACATGAACGCGCATGTATGGATGATATAGATAAATGACATACAAATAAGCTAACTAGCATGTGTTATAATGTGACCATGAACAAGCACAAATAAGCAAGAGTAAGACCAACCATAATATGCAGTATTTTGTGGATGGATGGAATGGAATTTAAGATGAATGGTAGGAGACACATGTTCCCTAAGTGAATGGAAATGTATGCAATGAGGTTCATTTGGTTTTCCCCCTCATCAGCCAAGAATGAACTATAAACGAGAGTGCATCATCGGGAAATGGTCAAAGTGTTTGTTATGGTTAATGTGTTGTGATGAATGTGTAGTTGTAGTGATGAGATGTGACCTAGTGATGATGTGTGTGTGAACCCTATATCAAAGCGTATATCATGACCAAATGAACGTATAAGTGATGATTTAGCATAAGCGTATATCACTATAAGATGAATGGATTAGTGATTATTTATTCTAAGTGTATATCACTATGAGATGAAAAGAGGGATTAGTGATGATTTATTCCTAAGTGTCTATCACTACGAGATGAAAAGAGGGAATGGTGATGTAGCTGAAGGTGTATACCACTACAAAATGAGAGAATAAGTGACGATTTAGCCTAAATTATAAGTCACTAGCCAAGGAATGTTGCGTGATGAAAGGTCAAATAGTAAATGTGTGATGAGTGTAAGGTCCATTTGATTTATAAACCCTTGGTAGTTGAGTTTGGACTGAGGAACTAAAGTGCATCATAGGGTAGTGAGTGTAGCACATAGAAGATAATGTAGTATGTGTGATAATAATATACGACCATATGATGTGTAGAATGTGTGATATGCAATGTATAGTATGTAATGCAATATGTAGAGAGACCAAATGCATGCTATGTAATATGTAAGATGAATAGGATGTAATGTGAGTGTCGTAGATAATAGAAGTGTACAATAAATACTAGTATGATGTATGATATATAATTATGCAATGATCGAAGTGTTGTAGAATGTATGATGTAGGATGTGAGATGTGTGATGAAACGCAATGTGTAATTCCTATAGTGCAGTGTGTGGGGTTCATGTGTAGTAATCCTCCAACAGATCAAGTGTGAACCGAAGCATAAGAGTGTGTCATCGAGGTAATGGTCGATGTCAAGGTATAAATAAGGATGTGTATGCTAGCGGATCAAATATGTAAATGTTATGATGTGTGGGGGATTGTATTAGGTGCAATTCTCTCCAAGTATCAATGAATGAAATTAACTAACGAATGATAATGAAGAAAAAGGTCTATCATGCAATGTATGCAGTGGTGAAAGCATATGCTTATTGGATGTATGTATAACAATGTGAAAATGCGGTATGTGCAAATGCTAGGAGTATGATGTAACACTATGTAAGGATGTGAATGAATGATAATGAAAATATAATAAATGTGCCTATGATGATATGATGATGAGAGAGGGGGATGTAAATACTATTCCCCCAATGTATGCATGATGAAAGAGGCTATCATGTAATTTCATCTAGGATATCATCGCTAGGTAAGTGCACCAAGTTGGGGGGCCAAAAGGGGTCTTAAGTGGATGCATTTTTTGAAAAAAAAACTTCAACTTGTACGAGTTTTTTGAAATAGTTACACTCAAAATTGGAAGATGTTGTAGAAATATGAATCGTAGCATTTTGAGTCTAGTTTCTAAGCTACTAAATTTTATTGAAAACGGATAAGTTTAAGTGGGTCAAACAACTAAAATAGATGCTCTTTTTTGTTAAAAAACATAATAGAGTGACTTTCGTGCCCCCCACCATTTTTTGAGCACCATTTAGTATTTTTGAAAACCCTTTGGTAGAAAGATAGCTAGGAGCATCTAGTTTGGGTTCCATTTTTTTTTAGATTTTTTTAGCGAATATTTTTTTATTTATGATTTTTCTAGTACAAAAATTTTATGTTTTGAAAAATTAATGGAGCTCATTTGTGTCCCCCTAACTACCTCAAAAAATATCAAAAACTAGATTTTTTTTTGAATATGTATAGAATTATGCCTAGTTTGGGCTAGTATAATTTTTTTAATTTCGATCACCCAAAAAAAGATACACCATGAACAATGAGACATATTTACACTTCAAAAAATAGTTATAAAAAGGCATAGTTAGAAAATAAATAATAAGGATACCTTATATTAGTCAGAAAATTTGGAAAATTATATTTTAAGAAAGAAGAGACTCTGCTCTATGTCATGGTATAATTTTTTTAAAATGGATCGATTGTTTTATTTTGATTTCTCATAGAGGAAGTGTCATTTTTACATTTTCTTGTAAAAACTCGTTGTTTGTTGTGTTTGTGCAGGTCCATGCCTTAGGCTTGGGGATCCAAACCGGATCCCAAGCCTTGAGGCATGGCTTGGGAAAAGAGAAAACAAAAAACACGTACATGTTACATAACATGTACGCGTTACATAACACGTACGCATTTTGCTTTGTTTTATATCTTGTGGCCCCCAACGTCCCTTTCATCTCTTTCACGGGAATTCTGCAAACATTCTGTTTTGTCTGTAATATTCTCTACATTCTTGCATGATTTTTTAGTATTTCATTTTGTCCCCTACCCCACTAGTTGATTTTTTCTAATCATGGGCGATAAACATCGAGCTAAGGACAAGAGGAAAGTCAAGAATAAGACACCGGAGCAATTGGAAGAGAAGAGAATAAAGAAATTGAAGAGAATGCAAAAACTTGAGCAGGGCAAGGTACATCCGCTATATCAAATGTAGCTAATGTATTAGAAAATTGGGATGAAATACATAATGAAAATGTAGAGAATAATGATTTTGTAATGAATAATGATATTGAATTGAATGATAATGTTGGTATGGATGAATAAATTGATATGAATCCAATTGTTGAACCCTTACTTGAGAATCCAAATGTTAACCCTGAAATTTGTATGAAAACACTAAATGAAGAAAGTAACCTTGTAAACGAATCTTCACCTCTAAGAACACCTCCTTCCATTTTGCGAAGAAAACCAATTCACTTAATTGAAATTGATGAAAACATTATAAAACCAATGCCTAAAAATGTCTGAAAGAAATGAGAGAAGAAAAGCTAGTGGAATTTGGGATGATTACTTTGAGAATTTAAATGGCACATAAAGATGTCAATTATTTGTTTCATTGATGAACTTAATTAAGATGAGACCTATAATGAAGACCACGGGGTTAAGAACATCTCATGTTGTTGATCAAAATCGTCAATTGTTGAAAACATACATAAAGCATACCAAGTTGTAGGTGGAAAAAGACGCACCAAAGATAGTAATGTTACACGACGTGCACTAACTAATTGTATAGGAAGTGATAAAAAATTTAAAAATGCTTGATTAGAAAAACAAGCTTTCGCTTTGAAGCTAAACAGAAAAACACTAATGAAAGTAATAGAGAGATGTAAACGTCTTGAGTCGATCAATAACACTAGCTATTGGGATTTCTCTAGCGAGAATTCCATGAAAAGACAAGAATACATCGATATTCTAAAAGAGTTAATTGTAAAATTTTGGAATGAGAACACAAGGGTGTCACCGAATAGAAGAGATCAAGTAAAAGAAGAATAGGTTCTCGTAATCATGAATCATGTGTAAAACATTTCTCATAGATGACTCAAACAGAAATGTTCTCTAATTTTAAAAATTAAAATCCACAAATTAACATTAGCCAAAGACTCTTTGAAATGAACAAACCCTTTTATTTGAAAAAGAATCACTCACGTACCACTTGTTATTGCGGGCATCATGTTGAATTTTCAATGCATTATGATGTTTTTTTTGTCAAATACGTAGTGTTTTGCATCATACGACATCATGTTGCGAGGAGAGTGGAATAAATGTCCCACAAAAATCTTCAATGGAATTTATTCCAACAATATTTTGAAAAATCAACAAGACAATTTTTTTATAACAAATCATGTTTGGGCCGGAGCGCAATGTGTGCGGTGGCTTGCCAAATCTGAAAAGTTGTATCTACGAGGAGAGTACATCTTCAATAGGAAAATAATTGGTTGATTTCACCAAATATAAATCGGTGGCATATCAATTAAAATATGGAAAAGAATCTAAGAGGTGTGAGCTTGTTACAAAACAATTACCTATATCAGAATATATGGTCAAATTTAGAGAGGAAATTTTTTTATGAGTATGCAAGGCACACACATAGAGCTCAATGGTTGGATGAACAATTCAAGTTAAGAAAGGACACATTCCCACTTGGTACTATTGTTTCAGTAGTTGACTTTGTAGAGAATTACACATTAGCCACAAATGGAGGTTCAATCTCAATATTATAACTCAGTGCAAGTTTCTATTTTCATGCATATAACATTCATGCACTCTTCAGAAAGCACTGAGAAAGATCGAAAAATATTAAGAGAGTATCATTTCTACATCAGTGATGATCAGACACATTCTACAAAATATGTACAAGGGTGTTTCAGGTGTTTTATGTGAACTTGAAAGAGAGTAACATTAGTTTCGATCAACATTACATTTGGTCAGACAACTACACATCACAATTCAAGAATGCATGGATGTTTTATTGGCTAAGCAAGATGCACAAAGAAATTAATGTACAACATATATGGAGTTTTACCGAGGCAGAGCATGGAAAAGAAGAGCATGATGGTGCAAGAGCATGTGTGAAAAGAGCACTTGCAAGAGAAGAGTTAAAGTTCAAGGATGGTGCTAAATTTAAAGATGTAAAAAGCATTGTTGATTGGTGTGTCAAGAATATGGGCCATAAATCTCAAGAGAGATCAATGGTTCGTAGATGTTTTTGGTTGATAAAGCAACAACATCGACAAACTTTGAAGATTGTATGACAGTTGCAGGATCAAGTGATATGCACTCATTCCATAGTTCAGATGCAAATGCTTGGACTATTTATACTAGGTGCGTGACATGTTTTTGTATATCATACATTGATTTTTCATGGAATGAATGTGAGTCACAGCAGTGGGTGGATGAGTGGACTTGTAGACCTCTAATTCCACGCGACACACATCAAGTTCCACGAGTGTTACAACTTGCGGGTTCTTTAGATCAAATGACAACATCGGTGACTTTGACCAAGTCTCTAATTTAGTGCAACAAGGCACATACATATATGTACATGCCATGTTTTAGATTTATAAATTATTAAATGGTTAACTCTTAATGTATTTATAAATTGACTGAATAGTTTTACTTTGTGATACATAGGGCACGTTTTGCAGTTATTGCGATGAAATTTAATGAAGAGGGAACAGACTACTTCTTATCTCATTGTGTAGAGGGGAAAAAAATTGACTTCCATAATCATTGATGGTGAAGACCTTGAGTATCCCACTAGATCAGTGGTAGTCACTGGAACTTGGCTTCGACGATATCCTATAAAAAAATCAAACATTTGGTTATTTGAAGACTATGAATTACATCGGAAGATACTTCACTATTCACATTTGGTCCTTGCAACAAATATTAAATTGATCAAATATCGAGTTTGGTCATCAAAAAAATCTATGGAAGGTTCGTGAATCATCTCATGAAGCAATTCTTGCTCATGCCAAGAATAGAGTTGATCCTTGCAGTTCATTGGATTGAATTTGCAAAGGTATGTTCTTCATTAATTTAATTTGAATATTTACTTAAATTATTTTGTTTAAATTTTGTATGATTTAAAATTCTATTTAATTTCTTACTAACATGTTTATGTAGGTTAGTGGTGCCAAAAAAGCTTCCACCTTCACGTGGTTGGCACTATCAATAGAGAATTTATTATTCTCAAAGCCAAGTGAAGCTAAGAAAAATTAAATATTAGAAAGGAACAACAAACAAAAATTCTCATTTCACCACCTATATTATAAAAATATCTTATTAAAATTCTCATTTCACCACCTATATTGTATGAACCACCTATATTATTCAGGTGATTGGCAATGGACAACCTTACACTGACTCAGTCTGAATGGAGATGGAGAAAACCACAAGAGGATTTCGTAGCCAGGACGAGGTAGCCCGAAAGCATGGGAGCATAGGGAACCAAAAAAATCATCTAATAGCATTCACCAAGACACCCGACATGTTGGCGTAGTTAATTCAGTCCTACAAGCTTTTGTTTGCAAACTATAGCCTCTGGCAGGCCTACACTGACTCAAACTGCACTATTTCTCGTGTTTGCAAGCAATAACACAGCAAGAGAACCAGATGGAGACGGAGAAAAATGAGAGAGGATTTTGTAGAGGGACCTTACGTGGAGGTATCAGATCTAATGAGATGTCTCTAGGTGCCATGAAGTCTGGGAAATCACCCATCGAAGATATGGCGTGTTTGGGCCTCAGGGCTCTTAAGTGACTACACCCGGATGAGGTAGCTCGAAAGCACGAGGAGCATAGGGAACCAAAACGAAGCCTCCAATAGCATTCACCAGGCCACCTTGACATGTTGGCATAGTTGGTTTGGTCACACGAACTTTCATTTGTAAAATACAAACATCTAAGAAATTCTACACTAACTTAGACTCATTGTACTATTTTCGCGTTTACAAACAATAGGACAGCGAGAGAACTGGATGGAGAAGGAGAAAATTGCGAGAGGATTTCATAGAGGGACCTGACATGGAGCTCTTAGGTTTGACTAGATGTCTCTAGGTGCAATGGAGTTCGAGAAATCACATGTTGAAGATATGGCGTGTTCGGGCCTCGTGGCTCTTAAGCAACTATGCCGGACGAGGTAGCCCGAAAGCACGGGGATCGTAGGGAACCAAAATGAAGCCTCCACTAGCATTCACCAAGCCACCTTGAATTGTTAGTATAGTTGGTTCGGTACCATGAACTTCCGTTTCCAAACTACACCTTTAATGAAATTTCTACACTAACTCAAACTGCACTATTTCTCGCATTTACAAACAATAGGACAACGAGAGAACCGGATGGAGATGGATAAAACCATGAGAGGATTTTGTAAAGGGCCCCAACATGGAGGTCTCGGGTCTAATGATACATATCTAGGTGCCACGAAGTCTAAGAAATCACCCATCGAAGATATGGTGTGTTTGGGCATCAAGGATCTTAAGTGACTACACCCGGACGGGGTAGCCTGAAAGCATGGGGAGCATAGGGAACCAAAAAGAAGCCTCCACTAGCATTCAACAGGCCACCCCAATGTTTTGGTAGAGTTTTTTTGGTCCCACGAACTTCCGTTTGCAAAATACAACATCTGACAACCCTACACTGACTTAGACTGCACTATTTCTCACGTTTACAAACAATAGGATAGTGAGAGAACCAGATGGAGACAGAGAAAAACCATGAGAGGATTTTATAGAAGGCCCCGACATGGAGCTCTTAGTTCTTACGAGATGTCTCTAGGTACCACGGAGTCCGAGAAATCACATGTCAAAGATATGGCGTGTTTGGGCCTCAAGGCTCTTAAGCGACTACGCTCGAACGAGGTAGCTCAAAATCACGGGAGCATAGGGAAAAAATGAAGCCTCCACTAGCATTCACCAGGCCACCCGACATGTTGGCATAGTTGGTTCGGTCCCATGAGCTTCCGTTTGCAAACTACAACCTCTAGCAACCCTACACTGACTCAGACTACACTATTTCTAACGTTTGCAAATAATAGCACAATGAGAGAACTAGATGGAGATGGAGAAAACCATGAGAGGATTTCATAGAGGGCCCCGACATGGAGGTATTGGATCTGATGAGACATCTCTAAGTGTCGCAGAGTCTGAGAAATCACCCGTCGAAGATATGGCATGTTTGGGCCTCAGGGCTCTTAAGCGACTACACCTGGACGGGATAGCCCGAAAGCACAGGGAGCATAGGGAACCAAAATAATCCTCTAATAGTGTTCACTAGGCCACCCTGACATTTTGGCATAGTTGGTTTGGTCCCACGGACTTCCGTTTGCAAAATACAACATCTAAGAGACCCTACACTGACTCAAACTGCTCTATTTCTTACGTTTACAAACAATAGGACAGCGAGAGAACCGGATGGAGAAGGAGAAAACCACGAGATTATTTCAGTATATGGCCTCGACATGGATGTCTCGAATCTAACGAGATGTCTCTATGTGCCACGGATTTTGAGAAATCATCCATCAAAGATACAGCATGTTTGGGCCTCAGGGCTATTAAGCGACTACGCTCAGACAGGGTAGCCCGAAAGCACGAGGAGCATAGAGAACAAAAAAAAAGCCTCCACTAGCTTTCACTAGGACACCCCGATGTGTTGACATAGTTGGTTCGGTCCCATGAACTTTCGTTTTCAAAATACAGCATCTAGCAGCCCTACAATGACTCAGACTGCACTATTTCTCATGTTTACAAATAATAGGACAGCCAGAGAACCAAATGGAGACGGAGAAAACCACAAGAGGATTTCGTATAGGGCCCCGACATGGATCTCTCGGTTACGATGAGACATCTCTAGGTGCCATGGAGTCTGAGAAATCATCCGTCGAAGATATGGCATGTTTGGGCCTCAAGGCTCTTATGTGACTACGCCCAAACGGGGTAGCCCAAAAGCACGGGGAGCGTAAGGAACCAAAAATAAGCCTCCACTAGCATTCACTAAGCCACCTCGATGTGTTGGCATAGGTTTTTTTGGTCCCATGAACTTCCATTTGCAAAATACAGCATCTAGCAGTCCCACAATGACTCGATCGCACTATTTCTCGCGTTTACAAACAATAGGACAACAAGAGAAGTGGATGGAGATGGAGAAAACTGCAAGAGGATTTCATAGAGGGCCCCGAAATGGAACTCTTAGTTCGTAAAAGATGTCTCTAGGTGACACGAAGTCCAAGAAATCACATGTCGAAGATATTACGTGTTTGGGCCTCAGGGATCTTAAGCAACTACGTCCGGACGAGGTAGCCTGAAAGCACAAGGAGTGTAGGGAATAAAAACAAAGCCTTCAATAGCATTCACCAAGCTACCCTGGCATGTTGGCATAGTTGGTTTGGTCCCATGAGCTTCTGTTTGCAAACTACAGCCTTTGACAACCCTACATTGACTTAGATTGCACTATTTCGTGTGTTTGCAAACAATAGGACAACGAGAGAACCAGATGGATATGGAGAAAAACCATGATATGATTTCATAGAGGGCCCTGATGTGGATCTCTTAGTTTTGACGAGATGTCTCTAGGTGCCACGGAATCTGAGAAATCACATCTCGAAGATATGGCGTGTTTGGGCCTCAGGGCTCTTAAGTGACTACGCCCGAAGCAGGGCAACCTGAAAGCACGGGGAGCATAGGGAACCAAAACCAAGCCTCCACTAGCATTCACCAAGACACCCCGATGTGTTGGTGTAGTTGGTTCAGTCCCATGAACTTCCGTTTGCAAAATACAACATCTAAAGAACCCTACACTAACTCGTGATCGCATTATTTCTCACGTTTACAAACAATAGGACAGCAAGAGAACCCCGAGGCCCAAACACGCCATATCTTCGACATATGATTTCTTAGAATCCACAGCACCTAGAGATGTCTCGTCAGATCTAAGAGCTCCATGTTAGGGCCCTCTAAGAAATCCTCTTGGGTTTTCTCCATCTCCATCTGGTTCTCTCGTTGTCTATTATTTGTAAACGCGAGAAATAGTGCGATTTGAAAGTCAGTGTAGGTGCCAGGAAGAGGTGTGGTTTGCAAACGGAAGCTTGTGGGACTAAACTAACTACGCCAACATAGTGGGGTGGCCTGGTGAACACTATTAGAGGCTTCGTTTTTGTTCTCGATGCTCCCGTGCTTTCAGCTACCCCTGTCTCAGGCGTAGTCACTTAAGAGCCTGAGGCCCAAACACGCCATATCTTCGACAGTGATTTCTTAGACTCCGTAGTACCTAGAGACATCTCATCAAATATGAGACCTCCACATCGGGGCCCTCTACGAAAGCCTCTCGTGGTTTTCTCCTTCTCCATCTGGTTCTCTCGTTGTCCTATTGTTTGTAAACGTGAGAAATAGTGTAGTCTGAGTCAATGTAGCTGCGCAGAGTCTGTAGTTTGCAAACAAGCTTATGGGACCGAACCAACTATTCCAACACGTTGGGGTGGCACAGTGAATGTTATTGGAGGCTTTGTTTTTATTCTATACACTCCCATACTTTCGGGCTACCTCGTCCAAAGGTGCGTAGTTGCTTAAGAGCCCCGAGGCCCAAACACGCCATAGCTTCGACATGTGATTTCTCAAACTCCATGGCACCTAGAGACGTCTCATCAAAACCCTCTCTATAAGTTGTCCAATGATCAATTTTCCCCATTCCGCGTCAATTTGAACAAGTAATGCCTCCAATGTGTTTTGGTAAGAGAGGGTTTTTAGATTATACATCCCTCATTGTTTTCATTAAATCCTCAATTTCAATTTTGTTTTCAACTATTTGGGTTGCTAAATCTTCTTGACTACCCAAGGGATGTTGAGAAATTGTGGGAGTGTCGGGAGGGATTTCAGGAATAATAGGGTTTGGTTGTGGTTGATTCCCTCAACCTCTAACTGTAACAATAAAAAATATGTACTCAATTCAAATTTTAATCTATAATTATCATATTTCAATGCAATTTTGAGAAAAGAAATGTGCTTACCTCTTCTCCATGGTGCCATTGTCGATTCAGATCTTCCCGGCAATCTAGAAATGATCCTTTGAGCTTGAGATCCAACTGAATGGAAAAACGTGAGGGCACGAACAAGCTCTAAAACTCACGTTTGAGGGAGGAAAAATGATAGAGGCTCGGGCCTCTCTTTTTTGTTTATAGTCAACATAATGCATACATGTTATGTAATGCATGCGCATTATGATTTGGTGATTCCCGAGCCAAACAAACTAAAACCCTAGCGCGTTTTAACAAAACGTGTATGTGCTTTTCTTTTTTCACATTCTTGTCTTCTTTTTGGCCACCCAATTTCGTGCACTTACCCCACTCTCAATATCATAGTCAAATGGATAAGCATTGGTGACTTGATAAGCAATAGTGTCTAGTTGATCACGTAATGAGCCATTAAGACGTAAGTTGTACATTCTCATAGAATATTCCTCATCGGTGAATGGAGGAAGTGGACAATTGTGTGCATACCAACAAGTGAGATTTTGAGTGTATCCTAGGAAAGAGATATTACAAATGAAAACACGTCCAAAGGGCATAGGAAATGAAATGTCTATATGATCAAGATCTAGAGTGCCCCCAATATAATCAAGCCATGATTTCCCTAATGTAAGTGGTGAAGATCGAGGAGTGCATGTGAGAAATATTGTGAGGTGAAAGATATGCATACCATAAGTGGCAAGTGATGGTGACATACCCATAATAAAGATGAGAAGCATGTGGTGTAGGATAGAGGTCCTCAAAAGAAAATCCTAAGCAATCCAACCCATCATGTGTACATATAGTGTCATCGCATGTAGGATCAAATGGAATATGTTCCTAGTATGAATTATTCATGAAGAGTGTGCAAGTAAATGGTGGGCGTGTTGATGTAGATGGTACAAATGAAGGTGTGTGTGATAGAGAGATGTCCATGGATTAGACAAGCCCCTAATATGGAAACATAGTAGAAGTAGTAGTAGGTGGCATAGAAGAAATGAAATCTATCACACAAATGGTACTGTCAAGTGGTGGTAAGTGAGGTGGTTCTTCTATAGGTTGGGGCTCATCTGTAATATCTATGTGTGGAATAGGAAGGCTGGTATTAGGAGCCCTATCGCAATATTGAAAGGGGTCACAATCATGAAAAACAATGTATTCAATGCCTTCATGTAATAATTTGACACAATTGTGCACAATAGAGGCAACAGTTTGCAAGGCAGGAAGCCATGGCCTATCAAGTAGACAATTGTAGGAGACTAAAAAATTAAGCACGAAAAGCATAGCGTGAATAGTTTTTGGACCAATAGTAATAGGTAATGTAACGTGGTCAAGACATGGGAAAACAAACCATCGTAAGCACGCAATGATATAAAATATGGACTAACGTCATGAATAGAAAACCTAAGGCTTCAAGGAATGATATGAGACACAAATTGAGTTCAGACCCATTATCAATCAAAGTGTGCTTAACACCTACATTATGAATACGACATATGATATGGAGAGGTAGATCATTATCAAAAGTATGAACATCAATGGGAATATTAGACTTGAATACTATGTGTGAAGAGAATGCATCAAAAAATGTTTGATAAACCAAGTTTGGATGCATGTCAACACAAATGTGAGTAGTAGAAAAAAGATGTTGGACTCTATGTAATAAATTAGGATTTGCAAGAAAATAATCATTGATTGAGATACTCATGATGACCAAACCCTAGGATGACAAGCAATGAATGAAGAAACTAAAAGTGTGAATGAAGGAAGTGTTGAAACGTGGGGTTCACCAAAATGATTAACTAAAAATGTAATGTAGATATTAGTTAATCTAAGTTATGAACAATTGTAAATAAAGTAAATAGATGTTGTAAATAAATGTAAAGATGACCCAAATAATTATGAAAAGGGAAATGCTAACCTTAGTGTGCAAGAGAGAAGAGGAAAGAACTCAGCTGAATAGAAGATGCTTGTGGGACTATGTCGTAGAGGTGACTAGAGAATTTGGAAGCAGGAATGACTATGCAAGATCCCGAAAAGGATGGATATGGGTTAATTCTCTGGGCTAGGAAACTAGAGAAGGACCGGGGTGCCTACGGGTGCTCGATCCTGCAGAATGGGTTCCCTAGTCTCGTGAAAAAAGCTCAATAATTGATCTTCATAGCTTTGGAAAGTGGTTTGAAACCCTTGGTGTGTGTTGCATAAAATCCTCTATATTTCTCCAGTGTCACTACTAATCCAAGATGAAAAGGAAGACCTGTAAAACCCTAAACAAGCATCAATCCCTAAAAAATAAAAATGCATATGATAGGGTCTGACTGACCTCAGCTACCACAATGGTGGTCTTACTAACTGAGTGTTGCACTACATTCTAGACCCAAATGTAGTTTTGTGTGTGTGTGTGTGAAACATGCCCTAGGTTGCTCTTGTGTCAGTCACACTTTGTGATGTAGTGAGCTAACTATGTGTAGAAAAATGTAATAGATGGTGCATGGAATAGAATAGAATCCTCCCATTATTTTGTGTGTGATGTTGATGTCCTAGCCTTGTGCCTTGTGATTGAGCTATGTGGATGCAAGTGACCTCCAATGCAATAGATGGATGCAACTCTAGGTGGATGATAGTAGTGAAGAGGCTTAGTCCCTCATTATGGTCTCATAACTTTATATTTATAGGGTTATCTTGATCTAATTTTTTAATTAACCCCGAAATGGTAGACCACCAGAAAGATAAAGACATCAAATGGATAAAAAGATCCCAAAAAGTGGCAGGGAAGTTCAAGAAGGATCGGGAACCCGTGGTGGGACTAGCGCACCCATGGGCACCCAATCGAGCTAAAATGATGAAAGATGATGAAAATGATTGGGCATGTGTGTGGTGGAGGTTGGGAATGATGATAGAAATCAAATAAAAATGGCCAAGAGACAAGGGTGGGTTAGTACTTCCTTCACCCAAAAATCCTCTAAATAGTAGTATGAGACCAAGGCTAAATAATGTCTAAAGTGCATGATTTTTTTTCTACACCTTGAAACCCTTTTTCATAATTACAAGCTTAAATATTACAATTACAAAAAGTTACATCCACTACTTCTCATACTATGGATTCCACTCAATTAATTCCTAATACATTTTCCCCAAAATTTTCCTCTCATCCATTACCTCTTCATTTCATTGCTCCTAAATTACCTATTTATGATTGTAAGAGTTACCCCACAAATCACCATTGATCATTTTTTGTGGTTTTTTTACTATTTTTCTCATGATATCTTACTCACCAAGTTTTTTCCGAAGATTCTTAAAGAATTTTTCTTGTAATGGTTCTATGATATACCTAGGCATTTTTCTGAACTTTCACCACATTGGATAATTACTTTCTTGCACAATTCCCTATCAACATTAGTGAAAAATGTTTCATATTCTCATATGTGTAAATTTTGTGAAGAATCTACTGAATGATCAATAACTATGTCCTTTTTATAATATGATGATCACTAAGATGAATAATACCTTAATTAATAGAGAACTTCAATATATCTTTACACAAAGCTTGTTTACTCCTTCACAAGACTCTATTACCTTTGACATGTTCCCCTTACTTGACCATCTATGTCATAACCTAAATGAATGTGGGGCCAATTCATTACACACAAATAGGCCTAAGTATGCTACTATATCCTCTTCTACATTTACAATTAAATTCCCAACCAAATCAAAATTCAAAGATAAATCTACTTATAATGAGGTTAGTACTATGCACAATGTTAATTTAATATCCTAAGCTATTAATCTTCATTTACAACCTAACAAAATTAAATTCACATGTATATTGTGCTCCCCACTTTATAATAAGGAAATTATTTGAGTGAAATCTTGTGTCTCTCCCCTCCAGAGCTTGAAATTGATATAAGAAGCCTCACAGTTAGATTTTTATCCTAAATCTTACTTTGTGACTATCATAGATGTATTATTCATCTCACTAATCATTGTATTGAAATATCAAACATGTTATACAAGATCTTATTGGTGACAAAGAAATTGAATAGGTAAAGTGCTAATAATACAAGCTATGTGTACATATTAGGACTATTTTATGTTTTGGTATTATCAAATATGATTGTGTACAAAGAGGGGTATCACAAGAGCTACCCAATGAGGGCCTCGTGAGGAGTAGGATCTGATCTAGGAGATATGAGAGGTATGGGCCTTAAGTTTTTAATAAAGAATGATCATATGCAAGTGGTGTCATAGTAGTATCATGTTCCATAGAATCCCATGGAGGAAAGTAAGGTAGACTATATCCATAAGAGATAGTGTGTAATGGGGTATATGTATGAGATTGGCTAAATAAAATAAATCCATGAGAGATGATATGTGCACTATAAGATTTATGAGGAATCTTGAGAGGGTGAGAGCCACTAGGTGTAGTATGTGTGTGTGGAGACTTGTTAGAAGACTTAGGAGGGCTATAATTATGAGATATAACATGTGTATTATATGGCACATTAGGTTACTTAGGAGTATTAGAGATGTGAGATGTAAAATGCGTAACATAATGCGTAGAAAGAGACCTACTAGAAGGAGGAACTGTAGAATCATGACGTAAGATAATATGGGAAGAGGATCCTTAGAAGGAATACCTTTAATGGTGACAAGTTGTTGTTGGTGAACAAAATTAACACATTAGTGTAAAATAGAAGGGATACCCCAATATTATGTAACCATGGTAGACCTAAATGCATGTCTCCTAAGCTAAGAGTAGAAGCAATGATAAATGGGACCTGAATAGTGACCAAACCAATAATTTTGGCTGGAATAATATGTCCATAATAAGAATTACAATTGTGTGTAATGTGCTTCTTATAATAACAAATGGAGTGAAGTATCTTGAAATTACATAGATTTCCCTTGTTATGAGGATTGATCAAAACACTATGGATAGGAACCTTATTGATAAATACATGAATTTATGAGTATATGAAATAAGAGTATCATCAAGATCATATTCATTAATATTTAATAACCAATGTAAAAATTTACGTACGTACAATAGTTCCAATCATTTAAAATAGTGGGTGATCATAAGAAGGTGTAAGTGGAACCACATGATAGTTATTATGCACCTCAAAAGTATATTTTTTAGATTCATGACTCTAGACAATTGGTCATTGAATATTTTCACCTTTGCATTATCATCATGCCAACACTAATAAAAAGTGACACCGGAAAACAAAATCTAAGTAAATGAGAAGTGTGTCTATACACTCATGTATCTTTTTCTTTAAACATGTAATTTTCATTTCATACTTAAAGGTGGGGAAAATGTAGACACTTGAATATGGAAATTTACCCTTTCACACTATTACTTTTGATAATGCACTCTTTTAAGACAAACACACTCTTTCTATCCTCACTCAAGACACCTTGAAGACTATTTACAAACATTCTTATTCATACACACTGATATGTCATTAGATTATGAGAATTAAATGAAAATAAAACCATAGAAAAACTTTACTTCACATGATGCAACCTTCAGTTTTCAATTTTTTCATCCCTATCTAGAAATGTCCACTTTGGTCATCTTACGAATCTGGTCTGGCCCACTTTTATAGTTTTGGACCAAAATATACACAATCTAATATTTCAATTTTATATTCTTCGTTGGATCATTTAATCCCTTTGGGTCTAAATTTCCATGATAAGTTACCTGCATATCCCTATATAAGAAAGTTACACTTGCCTCATTTACTAACCTAGCATTCTCATGATTTCCTATTGCAAACACTAGTACTAATTTCACCCAAGGATCCCTAAATCTCACCAAATTTTATGCACAATCATCAGAGGAAAATTCATTATGTAGGTCTGAAGCACTCTACTAGGTCAAGAAGTTCAACTTCCCCCATTTGAGAGCATTCAAACATCCTCATCTCAGGTTCTAGCAAGATCTAAACTCAATCCAATCATTATCAAATAATTTCCAATTTTTTCATTTATATATCATATGCTAGGCGGAAAAATACATGTGATTTGAGGCATCTTAAGAGTAATGCTAACATCGGTGGTGTTAGGATTACACTTCAACCTAAATAGTTTTTCTTTTACTATATATCATAATGATGATTAGAGCTTGAGATCTTAATCATAATACTGAGAGGGATTCATACCATGAGAAATAGTTAGGGTTTGACAATGAGATACATTTTCAAGAATAATATAGTCTTCAAAAGTTATAGAGTATGTTTTAAGGTAGGAGAAAACCATACAACATGTGCAAAATCATACGAGTGATTCCAATAAATATTATTTAATTTTGCAATATTGGAAGATGTGAGAATTTTAGTGTTGACATGTTCTAACTTACTTATAATTTGAAGAGATATAAAAATGTTAATGAAAAAAATTAGATGTAATCGTAAGAAAATCGGTATTTTATTGAAAACAAATAATAATCATCAAGGATAGAAATCAGTTTTTGGGTACTATTTATTATTTAATGATAAATGTGGTATAATATAAGTTAGTTAAGTGAATTCTCTATGACACTTCTCATAGAGAATTCACTTAACTATTTATTAGTTAAGCGAATTCTCTATGCCACACCTCATTTTAACACTTTAAATTCTTTATTAATTATAGACTTATTATAGAGCTCTTAACAAGTTTTATGAGGTTCATGGTTTCTATATATCCACTTAATTTTTCATCTAGATATGCATGGGCATACAAATATTATTGATTCATTATTTAGACACCTAATTTTAATATGTGACTAGCTATTTTTCATGATGAAAAGTGTATTTATATATCATTTATTGGTGTACATTAGTCTCTTATTCATGTAAAGTCCTTGTTTTATTCAAATGTTGACATGTTTCTCTATTCTTCTCTTTCAGCCCCTATTTCCTTCCCCTTTTCCTATTTTCTCTCTCATCCTTTTCTTTTTAGACATTATTCTAGAGATGTGGTAGCATGGTTCTCAAATTCTAGAACCATAACACTACCGGTTCTAGGAGCATTTTTGTGTGCACTTTTGACCTTCTTTCTAGGTGCATTAATGTTTTTTCTTCTTCTTTATAACCCTCATATCGTACATTAGCATGCCCAAAAATATCATATTAATGTAAATTCAATAATTCTTTAACTATACAAACCGTAATAGTTCATTTCAAGATAGAATAAGAAGTTAAAGGAATGGTAATGTTGTAAAAATGAGCAATTCATTTATTAGTTAAACATTCTTGGATGAAAAATATATTTTAAGAATTTTAGAAGAACAACTAATGTTTTATTTGTTTGCATTGATTGGAAGGATAATGATTGGGACACTTCATTATACATAAATGTCTAGTTAATTGCATTATAATTGGTGTGTTATTGGTAAATATTCAAATTATTAGTGGCCTTGTAATAATGGAGTGGTAACGGATGGCCCCAATAACTCCCTTTGTTTTTTATGATGACATGAAGTGTTGTGGGCATAATAGGATTCTAAGGAAGGAAATTACTTTTCCATTTTCTCATAATGAATTTTAGAAAGGTGAGAATAATTTTTGAAGCTCATGAGTAGACAAATAGGGCCATAAAACAAGTCCCGCAATATTTGACAAATGTAAGATCATACCAATATGGTTGTGGTTGTTTCTTAAGCATCAAGATGGTTCCAATCAAGATTCTATATTGTTGTTTATTTTATCGCAACCAACTTCACTCATTATATAGACCTATGATGCATACTTGATTTATGTTCATTATCTCTTAAAATGTTAAAAAAATGTATTATTTTGAACGCTTGTCGCTACATTAAGACTAATATTTTTAAAATATTTCAAAAATATGATGAATATATCCAAGCATATCTGATTTGTTAAGGTATATATGTTTGAGTTTAATTATAAGATGTTTTGATTAGTCTTATTGTCTAATCAAGTGCAAACTCACTTTTAACCTTTACAAAGGTTACACTATGTTGACAATTACATTTGTGAGATATTCTTGCTAAGTGAAGTTTCCATGATTTAAAATATTTGATATTTTTAACATGTGATAATTTGAGAAATAGATCTATAAAATTATCATCATAATTAATTTGTTGAGTAAATATGATTTCATAATGACTTAAGATATTATTAAATGTGGATTGGCAAGAATTAAAATTAATTATATAAAAAATTTGGACTGAGTATTATATTTACAAAATACAATTCCATAAATAAATCTACTTTTTCTATAAATAAATATAATTATTCTTTAAAAAAATTATAAATAGACCGTAGATTGAAAAACAAAAACAACGTATATAGACACACTTTCCAACACATTATAATAGAGCAACACTAATTGGATTTTGATAACAGATTACATATTTTGAATTTTATAGATATTAAATTTCGAAGCTTTCGCTAAAGAAATCCTTCAGGAGTTACGAATAAAACACTAGAACAATTTAGGAGTATGTAACAAATATCTATACATAATAGAAAGGGAAGTGAGAAAATTACTAATGTTCCACACTTCACAACACTTTTCTAAATTTTAGGAGCCAAGAAGGAAAATAAATCTTTGTAAATCAATAATAATGAGTTATTGGTAAATTCAGTTTACTTCCATCATCCATGACCTCGTATTTACATGCGGATATTCTCCAATGGTATGACAAAAAAATTAAGACCATCTTGGTCTCCACAAATAATTAATATCCATTTACCAACTTGTACAAACACTTAATTATTGTTTAGACAAAATACTGTTATAACAGATCAATTTCACTTGGACTTGTACATAAACACTGAAAGAATCCCAATTGCAGTTGGACTTCTTACACATAAAAAGGAATGCCAAGGAGGACATGGAAAAATTTAAAGAAAACAATTCCTATTTAGGAAGTAAACAAATTCAACTCTTTCTAACACGGCAACTTTTGGAAGGTTAATCTCAACAATAAAATTCCTGTCACTAAAATCACCATTAAAAATTATTCTATCAAATCTAATGTACCTATACACATCTCATCATTATAAAATAGCTATATATCTAGTAGGAAAAATAGTCATTAACATCCAATCTTTTATCCGTGCAGATTATAACAAACGTTGAATATAATATCTTGCTACATGTTAAGAAAAATCTTTAAATTTTAACCCTCCTTAAATACTGATGTCGTAAACAACTGCCTAATTTACCTAGAACTTAATCCCACTTATCCTAAGATCATGTGCTTGAAAACTACCCTTATGCTTCTGGGATTGCTGGTGATCTTTCAAATCTTTTTCAGACCTAAAATCCTTATCACACACACCACAACAGATTTTCTCAGTGTGAATACTCTGATTCCTCCTATTCGTCTGTTTTGAGAGCTTTCTACACTGTGCTTCCAAAGAGTCAAAAATGGAGGAACCTAAGATCCTAGACTCGTAGAGAGAACATTCAACTGGATAAGACTGGATCTTATCATCTTCATCATCTTCTTTCATCCATATTTGCTCCTCATATCTTCTAGCCTTGTCCACTCTTTCCTTTTCCAATCGTTCTCTTCGGCTAAGGTTACCCTTGGCCACCCTTCCCCCTCTCCTCTTTAGCATCCTTAATTTGCATTTTTGGAAACCTAATATCTTTATTCCTAACAAAATCTGCAAATCCACGCACCTCTGTTTCAAACTTTTTCCTCGCCTTCTTCCTCCCTCTGTTATTTTCATCACGCATAAACTTCCAATCCCTTCGACTATGGGCCGCAGAAATGTCAAACCCATCTTCCCACGAAAAATCCTTCCCACTGGAAAACTTGATCCAGTAACTATAGAAATGAAAGACCTCACTCTGCGGAGTTCGAGGCTACCAAACAATGGCGCCGGGACCAAATTCTCGAGCCCATTTGCACCGGCGAATTCCATCTCCATGTCAAATATTTTCTTAAATAAGTCCCCGTACACCTTGAAGAATCCATTGCCGGAATGCCCTAAGCCGGAGTAAGCTTTAGCTGTGCAATACGACCACAGATTAACATCCACGCTAAAATCAGTGCGAATGCGAGTGCGAAATCCATGAGTTAGAAAAACAGGAAGAATCGTAGCAGGAAGTGGATGAATCGGACGAGGAAAAAGAAAAGATCGGTGCAAATCGTAAAGGGAACGTTTGGTGGGATCCGAAAGGGTCTTATATGCTTCCTGTAGATCTTGAAATTTCGCCGTTGCCGACTGATCTGCCGTCACACCAGTTGCAGATGCTTTTGCTTTGTCTGGGTGAATTTGCAAGGCGAGTTTTAAGTAGGCCACACGGATTTCTTCCGAAGTGCAGCTTTCATTTATCTCCATGATCTCGTACAGAGATCTCTGTGTTGGTTGCTTTGAGCGAGCCATCGCTGAAAAAGATGTCGATTTCTAAATTGAACAGACAATGAAGAAGTGAAATACGAGATATGAAATCTCCACAACGAACAAGTCTTGGATGAATTTGGAGCCACTTTCTTTATTATTCATGTAGTTTTAAATATGCTCTTGGCGTTGCTAAATTTAATGTTGTGGACTTAAATATAGATCACGGTATTGGTAGGATCTAAATTTATAGTTTAGCTTTTCTTTATTGGATAAATTTATAGTTCATGCTTTTCTTTATTGGATAAATTTATAGTTCATGCTTTTCTTTAATTAATTAATGCTGAAGCATTCTATAGAATGTCCGCTATTTTTTGTTTATATTTGAGAGGACATATAAAACAAATTACAAAAGTATATATTTAAATCAGTGGTTATCTACAATAGTTTCAATATATTTTTAAATTATTATTTTTAAGTTGTTTAATATTGAAATTAAGTTTATCTTTTTCAATGTAAAATATATATTTAAATTATGTCAAAGTTATTTTAGACTGAAATTAAGTGTTTATTTTATCTATTTCTTTCTATTGCTTTTTCTATTGTAAGTGGTATAAAATATATTCAAGTAAAAGATACATATGTATGGATGTACATATGAAAAATGATTTTCCATAAATAATGTAATACACCTCACCATGGATCTTATGCATCTTGATTATGAAGCTTTGTCTTTCGGATGTAGAAAATGTTTTACTTTAGGATATATCACATTGATTGTGTGATAGTAAAGCATAAAAATGAAAGAGTGAATTGGTGGGAAAATGCTCTCCTAGATTATCTTGTCTTTGATACTAAAGAATATTTAATCACAAATGATGATTTGGAGAAATCGGTCGAATTGGTCCCTTAAAAACCTCTAGGAAAATTTCAGATGTAGGAAACAAAAAAACTTAAGAGCGAGTTATTCATTGAAACAAAATTGTTGAATCAAAATTGAGTGATGTGGCAAAGGAAAATGTTCATATAAATGTTAGTACATATCAGCCAATTTAAGCACTTGAAGTCAAGCTTCCTATTGACGATAACTCAAATGGGTGGAAAAAGGTACGAGCAAGAAAAAGTCCAATCTCAAGAAATCTTTTCCCTACTTAGTTATTTCTTGCTTGCTTCTTATTGTGCTTAATGTTTTGTCTAGGCTCTCAAGACATCTTTGTTCTTGGGTAGGATCCCATTCAAAAACCACAATTTACCTATTATCAAAAATGCAATACACCTAACACCATATATTGTAGTTCATATTTAAATACATATAGAACAATAAATTAAGATGTAGTTTTATATAAGATTATTTTTAAAGAATTAATTAGTGGTTGAAGGGTGTTTTAGATTAATACATAATGTGTCATAATTATGGATACGTCTATTATAAAAAAGAGATTACAATGATTGTTTAACCATCAAGGCCAAGAAGACCTAGAATAATTTGTATGTAAACAAACAACCTTGACTAAAAATGATTCTTCTCATATAGTTAATATTGCAGCAATACAATCCTCTCAACTATAAATTATGGTGAGTTTAATTGCATGCATTTTTTCACATATTTTGAGACTCTATAAACTTCGCTCTTCTTTCTAAAAAATTTCATGGATATGTGAGATGTTGATTTCCTTTCTTGGTTTTTCCGTATAGCTACAACTTGTAAAAATGCAATAAAAATAGGAAATCATTTGAAGGAGGTGTTTTCCTCCTTTATTATCAAGTCCCTCTATGTAAATAATTATTCAAGTCCATTAAACCAAGTATATTGCAGTTCAATAGCATATCTAATGTAATGCAAGTTCCCAAACCCTATAACTTGCAATGATTTAATCAATTCAATAATAGGAAAAATTTACAAGAACTCACAAAAAAACTTATAGGTAGGGTGGAGAATCTTACTATAGTTTGATTCACTTTGTTGGCAAATCTAGATTAAAAAAACCATCCTTCCAGAGGTGAAAATGGAAAAATTCATAAAAACAGATTATTAATGAAATCGTCAATCTAGCCCAACTTCTCTAAGTTTAAAAATTATGTCGGTGAATGACTTTTTCAATTGTCCACTCCATGTGTTAGTCTTCATATTTCACTTTTCAACTTGAGTTGTCTATTTTATGAAGTAAATTAAAGACATATCTAGGTTAGTCAAGTTCTAATCGAGACTAATGCAAGCCTAGATATTGTGAAGTGTTAGTTTTTGAGTGGAAGAGATACTAAGAACCACACACATACTACAATACCTATCAGGAATGGATAAGGAAGGAGAAAACTTCAAGATAAAACTTTTTATTTATAGGCATTAGTCTAGGTTGTGAAACCACATCAAAGTATAAAAGTTGACCTTCTAAGATGGAAATTAATTCTCGCGATAATGAGATAATATGTTTCCATCTTGTTCTGTAGACTAGAGAGAAATTTACATTCTTCAATCCTTCATTATTGGGATAGGATGAACAAGGGAAAATGTCATATCTTCTAGTGTCACAAAGAAGGTTTGATTATAGATATAGAGAAGTGTAGATCATTTGACTCTACTCACCCTTGTTATAAATTTTGGTGGGAGTCAATATGTTGAGTGGGTCATTGGGTTTCTCTTTTTGCTACCATAAAATTTGCAACACCCCACAACACCAATCAGCATCAATAAACCATATATGGTGATGCTACCATTTCCACCTATGCATGATCAAGTAAGCTTTCCATGTTAGTTATAGAGGGAACTAGAAAATGGAAAAGTCCATTTATGCAACACCATCATGTTAAGTTTTTGAGGACTGTGTTAGTGTGAAGGAAAAAGAAACAATAACTTTGTTTTCTTAGCACAATAATGAGTGTAAGTCAAAACATATTAATTTGTAATCCCTTTGAGGTTGTTTCATGTTTGTATTTTGTAATTCCCTTTGAGGGTTACTGATTATTAAAGTAATATTTTTTGTTTCGACACTTTCTCTCTACATACGCACTTCTCTTCCACTCTACATACACACTACTTTGTAGATAAACTTAATTTCAATATTTTCATTGATTTAATGTAAATTGAATTAATTAAATCTTATTGCATAAGTAACTATTATTCCTTGATGTATAAATGCTAATATACAATGAGACACAAGCAATAAGAAAGCAATTATATGAAACCCTAAGCAAGAAGGAAGGATAAGAGGACTTAGCTGATTTTTGAGTGAATAGGAAGTGATTTGGGAAGATGAAATACTAGAACAAATTGAGAAGAGTGTCACAGAGGCTCGCTGGAGGTTACGAACTCTAAAAAACATAGGACATATGAGCCCATGGGAGGCAGGAGTGTCTTGGCACTAGAGTCTAGATCTAGGTGCTCCGGTGTTTGTGTAGGTGCTTTGGATCTGCTCTTTTATGTGTGGGATAATCTTGATGTTGGTCCCTATTTGTCACTTCATATTCTCTTTCTAATCTGCGATGACACCGTAACCTACAAGAAATAAGTTCACTTGCACATACCCAAAAACCACATCAAACCTAAAAAGGAAAATGCAGAATGGGAAGTCAAAGCGGCCCCCGATCACTATAGAGAGGGAATTTGTGACCGAGAACTACACTACGTAAAATAATCCATGTAGTTCTTGTGTTTGTGTGCAGAAATGATGACTTAGAATGCCCTTCCCGTAAATTACACAAATGACAGTGGGATAGATATAGAATGTAAAAATGTATAGTACATGTTCTTGAATAGAATAAAATTCCCCTCCTATGGAGTGTATGCAAAAGTGATGTATCCCTTGTCCCTTGTATGGATGCTAGATGGATACCATTGAATTTCTTTATTGCCTTTGGATGCAATTTTAGGTGATGGTAGTAATGCGTAGTGCTCGATGGTCCCCATTTTGAAAACATAACTATGTATTTATATGATTCCCTTTTTTGAGTTTTGTAATTGACAACTAAAAGGCCAACCCAAAAGTAGTAAAAAGTAATTAAGAATCGGAATGGATCTAAAAGGATAGAAAAATATAAAGAGGGACAGGAGTGCCCAGGAGGATAGGAGAACCTAGCGCTAGTGTCCCGATTTAGGTACTAGTTTCAAAGCCATAGAAATATAAAAGCAGTTAGATGTCGACAAGAGTGTAAGATGTATAAATTTGATAAAAGTGCGAGAAGACAAAGAAACAGAATAAAAGGAGTTGTAAATTACTAGTTTTCTTTCTTAGGAATCATGTAAATGCTAGCATGCTTTTAGGACCTAGAAATGTACCCAAATGCATTGATTTTGTGTCTACAAAGTCATATACATATATATTTCATATGTACCACATCACACACACACACACACACACACACACACACACACACACACACACACACAACATAATTTGTACTCTTCAATCTTTTTAATTTTACATTTATGATTTGATATATGTTATGAATAATGAAAATCATGACCTATAATAGTAAATACATGTATATTATACTTGATAGAATCTTCTCCCTACCCCACAAAGCCAAGTTCCTTCAATATGTAACTTTCTTTAACCCATGGTATTGTAGTATACTACACAATAAAGCGCTACATCTGTTGTCCATGTGAGTGAGTCTCCATAACATGGTATCATACATGCTACGAAATATTATTGATGTTGTGGATAACCCCCAAGTGACAAGTCATTTGTAGACTTTTAAGGTTTTGCACCATGATTCATAGCTTCCATGGATCTGCAGGTGTCTATATCTTTCTCTCCTCTCCATGTCCTTATTCATATTTCACTTTTCATAATTCAGGTCTTCTTAATTCTCGATATCAATATTTTACAATTCATAGAGAGGCATATAAGTTTAAGTTTTGTAGGATATAGAAAAGTAATAATATTTAAGTTTGGTCGACCCATATTGGACAACGATAAAGTTTCTAAATGTATAATTCATGTTTTTTAATGAATGTTGAAGCAATATATTGAGCACTAAACTATATAGAACGCCACATCTTTACTCATGTTTGAGAGGAAACATATAGCAAATTGCATAAATGTACATCTAAATCAATGACTACTTATAATAGCTTTAATATATTTTGAAATTATTTTTTAAAGTTGATTTTATATTGAAATTAAGTTTACTCTTTTTAATGTAAAATATGTATTTAAATTATTTAATAATTTTCTTTAGATTGAAATTATGTATTTTTTTTTTCTTTCTTCGTTTTTCAATAGTATAAAATATGTTTAAGAAAAAAATACATATGTATGGATGTAGGTATGAAAAATGATTTTACATAAACAATATAATACACCTAACCACATATATTGTACTTCATATTTAAATACATATAAAAGAGTAAATTAAGATTTAATTTTATAAAATATAACTTTTAAAGAATTAATAATTTACTAAACGGTGTTTTAGATGAATATTTAATACGTCATAATTTTGTATACATCAATTATAAAAAAGAGATTACAATGGGTCCAAACAATGATAAGCCCGAGCAAAAAATATAGGAACCCTAATGCAAGCCTTGGGTTTGTGTGAGACGGAAACATAGTAGGAGGCAGAAAGGAAAATGAGGACCCAAACCTATATCAAGAAAAAATGGCCTTTCTCAAAAGAATGGCAAGGTTTGAAGTGGCGGCCAAGAAAATCTGGACAATGATGCTAGGAAGAAGACTGCAAGGAAAATGAGAGCTTTTGTTGGATTGGTTTGGATTTTCTACAAGCGTGACCCCTTTGCAAAACAATGGCAGAGTTTCTATGCCCAAACTCAAAATAGGGGTCCATGATGGTGAAGGAAAAGGCAACCGAGAAGAAGAAATGTCCTCCTGTAAAATGTCCTCATCCGAGTAGTAATGGTTATGGATCGGAAGTGGATCGGGGAAACAATGACATTAATACAAATGCCCTCTGCATGGCGGTGGAAGTCGGGGAAGCGGGGAAGTGGATCAACTACGACTGGCAATGGCGGTTCCACCAAATCCTTTGCTAAATTTGTCTCCAATCGAAGGAAAGTACAAGAAATGTTGATAGGCTATTAAAACCGATAAAGATGAAGGATCCGATGCTAAATATTGAGGAAGATCTACTACAAAAGGTTCTCGAGGAAGAGGAAAATATCTCCCAACTTGGCCTCATTTGAACCTTCACAAGTTTTGTCCCATGATTTCTCAACTCCATCATTGGATTTCCCAAATATGGAGGCAAAATATTAAGGGTAAGATTGAACTCTACCCCTATGTTAAAGCCTAGTTTATTGTTGTTTTTGAAACCCCTAAGGATAGGGATGTAATTTTTACCAATATTAGGTTTGGGGAGAACATGGCCTCATGTTCAAGCCATGGTAAGTGTAACGACCCAAAAAATCCACACACAAACAACACAGTGAAATACAGGATAACTTTTTTTTGACTTGCTTGACACATAACACGACACAACATGTCGTCACAAGGTTACAACCAACACTAGGAACCACTTGTTACGGGGAGGACCACAAGGTCAGCACGGAAACGTTCACACCCCAAAGGATAATACACCTTTCTTTGTTTTTGACAAGACAACATAGAAGTCCAACGACAGAACACTCTAACAAATAGGGCAAGCCACAGTAAGAATGATTGAAGGTTACTTATTTTGATATAACACCCTTTAACTCATGACTTATGTTTTCAGAAAGATTCAATATATGATTCGCACAAATTCATCTTACCAACAGAGTTAATTTCTTATACACTGTAGAGAAGTTCACTAAAAGTCTTCACTTTACGACAATTAGTTGTTTAGTTCCATTATTTAATAAGGGACTAATTTAATTCCACAAGGCTATCTGTCCATATTTACATTACTAAAAATTGCTCATTACCTTGCTACAACAAGAATTCGTGTTCAACAAAATCAAGATGACTTACAAAGTATCCTGGGAAAGAGTTAAGGAGATAAGGTCGAGTTAAATTCCTCTTTAAGACGTCATTAGCTATTACCAAGGTTTAATTGGAGCTTGGGGTTTTATACGTAATTATTAACGCTTTTACTTAGGCTTCACCGAAAGAGCTTATCCAAAAGGGAACTACTTACTTTCAAATAGGCTGAGAGATAAATTGAGTGGTTTCTAAATTTTCTTCTCTTACTTGTTAAATCTTATTAGAAGCTAACCATTGTTTTCCTTTAAGCTTGTTTTAAGCGTTCACCAAAAAGAGTAGTGTTCACTAGTTTAGCTAGGGATATCAAGTTATAAAGTTTACCTACAATGATAGTCTTGCCCTTGTTTACTTAAAGAATTTCTTGCTCTCAAGTTGGTGACCCCTACGTTACTTTATTTGAATACAACTTTTAATTTAACTTCCAGAAGTATTTAAACAATCCCATGTTAGTTTACTTATGACACTTTATTACTAAGTCATGGCAAGGTTTAACTCAGAATTTATTCTCAAGGCAAAGTTGAAGCAACACTCATTTACGAGAACAAAACAAGATTACATCATTTCTTAAAATACTGATACTCCACAAGTCACTTAACACAATAACCAAATTTTCTTATAATTTCAATGATGGTCAAACAATACAAGGTTTCCAAAGTTCAGATGACAAAGTCCACAATACTTTATACTAAGACATTAATCCTCTTTTAAACTTTCCACTGGACGTTAACAACAGTTGAACAACATACAAAGGTTTCGAGCAAAGGAACTTCTCAACTGAGGTTGATGACAAAAGTCTACAAATCTATCCCTCATCTACACGCAAAATCCATCTGCAACAAATTTTCTACAAGAGTCAGTTCACGAGAACTGAGCAAGATAAGGCTACACAAAACCACCATAACTATTATCTAACAATATCACGAAAAGGAAGCACTTTATTACAAGAATTGGTTCAAACCTCTAAACACTATTAACACATCAAGCTAAAATAAAGTCTTCATCATGCCAATCAAAGAAGGAGAAGACCTTGTACTTCAGTTAGGAGTAATAACAACGAAAGTATAGCAATCGTAAGAGAATGGCCCTTGGCCCTATAAGGAGAAAACAAACAATCTAGCAAAAAGAATTCCCATCAAGTAAGTAATTAAACAATAATTACAAGATTGAGATTTGATATAAATAGACCAACCATCTAGAAATTTATCAAAGGTACCAACGCATAGGCTAAAATAATACATTTCTAAAAGAACAAAAGTTGATCGGCCCAAGAAAGGGGAAACACGGGTTCCAAAATTTAACACAAAAAGTCATGTATAAATGAGTTTCAAACCGGAAATCAAATAGAGTATACACACAACATAAGTTTCGAAGCGAAGGCATAGTATACTAGTTTTGACCATTAACTACAAAGAGATTTACCAATCATCCAGGAAGGGTCAAAGTCTTACAGGCTAGTAGCAAACACGCGAGAGAAGAAGGGGGTTCCGTCCAACAAGAGTATACAATAATGTCATCAACAAATTTTTATAACACTAAAGATTTGCAAACCTCCACTACTGATTTAATGTTTGGTTAATTTAAAATAAATTACCCATATCCCAAAAAAAAACCATATTTTACAACAACCACAGGTAACAAAGTCAACCGTCGACAAATAGATACAAACATAATTTCTAAGTGACATTATCAAAACAAAACCTTCCACTATGAATCCATAAGATTATCAAATGAAAGCTGAGTTTTTCCCGAAGATTAATCATATGTAAGGAAATTTCCATCACAAACTATTACGGTAATTACATGCATAAAAACCGACCAATAATAATTAATAGCGTTAACATTACAAGGGAGAAAATAATGCAAGTTAGGAAAAAAAAAAACAGAAGAGCGCCATCAGCAATAATTCTGAGAGGGGGATTAGACCAAACTATTCCAGTGTCAACGAGGTACTAGATTCACACAAAGAACCTCGAGCTTAGTTGATCCGTAAGGCTAGTTATGGTTCAAGTTGCCAGGGATGGTCAAGGTACTTCCTGAGGATGGCCTTAAAAGCCTAGAAACAAGATGAAAGATAATATAAGAGTCTACACCCGCGAGACGGAAAACACACTGCACACAACCTTTTCATTCAAAAAGTTTAATACCGAAACTCAAGCTGGTTAGCCCCAAGCCTTGATCACACAATCCTACAACCTTTCTTTCTCGATGCCAAAAGGTTATCAAAGGGACTTGCGAAGGAGCTAACAAAACGTCAAAAGACAACTTGGGTGCTAGGGAGGAGCTTCACAGTTATCGTAACTTACTTCCATGATATCGAAAATACTAGTTAATCAACATAACAACTTGCAACTCAATCGCAGAGAAGAATTAATACATAAACAAACAGACGAAGGTCTATCATTCGAGTAAGAGAAACATAACATTCAAAGGAGAGGGCACACGCATCCTTTCGACCCACATACTATCAACGATAAAAGCTAAAACAAGAAGACACAAGCAGAAAGGGAAATCTCCCATCATGACATCCAACTGACAAATCAATGCAAGGAAAAGTGGTTCGATTTCACAATATTTTTAAATAAAATAATAGTAGAAAAGTGTAGAAATATCTTGCCTTTTTCTCCAGATTCAGCTTCGCCCTCCTGCCTCTTCCATTGCTTTGGACGAAAACTTGAGCTTTTCGTCGGCGAGCTTCACGCCGGGAGTAACTCTGTGCCAGACGGAGCGTTTGGGCTCATCTCTGGCAAGCTGTTCGACGTCCTTGACGCTGTGAAAAGAAAATGACCGGTCTCATTGAGTACTCTGTCTTTACCAATCACCCTGTCTAGCTCTTCTTGAGCTTTCTGTTGTACGCGAGGATTGCGAACAAGTTCAGCCATGGCCCATTCCACAGTTATGGCTGTTGTATCCATCCCTGCAGTGATCATGTCCCAAAGGAGACCAATTATTGTATCCTCACTGAGATCATATTTTTCTTGTAGTGTGAGCAGTGCATCCACAAAATGTTGTTTAGCACCACTCTTCTACCTAGCCAGAGTGTGCTCTTTCATAATGGCTTTGGTGAGTCTATCTCCCTTGGCACCATACTTAGCAAATGCACCTTCTTCCAAAGGGAACATCCAATGGAGATAGGGAATGTGTTCAGCCATAGTGAGGGAAGCTCCTAGCTTTAATCCTGTTCCAACTATTTCCTTAAATTCCAGTCCTTGTGGATCCATCTTCCCTTCTTCGTTTACAAACCGCTTTCAAAAGTAATCCTGGTGATGTTGTTGAATGCCACGGTTGACAGATATTTCTTAACGATCAAAGACTTACCCGTGCCTTGATCTCTTGAAAATGGAATCAACCATAGCAGTAACCTCATCTTCCCTCACAGCTCTAAGTGACTCCAACCTCTTGGGGGTGAAGAGTTCGAGAGTACAAACCTTCCCCACCTTGACATTGACGTAGGGCCATAGTCAGCCCAAATCAAGTCGGCCGTTTCTATCGAACTTTTCACCTGATCTTGATCTGGATCTCGGCCACCAACTACCGATCATGCTCCTTGAGAACCTCCTTGGCCGGCTGTATTGCAGACTATCACATTGAGCGTGGATCTAAACCACATAGACATAATAGGACCATATTACTTAGACCATTCGGAGAAGCACCTAAACCTCACAGCCCCTATATCAAGTGGATTACCCACAATAGGCAATCCTCTCGGCCTGGAGGACTCAGCTTGTATCTCTTCCACTGCACCAACTTATACACAACCACTACCACCACCGCTAATATCACAATACCACCCACAACACCCATTAAGATCTGCCTCCCTACTATGATGTATGCTAAACAGCCGAAGCATCAGGAATGAAACAGGGGCCAGGAAAATCAAGGCCATAAACGCCGTAGAAACAAGAACTACCAAACACAATACTCCACTTATTACCCTGAAAACTGTTAAGGGCCTATGAGCTTTAACCTCTCGATTCTCCAAAGATCTCTTTTTCTCTGTACAGCTTTGACTTTTGTTTAAGCCATTTAGTTCACCATTAGTTTGGGAATCTCGAGTTTCCAGGTTTTGAACGAGGGTAACTTGAGAATGTCTCCATCCAAGTTGGAGTTTATCTTTCAAAGAGGCATAAACAGCTTGTGCTAACGTGGTTTTCCCAGATCCGCCGAGACCGTAAATAACCACGGCTACGACAGGCTTAGCATCTTCCCAATCGAGCAGTTGCACGACTTTGGCGATCTGATCGTCTATTCCAACTGCATCGTTAGGCGGAGGAACTTGTGGCATTCTGCTGACCATGCTGCTTTTGTAATGAGAGGCTGTGATTAATAGAAGGAGCTGCTGCACTTTTCATCCATTTGAGTGCCAACGTTTTCGAGGACGACTTTGTCTGATGAAGCTGAGAGAAAGCTTGGAAATCCTTTTCTTTCCTTTCACCCCTCGCCAGCGGGAACAGCCGTCAATGGAGTTTTCAGAGGCACTGCATATGCCAAGGGCTCACGCAGCTATTGCACAGTAAAACAAGTAGATCAAGCTGTTTCAAAAGAGGATCATAGCAATAAATTTCATCAGGTCTCCTGGTAACTCTCTCACTGTCACAGTCGATTTTGATAGAAATATCTTGAAGGAGAATCCCGAATTTGAGGATGCATTCGATACAGAACAGATAACAACATAGCTGGACAGCCTGCTACACTAGCTTGTAGCTTCATCTAACCACCATGTCAACCAGACTGCGCCCAACACCCACCCATACGCATTGAAGGAGAATCCAAAAAGAGATCATGGTGAAGAAAAATGACTCCACCGACTCCTCACGCAAGGACAGACATGACAGTCAGTACAGTCGGCAGGTTGGGGTGGTTGGGAGGAGGCCAAGGTGGCATAAATGGGATTCGATGCCCTACGGGGCATTACATAAAGCATCTATCTTTTAATCCTCTCAAAGACTCATTCAATACCTACTCGGTGTAAATTCACTTTCAGGTCTCCCATTATAGCTTTGGATTAAATATTTCCTTATTGCTATAGGAGATACACTAGGATCTTCGTGAAAGTTGATCCGATAAAACCTCTAGTCAAACTCATACAACTTATGTCGGGATCACGGTAGATCTTGATACCTCCCATACTCTTCCAAAGTAGAAATTAACTTACAAATAGGTGACACACATTGGGTTTGGAGGATTGACTATGAGGGTTTATCCTTACGATGCGAATAATGTTGTTAAACCATGCATCTATTGGGTATTTGTGCACATTCCAGATGCAAGGAAAAATTGTGTGGTGGAAGGATTCTTTACTGTAACATATTACGGTCAATGTCATCAAGACCCAATTGAGGACTCTTCAAATCCTTCAGATGATTCCCTCCCTCAAAAGGAGTCTCATTCTAACTGCTAGTCTCTATGGAGATAGATCATATTTCTTCTACCCAAGTGGTTGATATTGATTCTACGGTGGATGGTTCCCCACTACCCCTCGTCAAGGGTCACATTCCCATCAATAATCTTGAACTTTCAATATTTTTGGAAGAAGGAAATGAGGATTGGACAGGTGGTGGAATGATGGAAGAAAGGATACTGATAAACAAAACTCATCAACGTTTCAAACAAGGTTTGAGTCTTGTCCTATATTGTGTTTTTATCACTTTATCCGGGTTATAGGCCTTACATTTCAGGGATATTTTTTTGTTGCAGTAGGCGTTGGTTGGTTGTGGACATGTTGTATGTTGTTTGTTTCTATTAGGCAGTTTGGCTCCCTTTGTCTTGGTGCTTTGTTGAATATCTAGGATTTTAGACCTAATCTTTCCGTGTCGATTTTTTATATCTAGGTTTTGACCCTTTTGTTGTGCTTTAGGCATCGTCCCCATCAAAAAACAATTTACCAAAGTAATAAAAAATAGATTACAATGATGGTCCAACCACCAAGCCCAAGAAGACCTACGAAAATATGCACAAACACATGTTCTCCCACTTTAAGACTTTAAAAACATTTCTCTTATTTCTAAAATTTTACATGGATATGTGAGATCTTGATCTCCTTTATTGTGTTTTTATGCTTACAACACGAGGGCTCATTAGCTAGACAATATACTAACACGTGGTTTCATATTGAGGTAATTAAAATTAATAAAATTAAAGTCAATATACGTAGTAGACATGAGGGGTGAAAGGGTTTAATTTAGTAATATTTTGAATCGGGTATTGGGGTTGGTTAGAGAGGTGGGCCAAAAGAAAGGAGCTTTAATTTTAATATAAAACAAAAATATTTGAACCCTAGGTTTTAAAAGTAAATACCTTAAAATTGCAAAAGAAGTGTGGTCATAAATTAAATTAGAATCTCTTTTTAATAAAGAAATCTCAATTAAGAGATTCTTAACCAAGAAATAATAAGATGGTAGAAAACTAGGATTGAGTATGATTTTCAACACAAGTCATAATATTTCACCATCTTAATTATTTGATGAACTATTGATAAATGATTAAAGCTTAACATTTATAAGGTGATTGGTAATAGGTCTTGATGGCTTCAAAATATCTTTTGAAAGGAGATGTATATGTAAAAATTGTGTGAGAAATATGATATATTTTCTCTTTAATATATTAGGGTAGAAATAAAAAGGGGTAAATAAAATTGTAATGGAAAAAAGGTAAGTAAGGTACATGGAAAAAATAGAGTATTTTCATTCTAATAATATAACAAGATGGGGTATTATCAATTGAATAATTAGAGGTAAAAACTAGAATTAAAAGTATTCTTTAATACCCTTCGAATGCACGTGCTATACCATACTTTTACTAAGTGAACCCCCATGGCTTACAACAACATGCAAAAATGTAATAAAAAATAGGGGAACATTTGATGGATATTTTTTCCCTCCATTATTATCAACTCCCTATATGGAAATGGTTCTTAAATTCTATCAAACCAAGTATAATGCAATTGATAACATATCTAGTGTAATGCAAATTCCCAAACCTTATAACTTGCAATGATCTAATCAATTCAACAATGAGAATTTTTCAAGGAACCTACAAAAAATATATATATATATATATATGATGGTTAATCTGATGAAGTAGGATTCTCTTTACTAGTGAATCTAGCAAAAACAAACATCTTTCTAGAGGCGGAAGTGGAAAAAAATCAAAATATAGTTATTAATGAAATGGTGAAACTAGCCTAGCTTCTCTAATTTCAAAAGTATTTTGGCAAATGGCATTTATCAATTTTCCTCTCCATGTGTTAGTTATTAGAATTCACTTTTCAACCTTGAGTTGTCTATTATGTGAAGTGCATTATAGACATATTTAATTCGATTAAGCTCGAAACAACTTAATGCGATCATGGATATTGTGAAGTGTCGGTTTTCAAATGGAGGAGATACTAGGAACTACACACATACTACAATACATGTTTGCAATGAATAACAAAGGAGACAACCATAAGATAAAATATCTACTTATAGGAATTATTCTAGGTTGTTAAACCACATTAAAATATAAAATTTGATGCTTCAAAATGAAAATTTATCCTCATGACAACGAAAACAAATTTTTCCATCTTATTTTGTGAACTATAGAGAAATTTACATTATTCAGGTCCTACGTTACTATAATATGAGGAATAGGGAGAATGTTATCTCTTCTAGTGTCATGAAGAAAGATAACTTATATACCTAGAGAGGTGTATTTGGCTATACTCACCCCTATTATAAAGTGTGGTGTGAGTCAACATGTTGAGTGGGTCATTTCATTTCTCCTATTGCTACCACCTATGTTACCACACCGCATGACCCCACTTAGCATCAAAAAAATAATAGATGGTGATGTTACCATTTCCACCTTTGCAAGACAATAAGGCTTCACGAGTTAGTTATAGAGGGCACTAACAATCATAAAAGTGCATATCAGTAAAACCATCATGAAATTTGGGAGATCTTAGTATTAAGAAACAAGAAACACTAACTTTGTTTTCTTGGCACATTAACGAGTGTAGAGTTAGGACATGGTAAGTTGTAAACCCTTTGAGGTTGTTTCATGTTTGTATTATGTAACTCCCTTTGAGGCTTGAAGATTATTAAAATTATGTTGTTTTTGTGTTGATACTTTCTCTCTACATACATACTTCTCTTCCACTCGACATACACACTACTCCGCCATTAACTTAGTTTCAATATTGTCATAAACAAATATAGTTTGTAAATGCACCACACACACACACACACACAACTAACCTTTTTATTTTAAACTTTTTGTATTTGTACATTTATGATTTGATATATATCACAAACAATGAAAATTGTGACTTATAATAGTAAATACACGTCTATTATACATATAAAGACCTCAACTTGGTCCATAAAATTAGGTTCATTCAATGCATCGCTTTCTCCAACCCAGGATATAGTAGTATACTACACAATAATAAGGTACATCCATTGTACATATGCTTGAGGATTCACTACACTCTGTAGTATATACACGTCTATTATACATATAAATACCTCGACCTAGTTCATAAAGTTAGGTTCATTCAATGCATTGCTTTCTCAACCCGGGATATAGTAGTATACTACAAAATAATTTTGATGTTATGGATAACCACCAAGTGGTTTTTGAATTTTCAAGGTGTTGTGGCATATTTCATAGCTTTTGCAAACTATGGATTATATATCTTGCTCTCCTCTCCATCTAATTCTTCATATTTCACTTTTCAAAATTCATATATGTTAATTCTCAAGATCAATATTTTATAGGTCATAGAGAGGCATACATGTCTTCATTCCATGACATCATTCATGTCGTGAAGTAATGTTGATGTTGTGAATAACCACCAAGTGGAAAAACATCCGGCAGGAATCATCCTCAAATGAAAGAGGGAAGAAATAGAAATCATAACAACATAAAGAAAATCCAAGGATATTTCAAACTTATTCTCAAAACTATACTTCCTCGATAAAATAATAGAAATATATTATAGAAATTATCTTGTTTATCTATAATAAATCTCTATACAAAGAATGTCTTGGTATTTATTATACCGGAAACAATATTCTATGATATTCATAATTGGAACACGAGACAATTAGCTAAACAAGCATAGATTATAAATTTAAAAATATAATAGTGACAGGTTTATTATAAAGTCAAATTGTTCTTAAATATATTTGCGATGGGTGACCATGGCCGTCAAATCTCATCACTACATGTATCTACCGCAAAAATATTTAATTATTATATATTTGTACAGATGACTTAGCATTGCCCTCTATTTTTCTCTACATATGTGGATGGGGTCACGAGCATTATTACATCTCGGAGGAGTGTGCTTCACCTGCGGGAATTTTTTTCCGTGTGCGAGTCTATGAGACCCATTTGTGAAATGCCTATCAACGTAACTAGTACTAATAAATACTATATATAAAATTAACTTGTTTTCAAACACAAATATTAAATGTAACCTATTATAGGAACATGGTGTGAGGTTTACTATAGATTTTTAAAGTCCCACTTCATTAACCTTAAAGACCAAGTCATTAATTCAACTTTTAAAAGGATGTTATCATGTGGTAGTAGTTTTGGAAATGGACATCAATAGCCTATTTTTTTATTTTGATTGATATCAACCCATAAAAATTGGAGGTGGCTCTGCAGACAATTATAAAATGAAAAATTAGTTAATTTAATTTGTTTCATATTTAATAATGCGTGTGATGTGCGTGTGAAAAATCTATTAGAGTTACTGATTATTAACCTCTTATCTTGTAAGATTATTTGTTCAACAAATATTGGAAAATAACACAAGCGTAACTTCACAAATAAAAACACATAAAAATACCCAACAAGGTGAACACAATATTTTCGAGAAAATTGTTCTGGAAAAACCCCGTAGGGAAAACTAGTACTACATATGAGAAATATATTAAACTTCAGCAAATCAAGAGATACAAATCTTGCTTGCCTCTTACTTGAGAGCTCGACAATCTCCTAATCCTCCTGCTGATATTCCTCCACTGCTATCTCCAACGCTTATCATTGTGCCCTTAACAACACCGCAAGAATACTTGCTAACACTGCAAGTTTCTCTAAAAACTTCCTTGTTACAAATGACCCAATGACCCCCTTATATACTACTCTCATTGAAAATCAACGTCGAGATTAATACAAATGAGCATTTTGAGATTAAGACAACTCAATAACCATTAACAACCTTGGTTATGAGGTGTCACCTAAAAAGAGTCAATATTAAATAACAATTGTTTTTATCCTAACAATATTTTTTGACAAAAACAACGATTTTTCTAAATTCTAGGCCATAACAAATAGCTGTCCAAACTACCCATAACTAATGCTACTATATCCAGGGTGAGGACAAGCAAATTGTGTCCAGCTACTAAGATTAACACTCCCTCTTAGCGAGGAAGTTGTTCTGCATGACACCCAACATCTCTCTGAAGAAGATGAATTTTTCCTTCCCCAATGCCTTTGTCAGAATGTCTGCTACTGTTGATCCAGCCAAGTACAAAGCGTAGCTTAACAACCCCATACTTGTACACAATCTACGATGAAGTGATACTTGATGTCATATGTTTTGACCTATCATGAAACACAGATTCTCGGTCAACTTGATGCAACTCAGATTTTCACGGTGTATCATCGTAGTCTCAACCTTCGACCAAACAAAGCTACTAGCAACTTCCGAAGCCATATAGCTTCACATGTTGCCATACTAGCTACTATGTACTCGACTCTGTTGAACTCGTGAGCCACAAACTTCTACTTCTGTTGAACCAAGATATCTGACTCGATCCTAGACTAAAACAACACCCTGAAGTGCTCCTCTTGTGTGTGTTGTACCACGCCTTAATATGCGTCAAGTATAGCCCATCAACCTGATTCCTTCACCTCGAGAATATCTAATTCCATACTCAATTGTACCTCACAAATAACGTAGCACATGCTTTGTCATGATCAATGCACTCTCTTTGGTTGACCATGAGCCCGATTAAGAGAGTTAAGCGCAAAATCTATATCGGCTGGTATTGACCAAATACATGAGAGAACCAATCAACTACTGTATAAGGTGGGGTCTACATCCTTCTCCCTTGATGTGTCTACCTTCCTCCAATTCATGATCATGGGTGTAGACATGGCTTTGCAATCATCCATCCTAAACCTTTTCAAGATTTCCATCTGATATTTCCCCTACCCAAGGAAAATCTCTCCATCTTTCTACCATACCTTCATGCCTAGAAAGTAGTGCATAAGTCCCAAATCCTTCATCTCAAACTCTGCTGCAAGATCCCTCTTGCATTCTTCTATGAGCCCCAAGAACCGTAAGAAACATGTCATCTACATATAGGAAAAGAATGAGAATCTCACCTCTAACTACCAAGTAGTAGAGATTAGCATCTACCTCACTCTTAACAAAGCCCATTTCTGCAAGTAACTATCAATGTGCTCATACCACGCTCTGCAGGGAGCCTCGCTTGAGTCATCGTGCAACGCTCTCTTCAATCTACACACGTGGGTCTCTTTGTTGTGCTGCTACAAAGCCTTCTACGGTTGTTCTATGTAAACCTCCTCTTCAACTCACTATTAAGAAACGTTGTCTTGACATCCATTTGATGGATCTGCCATCCCATCTGTAAAGGAAATGAGATTACAAAGACAAGTATAGAAGTATACTGCCTGAAACCGGAGAAAATGTCTCCTCATAGTCTATTCCCTCTTTCTAAGAGAACCCCTTTACCACGAACCTTGCCTTATATTTCTCGATGCTACCATCTGCACCATGCTTGATCTTATAGATCTAGCGTGATCCAACCACTACCCTATCTGTTGGTCTAGGCACTACCTCCCACACATCATTCTGCATAATTGAAGTATACTCCTCAACCATTGCTTCTTGCCACACTTGATGTTGTGCAGCCTCCTGATAGCTAGAAGGTTCACTATCTACCAACATACTAACTAATGCAACATAGTCATCATACCCATTGGTGGTTTCCGTTGTCTATTACTCCTCCTAGGAGTACCCACTAACTCCTGAGTATTCTTCTGTGTCTGTTGAACCTCACGGTTCTTGCTGCCAACTGTAGAGGATGAAATATCAACCTCCATGTCTTCTTGATGCATCTCTTCTTGCACCTGTTGCTCCATACTTTGAAAACTCTCTCCTCCGATTCTATGCTAAGAATAGCGTACTCGAGCTTTGCTGCCCTTGACTCGATTGAGTGATCCTTGGAGCTTCTATTGGCTGCTTACTCTGATCATCTACTGGCAAATCTCTAGACCTTCTAAATGCCTTGTCCTCCATGAACTTGACATCACGTCGAACAATAATCCTCCTGGTCCCCGGAATGAATATCCGATATGCCTTTGAGGTTTCACTATACCCCACAAAGTACCCTCTCCCATGGTCTGATCTAACTTGGTATGTGTATCCTTAGGAATGTGACAATATGCCAAACTCCCAAAGATCCTAAAGTGACTGACATCTAGCTTCTTCCCAGTGAATGCTTCCTCTAGTGTCATCTTCCCTAGTACCTTATGTGGAACTCTATTCTGTATGTATAATGATGTATTGCATGCCTCTACCCACAAATAGCAGGGTATATCCTAGTCATGCAACATAGCCCTTGATGCCTCCAATATAGACCGATTCTTCCTCTCAGAACTCCATTCTGTTGCGGATTGTAAGGAACAGTCCACTCTCTCTTGATTCCTTCTCTGGTATAGAACTCCTGGAACTCATTGCTTTTGTACTCACCTCCATTGTTTGACCGAAGAACTTTTATCTTCCTTCCTGTTGAATTCTCCACAAGAGCTTTGAACTCTTGGAAGCGACTAAAAACCTCATCCTTGGTCTTCAAGAAGTATATCCATGTCTTCCTGGAGAAATCATCAATAAAAGTAACAAAGTACTCATACCCTCTGAGAGACTTTGTCGACATTGGTCCACATACATCTGAATGTACTAGATCAAGAACTCCCTTGGATCTGGTGTACATACATCCGAATGTACTTCCCAACACGCATCCCTTACATACATCATCATGCTCTTTGCTCACCTCAGAACACTGTCACTTTGTCTCATGAAGTAATTTAAGGGATCCATGATGGATATGGCCCATCCTTCTATGTCATATCTTTCCCCGATCTCTAATATTACTGTTTCTCATGAGTTCCTTAGGAATATCAAAGCGCAACCTATAAAGCCGACGCTCCTAACTCCAATAGCTATGGGTGATTTCTAATCCTTGTGCGTGATCAACACATGTGCCCCTCTAAAGAGTACATTGTGCCCTTTGTCCCGAACGCATGATACAGAAATCAAATTCATCCCTAAGCCCTGGAACATGCAACACATCATGAAGGGGAATCATCATACCACTCTCCCTCAAACTCGAGCAGTCCCTTTCCCAACCGAGTGAGTTTGGACATGTTCCCCATAGAGATCTAGATTTCGGTGCTCTCTTCCTTATAACCGGAGAAGTATTCTCTAACTCCTGTCATATGATATGACGCCCCACTATCTATATACCAAACACTCGTGAGGATGAGCTAACCATACACACTATGAGTGCAAACTCATCTTCCATTCTACTAGAGAGCTCATCTGCACTTGCTGAAGCTGCAACTTGCTTCTTGCCTTTCTTTTCATTCTTCTTCCTTTCGAGCAATCACCGACATAGTGGCCAAACTCATGACAGCCATAAGACTTGATCTTCAAAGAATCTTTCTTCTTCTTTTCACCTTGTGAATTTGATCCTTTACTAGACCCCTTCTTTGCTTTCCCTTTACCCGCTAGGGCAACATTTTCCTATTCCACCTCACTTTTCTGACTCTTATTGTTGGCTCCATTGACAAGACTTAGTCTAAGCTCCTCCTGAGTGAAATCACTCCATAGTCGATCCCAACTCGGTAAGGTGTCTCATCCATTGATGACTTGAACAAAGACATCCCACTGCTTAGTAAACCCATTTAGGGCTATTCTCACTAGCTCATCATCATTTGGTTTGTCTCCAATAGCTGCCAATTCATCCTTGACAAGTCTAAGTTTGGTGAGGTAACTTGTATTCCTCAACTTTTATCCGAGAATCAACTCCTAGGTTAGTGGTAGCATTAAGCATGATTCATAATGGCATCCCACATCATCTTTGTTGTATCTAACTCTACAATATGCTTTGAACAATATGATCCTTGACACCATCAAGAATCATCCTCCTCGCCTTGGCATCTTCCTTCTTATATGCTAAGAGTTGTGTTGCATATGTAGGTGCAGGTGTACAACAGTGGTCACATATTCCTTGATATCATTCTCTTCCAAAGAATAGAGAAATTCGGCTTTCCGGACACAAAAATTTGAGGCTCCATCCAATCTATCATGATCTCTTAAACCTGCTGAGGCCATCTTAAAAGAAAATAATAATAATAATTTTGAAGAGGTTAAAATGGGTTTTATAAACCCTCACTTTCTTTCACCTAGGGTAAATCTCTTCTACCCAAACTTAGCTCTGATACCATGTGAAAAATCTATTACAGTTACTGATTATTAACCTCCTATCTTGTAAGATTATTTGATCAACAAATATTGGAAAATAACACAATTGTAACTTCACAAATACAAACACATAAAAATACCCAACAAGGTGAACACAATATTTTAGACAATTGTCCTGGAAAAACCCGTAGGAAAACCAAGTACTACGGATGAGAAATATATTAAACTTCAGCAAATCAAGAGATACAAATCTTGGTTGTCTCTTACTAGCAGAGCTCGACAATCTCCTAATCCTCCCGCCTGATATTCCTCCTTTGCTATCTCCAACGCTTATCACTTGTGCCCTCGCTAACACTGCAAAACTACTTGCTAACACTACAAGTTTCTCTAAAAACTTCCTTGTTACAAATGACCCAATGACCCCCTTATATACTACTCTCATTGAAAATCAACGGCCGAGATTAATACAAATGAGCGGCATTGAGATTAAGACAACTCAATAACCATTAACAACCTTGGTTATGAGATGTCACCTAAAAGGATTCAATATTAAATAAAAATTGTTTTTATCCTAACAATATTTGTTTGACAAAAACAACTTTTTTTCTAAATTCTAGGCGAACGAATAGCATGTCCAAACTACCCATAACTAATGCTCTTTATATCCGGTGAGGACAAACAGGTGTCCAAGTTACTAAGATTAACACTCCCTCTTAGCGAGGAAGTTGTTACGCATGACACCCAACATCTCTCTCAAGAAGATGAATTTTTCCTTCCCCAATGCCTTTTCGGAGATGTACATTTTTACTCTGCTGTCTGTAGGTACAAATCGTAGCTTAGCAACCGCACGCTGCATACACAATATCGATGAAGTGATACTTGATGTCTATATGTTTTGACCTATCATGAAACATCGATTCTTACTCAACTTGATGCAACTCTCGATTTTCACACAGTGTATCACTGTAGTCTTAACCTTCTAACCAAACAAAGCTACTAGCAACTTCCGAAGCCATATAGCTTCACATGTTGCCATGCTAGCTGCTAAATACTCTGACTCTGCTGAACTCAGAGCCACAAACTTCTTCTTCCTGCTGAACCAAGATACAACTCCTCAAAATAAAATCCTAAGCGATCCAACCCATCATGTGTACATATGGTGTCATCTCATGTAGGATCGAATGGAATATGTTCTTATTATGAATTATTCATGAAGAGTTTGAAAGTAAATGGTGGGCGTGCTGATTTAGATGCTACAAATGAAGGTGTGTGTGATAGAGAAATGTCCATGGATTGGACATGGGACCTAATATGGAATCATAGCAGTAGTAGTAGCAGGTGGCATAGAAGAAATGACATCTATCACACAAATGGCATTGTCAAGTGGTGGTAAGTGAGGTGGTTCTTCTATAGGTTGGGGCTCATTTGTAATATCTATGTGTGGAATAGGAAGGCCAGTATTAGGAGCCCTATCACAATACTGAAAGGGGTCATGGTCATGCAAAAAATTGTATTCAATGCCTTCATGTAATAATTTGACACAATTGTGTACAATAGAGCAACATTTGCGAAGGCAAGAAGCCATGGCCTACCAAGTAGACAGTTGTAGGAGACTATAAAATCAAGCACGAAAAGCATAAGCGTGAATAGTTTTGGACCACTAGTAATAGGTAATGTAACGTGACCAAGACATGGGAAAACAAAACCATCGTAAGCACGCAGTGATATAGAATATGGACTAACATCACGAGCGGAAAGACCTAAAGCTTCAAGGAATGACATGGGACACAAATTGAGTTCAGATCCATTATCAATCAAAGTGTGCTTAACACCTACATTATGAATATGACATATGATATGGAGAGGTAGATCATTATCAAAATTATGAACATCAATGGGAATATTAGACTTGAATACTATGTGTGAAGAGAATGCATCAAAAATGTTTGATAAACCGAGTTTGGATGCATGTCAGCACAAATGCGAGTAGTAGCAAAAGATGTTGGACTCTATGTAATAAATCAATATTTTCAAGTAAATAATCATTTATTAAGATACTCATGATGACCAAACCATAGGATGACAAGCAATGAATGAAGAAACTAAAAGTGTGAATGAAGGAAGTGTTAAAACGTGGGGTTAACCAAAATGATTAACTAAAAATGTAATATAGGTACTAGTTAATCTAAGCTATGAACAGTTGTAAATAAAGTAAATAGATGTTGTAAATAAATGTAAAGATGACCTAAACAACTATGAAAAGGGAAATGCTAACCCTAATGTGCAAGAGAGAAGAGGAAAGAACTCAATTGAATAGAAGATGCTTGTGGGACTGTGTCGTAGAGGTGACTAGAGAATTTAGAAGCAGGAATGACTGTGCAAGATCCGAAAAGGATGGATCTAGGTTAATTCTCGGGCTAGGAAACTAGAGAAGGACTGGGGTGCCTACAGTGCTCACGATCTGTGAGAATGGGTGCCCTGCACAGTCTCATGAAAAATCTCAATAATTGATCTTCATAGCTTTGGAAAGTGGTTTGAAACCCTTGGTGTGTGTTGCATAAAATCCTCTATATTTCTCCAGTGTCACTACTAATCCAAGATGAAAAGGAAGACCTGTAAAACCCTAAACAAGCATCAATCCCTAAAAAATAAAAATTCATATGATAGGGTCGGACTGACCTCATCTACCAAAATGGTGGTCTTATTAATTGATTATTGCACTACATTCTAGACCCAAATGTAGTTTTTTTGTGTGTTTTTGAAACATGCATTAGGTCATTTATTGTGTCAGTCACACTTTGTGATGTAGCAAGCTAACTATGTGTAGAAAAATGTAATAGATTGTGCATGGAATAGAATAGAATCCTCCCCTTATGTTGTGTGTGATGTAGATGTCCTAGCCTTGTGCCTTGTGATGGAGCTATGTGGATGCAAGTGATCTCCAATGCAATAGATGGATGCAACTCTAGGTGGATGATAGTAGTGACTAGTGCTTGGTCCCTCATTATGGTCTCATAACTTTATATTTATAGGGTTATCTTGATCTAATTTCGTAATTAACCCCAAAATGGTAGACTGCAGGAGAAAGATAAAGACATCAAATGGATAAAAAGATCCCAAAAACTGGCAGGAAATTTCAAGAAGGATCGGGGCACCCGTGGTGGGACTAGGGCACCCACGGGCACCCGATCGAGCTAAAATGATGAAAGATGATGAAAACTGACTAGGCATGTGTGTGGTGGAGTTTGGGAATGATGATAGAAATCAAATAAAAATGGCCAAGAGACAAGGGTTAATTAGTACTTCCTTCACCCAAAACCCTCTAAATAGTAGTATGAGACTAGGGCTAAATAATGTCTAAAGTGCATGATTTTTGTCTACACCTTGAAACCCTTTTTCATAATTATAAGCTTAAATATTAAAATTACAAAAAGGTACATCCACTACTTCTCATACTATGGATTTCACTCAATTAATTCCTAATACATTTTCCCCAAAAATTTCCTCTTATCCATTACCTCTTCATTTCATTGCTCCTAAGTTACCTATTTACGATTGTCAGAAGAGTTATCCCACAAATCACCATTGATCATTTTTGTGGTTTTTTTACTATTTTTCTCATGATATCTTACTCACCAAGTTTTTCCCTAAGATTCTTAAGGAATTTTTCTTGTAATGGTTCTATGATATACCTAGGCATTTTTCTTGAACTTTCACCACATTGGATGATTACTTTCTTGCACAATTCCCTATCAACATTAGTGAAAAATGTTTCATATTCTCGTATGTGTAAATTTTGTGAAGAGTCTCGAACAGATCAATAACTATGTCTTTTTATAATATGATGATCACTAAGATGAATAATACCTTAATTAATAGAGAACTTAATATATCTTTACACAAAGCTTGTTTACTCCTTCACAAGACTCTATTACCTTTGACATGTTCCCCTTACTTGACCATCTATGTCATAACCTAAATGAATGTGGGGCCAATTCATTACACACAAATAGGCCTAAGTATGCTACTATATCCTCTTCTACATTTACGATTAAATTCCCAACCAAATCAAAATTCAAAGATAAAGCTACTTATAATGAGGTTAGTACTATGCACAATGTTAATTTAATATCCTAAGCTATTAATCTTCATTTACAACCTAACAAAATTAAATTCAAATGTATATTGTGCTCCCCACTTTATAATAAGGAAATTATTTGAGTGAAATCTTGTGTCTCTCCCTCCAAAGCTTGAAATTGATATAAGAAGCCTCACAATTAGATTTTTATCCTAAATCTTACTATGACTAGCATAGATGTATTATTCATCTCACTAATCATTGTATTGAAATATCAAACATGTTATACAAGATCTTATTGGTGACAAAGAAATTGAATAGGTAAAGTGCTAATAATACAAGCTATGTGTACATGTCGGGACTATTTTATGTTTTGGTATTATCAAATATGATTGTGTACAAAGAGGGGTATCACAAGAGCTACCCAATGAGGGCCTCGTGAGGAGTAGGATCTGATCTAGGAGATATGAGAGGTATGGGCCTTAAGTTTTTAATAAAGAATGATCATATGCAAGTGGTGTCATAGTAGTATCATGTTCCATAGAAACCCATGGAGGAAAGTGAGGTAGACTATATCCATAAGAGATAGTGTGTAATGGGGTATATGTATGAGAATGGCTCAATAAAATAAATCCATGAGAGATGATATGTTCACTATAAGAGCTATGAGAAGTATTGAGAGGGTGAGAGACACTAGGTGTAGTACGTGTGTGGAGACTTGTTAGAAGACTTAGGAGGGCTATAATTATGAGATATAACATGTGTATTACATGGCACATTAGGATACTTAGGAGTACTAGAGATGTGAGATGTAAAATGCGTAACATAATGCCTAGAAAGAGACCTACTAGAAGGAGAACTGTAGAATCATGACGTAAGATAATATGGGAAGAGGATCCTCGGAAGGAATACCTTTAATGGTGATAAGTTGTTGTTGGTAAACAAAATTAACACATTAGCGTAAAATAGAAGGGATAACCCAATATTATGTAACCGTGGTAGACCTAAATGCATGTCTCTGAGCTAAGAGTAAGCAATGATAAATGGGACTGAATAGTGACCAAACCAATAATGTTGGTTGGAATAATATGTCCATAAGAATAATTACAATTGTGTGTAATGTGCTTCTTATAATAACGAATGGAGTGAAGTAGCTTGAAATTACATAGATTTCCCTTGTTATGAGGATTGATCAAAACACTATGGATAGGAACCTTATTGATAAATACATGAATTTATGAGTATATGAAATAAGAGTATCATCAAGATCATAGTCATTAATATTTAATAACCGATGTAAAAATTTACGTACGCACAATAGTTCCAATCATTTAAAATAGTGGGTGATCATAAGAAGGTGTAAGTGGAACCACATGATACGTATTATGCACCTCAAAAGTAGATTTTTAGATTCATGACTCTAGACAATTGGTCATTGAATATTTTCACCTTTGCGTTATCATCATGCCAACACTAATAAAAAGTGACACCGGAAAACAAAATCTAAGTAAAGGAAAAGTGTGTCTATACACTCACGTATCTTTTTCTTTAAACATGTAATTTTCATTTCATACTTAAAGGTGGGGCAAATGTAGACACTTGAATATGGAAATTTACCCTTTCACAATATTACTTTTGATAATGCTCTCTTTTTAAGACAAACACACTCTTTCTATCCTCACTCTGTACACCTTGAAGACTATTTACAAAGATTCTTATTCATACACACCTGATGTGTCATTAGATTATGAGAATTAAATGAAAAAAAAACCATAGAAAAACTTTACTTCACATGATGCAACCTTCGGTTTTCATGTTTGTCATCTCGTCTAGAAATTTCCACTTTGGTCATCTTGTATAATCTAGTCTGGCCCACTTTTATGGTTTTGGACCGACATATCCTCCATCTAATATTTCAATTTTATATTCTTTGTTGGATCATTTAATCCCTTTGGGTCAAAATTTCCATGATAATTTACCTTCATATCCCTATATAAGAAAGTTACACTTGCCTCATTTACGAACCTAGCATTCTCATGATTTCCTATTGCAAACACTAGTACTAATTTCACCCAAGGATCCCTAAATCTCACCAAATCTTATGCACAATCATCAAAGGAAAATTCACTATGTAGATCGAAGCACTCTACTAGGTCAAGAAGTTCAACTTCCCCATTTGAGAGCATTCAAACATCCTCATCTCAAGTTCTAGCAAGATCTAAACTCAATCCAATCATTATCAAATAATTTCCAATTTTCTCATTCATATATCATATGCTAGGTGGAAAAATACATGTGATTTGAGGCATCTTAAGAGTAATGCTAACATCGGTGGTGTTAGGATTACACTTCAAGCTAAATAGTTTTTCTTTTACTATATATAATACTATGACTACGGTTTGAGATCTTACTCATAATACTCGAGAGGATTCGTACCATGAGAAATAGTTAGGGTTTGACAATGAGATACATTTTCAAGAATAATATAGTCTTCAAAAGTTATAGAGTATGATTTAAGGTAGGGAGAAAACCATACAACATGTGCAAAATCATACGAGTGATTCCAATAAATATTATTTAATTTTGCAATATTGGAAGATGTGAGAATTTTAGTGTTGACATGTTCTAACTTACTTATAATTTGAAGTGATATAAAAATGTTAATGAAAAAAATTAGATGTAGTGGTAAGAAAATCAGAATTTTATTGAAAACAAATAATAATCATCAAGGATAGAAATCGGTTTTGGGTACTATTTATTATTTAATGATAAATGTGGTATAATATAAGTCGAGTTAAGTGAATTCTCTATGACACTTCTCATTTTAACACTTTAAATTCTTTATTAATTATAGACTTATTATAGAGCTCTTAACAAGTTTTATGAGGTTCATGGTTTCTATATATCCACTTAATTTTTGTAACACACCAAAAATACCAACACATACAACACTTCATGAAATACGGGATAAAAAAATTTGACTTGCTTTGACTCAACACGACACAACATGTCGTCACAAGGTTACAACCAACACTAGGAACCACTTGTTACGGGGGAGACCACAAGGTCAGCACGGAAACGTTCACACCTATCAAGGACAATTTACTTTTCCTTTTTACAAGACAACATGGAAGTCCAACCACATGACACACTTACATTTAGGGGCATCCCACGAGGAAATTCTTATTAAATTTTCTTGTTTACTAAAGTGTCTCTAATTTCTTAACTTACGTTCTTGTAAAATTTCATGTAATGATTCACACAATTCTTTTCACAAGGGAGAACTTCTTTCTTTTCAACTATTGACTGAATAGCTTAAGGCCAAGCTTTCTAAACTAGGATCATCAATTTTATGTCCAAATCTTTCTTGTTCATTTGATTTTAGAACATTTTCCATTTCTTACAAGGTTAATTAATCTTACTCAAGCCACTAACACATGTTCCACAACTCTATTGCACAGGTGAAGGCATAAGCTCCGATTGAGGGAAGTACCGCTTAGGGTTCATAACAATAACCTTCTTGTTTAAGGATCAAATTTTGACCTTGCTTAAGAAATATCACCATGAATTAAGGCATGGGTTAACAGAACAGGACAACAGAATTTAGCTTCAGGGTCACATGGTTTACTATCCGTCTTTTATTGAGGTTAAGGGTTTATCAAGATTGGTTAAATGTTCCATCTAGACTTTACTTAATTAGGTTTGACAGAGGAGAACATTTCAAACGATATAGAGATATTTAAGGTTTTATTAATCAATTTCCCTCCTACTCAATAAATCCTATCATCTTCTAAAATCTAACCATTGATTTCACCGTGAGATCATTTAAGGTTTCACCGTAAAAGGATAATGTTTATTAGCTTGGCTCGAAATAAAAAAAAATAATAATAAGTTATCATATTTCGTTACAAAAGATAGATTCCTCTTGATTGTTCCAGGTCTCAAAGGTTTCAAGTAGATCACATCTACATTAATATGTTCATATACATAAATTTTAGTTTAACTTTTATAAGGACTATCCAGTTCACTTTATAGTACTTACTAACTCATTACTACTATGTCTTAGAAGGATTTACAACTCAACATTTTAACTCAAGAGCAAAGTTTGACAGTTACAACAACAATACTCTACAATACATTTACTAAGGCACTGACCCTTCTTCTAAAATCTTTCCACTAGATGTTACCAATAGTTTAACCATAAAAGACAACGTACAAGCACCAAAGTGGATATCATCTATACAACTACAACAGCCACTTCTTTCATACTTGAGCTCGGAAAGACAACCTGCAAAAACATGTTAGCTTTTGTCAGTTCAAAAGAACTGGCATGAGCATGCATTCCCTTTTCTTAGATATTTCATCAAAATTAATTGAATGACTAGTGCATGATTTCCATTCCAAGGCATAAGCAAAAGTAATTTGTATGAAGGTAAACAAAATAGATATCTAGTTAACAAAAGGCACACTGCTGAGAACATATGAAAGCCAAAATTGTGCATTTTCTATCCAAGAATACCCTTACACCCTACATTCTAAATTATAAAAATTTCCCACAATATACACCTTTTTATTTTCCTTAAGTAAGATAGTGATAGCAGCATGCCTCAAAATGCAGAATAAAGGAATTGTACTCTACAACCACGATATAGAAATAGTAAATTCCCGATAGTGTCAAAAAAAGGGTAACAAGATTTATTATTCGAACATCCCTACTCGGAGCAAGAATGCCACACAAGTCCACTAAAACTCATACTGACCTATGAGGGGGTTATGGCCACTCAAGGACCCAATTCAAAGATCATGTAAAAGGAATGTATTGCACTTGCATACACCTTAAAAAGATGTAGTCGACGTTTTTGATTGCTATACCCAATATTTAATTATATACTCAAGATTAACAACGTCCACGAATGATAAGTTGAAACTTTGAAAGCTCTCTTAAGCCGCAAGTGCCAACTCCGCACATCCCTCAATGAAAACCCCTTCATTCCCAACATAATAAAATATTTCAATGTTATACACTACTAACTTAGTTCACGATACGACGAAGAAGGGTCTCATAAAACATTGTTGCTTGGGGGGTAAATGTAATTTACCTTTCACGGGCCCCCGAAAGCATCTCAAGCCTCAGACTTAATTCCATGTTCACCACATCCGACATATACTTCATTGTTTGTTGCTCGGAAGGGGTAGAACATTGTTCCTGCACTCACTACCGTGGGGGCATCCGACAAGGAAAGGCTTTTCTTATAATAATAAAAGATTTAAGTAACTTACACAGTTATGTCGGGCACATAGGGTATCCCATGTACAAAACGAGAGTCCCTTGAATACTTTAAGTATTTTCTCCAAAGGTTTGAGTAAGGTTTTCCTTATAACAAACCCTCAAATTTTCCATCTCAAAGAAGCCGATGGACCTTTCATAAGACCAGTTAGGGAGGTAATACAAATGTAGGACTGACGAGGATATCCCTTGGCCAGGGTACTAAAATTTTTAAGGTCGTCATAAGCTAGGTAAGTAAGTTAGATTTGGCCAAAACATGTTTGCATAAGACGGCGTCGCAAACCCACCATCTAGTCATAGCCAGTCACATCCGACAAGCATAATGCACAGTTCGTTAAAGCTTCAAAAAGGAAATAGAAATTTACATTGTTCCAACCTTGTAGTCGACCTCCCAGGGATGAAATTGGGATGAGATTATACCAAACTAGATTGCTAAAAAGAAAAGGATGAGCAAGGGTCGCTCTAGTATCATTTCCAATACGAATTAATATTAGACCGTGATAACAACAAAAGGGCAATAAATACACTTCTTCTCCAGAGGTAAATAGTTTTATTCGTTTATCACCTGTTCTCCTCTATAACCATAGGGATACATAACGGAGGTAAAAAGCAAATCACTTTTTTTTTTTTGTTTTCTAAAGAGGACAACACTTAAACAAACAAATCCTCATTGTCATGCTGAGGAAGGTCCAAAACCAGGTCGCAGAAGGAAGAAAACTGCTCCTACAAGCATAACACAGACGTATCTAACAAGACCCCTCGCACATCTAGCAAAAGCAAGAAAATACACTCTTGGCGGGGAAGGCGTGCAAAAGCCACACAACATTTCAAATGATAAAAATCTCACGCAGAGCTTATCTCAAACCAACACAGCACACAATTACCAGGAGAACAAGCAATAATCATGCATTTAATTATAAAAGGAAATAGCTGGGAAAAAGGAAAAAAAATAGCTCATGCCTATTCCTCGTGATTCAACATCGCTCCTGGCTCTGAGAGGCATCTACCGCAATGGTAATTAAACCTTTTCCTTCATCAGATTTGAGGACAGCGTCAAACTCTCGGTGCAAACACTTCAGCTGTAGCTTGTAAGGTGTGATAATTCCAACAGAAACCTTTATGCCTGCCAAATCAGTGACTCGTTGAAACAGCTCATAAAATTGCAAGGTAAAACGTGCTTCATGAATAATCTGATATGAAACAGGTCAGCCTCTATGAGGTTCTCTTCCATGGGTTACGTCGAAAGACAAGTAAGAGGCAATAGAGAATCTTAGAAATAAATTTCATCAGGTCTGCTGGTAATACTCCTACTGTCACTTAATCGATTTTGAAGGACACGAACTCAGTGCATGCTCTGGATCTGAAGAATATCCTGCTACCTTCATCTCCCAAGACATTTTCTCCAACATTGCAAAGATCTCCTGTGCCCGTGGTGTGATCTGCCACTTACACAAAAGCATGCACCATTTTATTGCCTTTAAACCAACTACATCCGAATTTCTTTTTAATTCCTCTATCCTTCATCGATCTCCTTCCTGCACCCTCTCTCTCCTTTCACCCCTCGCCATGAGAGCCTGCCTCACTCCTGCTGTCACTTAATCGATTTTGATACAAAATATCTTGAAGGAGAATCCCGACTTTGAGGATGCAGTCAAAACTGAACGGATAACAACAAGGTTGGACCACCTGCTTGTTGGAGCGCTCAAAGGCTTCTACTACTGCAACATGCCACTTTGCCTAGCTAATTATTGTTGCAGGCAGTTGCTGTGGATCCCCAACAAGAACACACCATACAGCACCCAATGAACGTGGAGGTAACACGCCTACTGCAACAGCTTGTAGCTTCATCTATAACCACCATACCAAACCCACGCGGCCAGCAGGGAAGGCGCCCAACAGTCCTCCACGCTCAGAAAAACCTTCCTCCATGTTTCTAAACGCCCCCTTATCCTCTGCTATACGCACGAAAAACGCCACTCCAGGCTCCTCCATTGAAGGTGCGACCAGAAGAAGAAGGAGGTATCCTGCTGCTATCCAACACTGCGACAGAACTAGCTTCTGAGCTTCAATGCCCAACACAAACCCCAATAAAAGACTCACCCTCCAACCTCACGCGGCCAGAACTATGGCAAGAGCAGGTAAGAAGACAAAATCACAGAAGATTTAGTAATAAAATCCCATTTTGAAATGCAAGCGGCCAGCATGGAGGAAAGTACACGGTGGGTGGGTAATAAACACAGTTTCATTAACTCCCAACAACCGTAATGCCAAACAAGGCACCAAAAGAAAAACAAACAGAATATGGCAGGAGGCCATACACTCTTCCACGCACCCCCCACTTGCCAGGAAACAAATAAAAAAAGGAAACCTTCAACCCCACGCCAACCATAAGGAGTAAGAACCATAAAGGCAGTCGGTGGGTGAAGGCACACTTCCATATTATGAAATAAGGTATGCGTGGATGCCGGAAGGGCTTAGTAAATTTAAATAAAGCAATTTGTTATGCAGATTCTTATGTCTTTATATATAAAAAAATAGATATTCATATCTCCACGCCAAGTAGTCGAGAAGAAAAAGACCAAACAATCTTACAAGTCGGTGGATGAAAAAAGATTAACATGGCCTGAAAAGGCTTAATTTATTCCACATAAAATTTTATTGTTTATTTACACAATTAAAGTATAATTGATACTGATTCATTTATTATCTATTCTTATTACGCTTTAAGACGTCGTGACACCTAAACGGGGTTCGAATAATCGTTTAGGAACTAACACGATAGTGACAAAACAAAATAATTTGATCGAGGGGTCGGGCACAAGAGAGATCAATACTATGGTTGAAAAGCTTGCAAGTAACTAATAACTATATTGCTAAAAGAAAATGACACTAACATAAATAATCGCCAATCGACAAAATAATTTAAAATATTATTTTTATCATTATTTTTTTTTTTTGCATGACTTTTATTAAAAACATAAAATTATTAATCATATTACTAGCGATCAAAAGGCAAGCTCGACAAGGCGAAGACACAAACGTTTCAAAGGAAACACAATGGCATTCAACTCCTAGAAGCATGGTCGTCGCAGAAGCAAGGGAGCGACGATGAACGGGCATTACATTTTTCATCTACATATGCATGGGCATACAAATATTATTGATTCATTATTTAGACACCTAATTGTAATATGTGACTAGCTATTTTTCATGATGAAAAGTGTATTTATATATCATTTATTGGTGTACATTAGTCTCTTATTCATGTAAAGTCCTTGTTTTATTCAAATGTTGACATGTTTCTCTATTCTTCTCTTTCAGCCCCTATTTCCTTCCCCTTTTCCTATTTTCTCTCTCATCCTTTTCTTTTTAGACATTATTCTAGAGATGTGGTAGCATGGTTCTCAAATTCTAGAACCATAACACTACCGGTTCTAGGAGCATTCTTGTGTGCACTTTTGACCTTCTTTCTAGGTGCATCAATGTTTTTCTTCTTCTTTATAACCCTCATATCGTACATTAGCATGCCCAAAAATATCATATTAATGTAAATTCAATAAGTCTTTAACTATACAAACCATATTAGTTCATTTTGAAGATAGAATAAGAAGTTTAAGGAATGGTAATGTTGTAAAAATGAGCAATTCATTTATTAGTGAAACATTCTTGGATGAAAAATATATTTTAAGAATTTTTAGAAGAACACCTAATGTTTTATTTGTTTGCATTGATTGGAAGGATAATGATTGGGACACTTCATTATACATAAATGTCTAGTTAATTGCATTATAATTGGTGTGTTATTGGTAATTATTCAAATTATTAGTGGCCTTGTAATAATGGAGTGGTAACGGATGGCCCCAATAACTCCCTTTGTTTTTATGATGCCATGAAGTGTTGTGGGCATAATAGGATTCTAAGGAAGGAAATTACTTTTCCGTTTTCTCATAATGAATTTTAGAAAGGTGAGAATAATTTTTGAAGCTCATAAGTAGACAAATAGGGCCATAAAACAAGTCCTGCAATATTTGACAGATGTAAGATCATACCAATATGATTGTGGTTGTTTCTTAAGCATCAAGATGGTTCCAATCAAGCTTCTATATTGTTGTTTATTTTATCGCAACCAACTTCACCTCATTATATAGAACTCGTGATGCATACTTGATTTATGTTCATTATCTCTTAAAATGTAAAAAAATGTATTATTTTGATCGCTTGTCGCTACTAAGACTAATAGTTTTAAAATATTTCAAAAATATAATGAATATATCCAAGCAAATCTGATTTGTTAAGGTATATATGTTTGAGTTTAATTATAAGATGTTTTGATTAGTCTTATTGTCTAATCAAGTGCAAACTCACTTTTAACCTTTACAAAGGTTACGCTAGGTTGACAATTACATTTGTGAGATATTCTTCCTAAGTGAAGTTTCCATGATTTAAAATATTTGATATTTTTAACATGTGATAATTTGAGAAATAGATCTATAAAATTATCATCATAATTAATTTGTTGAGTAAATATGATTTCATAATGACTTAAGATATTATTACATGTGGATTGGCAAGAATTAAAATTAATTATATAAAAAAATTGGAATGAGTATTATATTTACAAAATACAATTCCATAAATAAATATACTTTTGCTATAAATAAATATAATTATTCTTTAAAAAAGCATTTATAAATAGACCGTAGATTGAAAAACAAAAAACAACATATATAAACACACTTTCCAACACATTATAATAGAGCAACACTAATTGAATTTTGGTAACAGATTACATATTTTGAATTATATATATATATATATTGAATTTCGAAACTTTCGCTTAAGAAATCCTTCAGGGGTTACGAATAAAACACTAGAACAATTTAGGAGTATGTAACAAATATCTATACATAATAGAAAGGGAAGTGAGAAAATTACTAATGTTCCACACTTCACAACACTTTTCTAAATTTTAGGAGCCAAGAAGGAAAAAAATCTTTGTAAATCAATAACAATGAGTTATTGGTAGATTCAGTTTACTTCCATCATCCATGACCTCGTATTTACAGGCGGATATTCTCCAATGGTATGACAAAAAAATTCAGACCATCTTGGTCTCCACAAATAATTAATATCCAATTACCAACTTGTACAAACACTTAATTATTGTTTAGACAAAATACTGTTATAACAGATCAATTTCACTTGGACTTGTACATAAACACTGAAAGAATCCCAATTGCAGTTGGACTTCTTACACATAAAAAGGAATGCCAAGGAGGACATGGAAAAATTTAAAGAAAACAATTCCTATTTAGGAAGTAAACAAATTCAACTCTTTCTAACACGGCAACTTTTGGAAGGTTAATCTCAACAATAAAATTCCTGTCACTAAAATCACCATTAAAAATTATTCTATCAAATCTAATGTACCTATACACATCTCATCATTATAAAATAGCTATATATCTAGTAGGAAAATATTCATTAACATCCAATCTTTTATCCATGCAGATTATAACAAACGTTGAATATAATATCTTGCTACATGTTAAGAAAAATCTTTAAATTTTAACCCTCCTTAAATACTGATGTCGTAAACAACTGCCTAATTTACCTAGAACTTAATCCCACTTATCCTAAGATCATGTGCTTGAAAACTACCCTTATGCTTCTGGGATTGCTGGTGATCTTTCAAATCTTTTTCAGACCTAAAATCCTTATCACACACACCACAACAGATTTTCTCAGTGTGAATACTCTGATTCCTCCTATTCGTCTGTTTTGAGAGCTTTCTACACTGTGCTTCCAAAGAGTCAAAAATGGAGGAACCTAAGATCCTAGACTCGTAGAGAGAACATTCAACTGGATAAGACTGGATCTTATCATCTTCATCATCTTCTTTCATCCATATTTGCTCCTCATATCTTCTAGCCTTGTCCACTCTTTCCTTTTCCAATCGTTCTCTTCGGCTAAGGTTACCCTTGGCCACCCTTCCCCCTCTCCTCTTTAGCATCCTTAATTTGCATTTTTGGAAACCTAATATCTTTATTCCTAACAAAATCTGCAAATCCACGCACCTCTGTTTCAAACTTTTTCCTCGCCTTCTTCCTCCCTCTGTTATTTTCATCACGCATAAACTTCCAATCCCTTTGACTATGGGCAGCAGTAATGTCAAACCCATCTTCCCACGAAAAATCCTTCACACTGGAAAACTTGATCCAGTAATTATAGAAATGAAAGACTTCACTCTACGGAGTTCCGAGGCTCCCAAACAATGGCGCCGGGACAAAATTCTCGAGCCCTTTTGCACCGGCGAATGCCATCTCCATGTCAAATATTTTCTTAAATAAGTCCCCGTACACCTTAAAAAATCCATCGCCGCAATGCCCTAAGCCTGCGTAAGCTTTAGTTGTGCAATACGACCACAGATTAGCATCCACGCTAAAATCAGTGCGAATGCGGGTGCGAAATCCATATGTGTTAGAAAAACAGGAAGAATCGTAGCAGGAAGTGGATGAATCGGACGAGGAAAAAGAAAAGATCGGTGCAAATCGTAAAGGGAACGTTTGGTGGGATCCGAAAGGGTCTTATATGCTTCCTGTAGATCTTGAAATTTCGCCGTTGCCGACTGATCTGCCGTCACACCAGTTGCAGATGCTTTTGCTTTGTCTGGGTGAATTTGCAAGGCGAGTTTTAAGTAGGCCACACGGATTTCTTCCGAAGTGCAGCTTTCATTTATCTCCATGATCTCGTACAGAGATCTCTGTGTTGGTTGCTTTGAGCGAGCCATCGCTGAAAAAGATGTCGATTTCTAAATTGAACAGACAATGAAGAAGTGAAATAACAGATATGAAATCTCCACAACGAGCAAGTCTTGGATGAATTTGGAGCCACTTTCTTTATTATTCATGTAGTTTTAAATATGCTCTTGGCGTTGCTAAATTTAATGTTGTGGACTTAAATATAGATCACGGTAATGGTAGGATCTAAATTTATAGTTTATGCTTTTCTTTATTGGATAAATTTATAGTTCATGTTTTTCTTTATTGGATAAATTTATAGTTCATGCTTTTCTTTAATTAATTAATGCTGAAGCATTCTATAGAATGTCCGCTATTTTTGTTTATATTTGAGAGGACATATAAAACAAATTACAAAAGTATATATTTAAATCAGTGGTTATTTACAATAGTTTCAATATATTTTTAAATTATTATTTTTAAGTTGTTTAATATTGAAATTAAGTTTATCTTTTTCAATGTAAAATATATATTTAAATTATGTCAAAGTTATTTTAGACTGAAATTAAGTGTTTATTTTATCTATTTCTTTCTATTGCTTTTTTCTATTGTAAGTGGTATAAAATATATTCAAGTAAAAGATACATATGTATGGATGTACATATGAAAAATGATTTTACATAAATAATGTAATACACCTCACCATGGATCTTATGCATCTTGATTACGAAGGTTTGTCTTTCAGATGTAGAAAATGTTTTACTTTAGGATATATCTCAGTTGATTGTGTGATAGTAAAGCATAAAAATGAAAGAGTAAATTGGTGGGAAAATGCTCTCCTAGATTATCTTGTCTTTGATACTAAAGAATATTTAATCACAAATGATGATTTGGAGGAATCGGTTGAATTGGTCCCTTAAAAACCTCTAGGAAAATTTCAGATGTAGGAAACAAAAAAACTTAAGAGCGCTTATTCGGTGAAACAAAATTGTTGAATCAAAATTCAGTGATGTGGCAAAGGAAAATGTTCATATAAATGTCAAGTACATATCAGCCAATTTAAGCACTTGAAATCAAGCTTCCTATTGACGATAACTCAAATGGGTGGAAAAAGGTACGAGCAAGAAAAGTCCAATCTCAAGAAATCTTTTTCCCCTACTTAGTTATTTCTTGCTTGCTTCTTATTGTGCTTAATGTTTTATCTAGGCTCTTAGGCCTTCTTTGTTCTTGGGTAGGATCCCATTCAAAAAACCACAATTTACCTATTATCGAAAAACGCAATACACCTAACACCATATATTGTAGTTCATATTTAAATACATATAGAACAATAAATTAAGATGTAGTTTTATATAAGATTATTTTTAAAGAATTAATTAGTGGTTGAAGGGTGTTTTAGATGAATACATAATGTGTCATAATTATGGATGCGTCTATTATAAAAAAGAGATTACAATGATTATATTAACCATCAAGGCCAAAAAGACCTAGAATAATTTGTATGTAAACAAACAACCTTAAGTAAAAATGATTCTTCTCATATAGTTAATATTGCAGCAATACAATCCTCTCAACTATAAATTATGGTGAGTTTAATTGCATGAATTTTTTCACATATTTTGAGACTCTATAAATTTCGTTCTTCTTTCTAAAAATTACATGGATATGTGAGATGTTGATTTCCTTTCTTGGTTTTTCCGTATAGCTACAACTTGTAAAAATGCAATAAAAATAGGAAATCATTTGAAGGAGGTGTTTTCCCTCCTTTATTATCAAGTCCCTCTATGTAAATAATTATTCAAGTCCATTAAACCAAGTATATTGCAGTTCAATAGCATATCTAATGTAATGCAAGTTCCCAAACCCTATAACTTGCAATGATTTAATCAATTCAATAATAGGAAAAATTTACAAGACCTCATAAAAAAACTTATAGGTAGGGTGGAGAATCTTACTATAGTTTGATTCACTTTGTTGGCAAATCTAGATTATAAAAACCATCCTTCCGAGAGGTGAAAATGGAAAAATTCATAAAACAGATTATTAATGAAATCGTCAATCTAGCCCAACTTCTCTAAGTTTAAAAATTATGTCGGTGAATGACTTTTTCAATTGTCCACTCCATGTGTTAGTCTTCATATTTCACTTTTCAACCTTGAGTTGTCTATTTTATGAAGTAAATTAAAGACATATCTAGGTTGGTCAAGTTCTAATCAGACTAATGCAAGCCTAGATATTGTGAAGTGTTAGTTTTTGAGTGGAAGAGATACTAAGAGCCACACACATACTACAATACCTATCAGAATGAATAAGGAAGGAGAAAACTTCAAGATAAAACTTTTTATTTATAGGCATTATTCTAGGTTGTGAAACCACATCAAAGTATAAAAGTTGACCTTCTAAGATGGAAATTAATCCTCACGATAATGAGATAATATGTTTCCATCTTGTTCGTAGACTAGAGAGAAATTTACATTCTTCAATCCTTCATTATTGGGATAGGATGAACAAGGGAAAATGTCATATCTTCTAGTGTCACGAAGAAGGTTTGATTATAGATATAGAGAGGTATAGATCATTTGACTCTACTCACCCTTGTTATAAAGTTTGGTGGGAGTCAATATGTTGAGTGGGTCATTGGGTTTCTCTTTTTGCTACCATAAAATTTCCAACACCCCACAACACCAATCAGCATCAATAAACCATATATGGTGATGCTACAATTTCCACCTATGCATGATCAGTAAGCTTTCCATGTTAGTTATAGAGGGAACTAGAAAATGGAAAAGTCCATTTATGCAACACCATCATGTTAAGTTTTTGAGGACTATGTTAGTGTGAAGGAAAAGAAACAATAACTTTGTTTTCTTAGCACAATAATGAGTGTAGAGTCAAGACATATTAATTTGTAATCCCTTTGAGGTTGTTTCATGTTTGTATTTTGTAATTCCCTTTGAGGGTTACATATTATTAAAGTAATATTTTTTTGTTTCAACACTTTCTCTCTACATACGCACTTCTCTTCCACTCTACATACACACTACTTTGTAGATAAACTTAATTTCAATATTTTCATTGATTTAATGTAAATTGAATTAATTAAATCTTATTGCATAAGTAACTATTATTCCCTTGATGTAAAAATGCTAATATACAATGAGACACAAGTAATAAGAAAGCAATTATATGAAACCCCAAGCAAGAAGGAAGGATAAGAGGACTTAGCTGATTTTTAGTGAATAGGAAGTAAACCGGGAAGATGAAATACTGAGAACAAACCGAGAAGAGTGTCACGAGAGGCTCGCCAGAGGTTACGAACTCTAAAACAACATAGGACATAAGAGCCCATGGGAGGGTAGGAGCGTCTTGCACTCGGAGTCTAGATCTAGCGCTCCAGTGTTTGTGTAGGTGCTTTGGATCTGCTCTTTTATGTGTGGGATAATCTTCAATGTTGGTCCCTATTTGTCACTTCATATTCTCTTTTCGATTTGCGATGACACCTATAACCTACAAGAAATAAGTTAACCTGCACATATCCATAAACCGCATCAAACCTAAAAAGGAAAATGTAGAATGGGAAGTCGGGCCCGGCCGATCACCCTAGGAGGAATTTGTGACCGAGAACTACACTACGTAATAGACTCCATGTAGTTCTTGTGTGTGTGTGTAGAAATGATGACCTAGAATGCCCTTGTGCAAATTACACAAATGATAGTGGGATAGATATAGAATATAAAAAATCTATAGTACATGTTCTTGAATAGAATAAAATTCCCCTATGGGTGTATGCAAAAGTGATGTATCCCTTGTCCCTTGTATGGATGCTAGATGGATACCATTGAATTTCTTTCTTGCCTTTGGATGCAAGTTTAGGTGATGGTAGTAATGTGTAGTGCTCGATGGTCCCCCATTTTGAAAACATAACTATTTATTTATATGATTCCTTTTTTAAATTTCAGTAATTGACAACCTGAAAGGCCAACCCAAAATTAGTAAAAAGTAATTAAGAATCGAAATGGATCTAAAAGGATAGAAAAATATAAAGAGGGACAAGAGCGCCCAAGAGGATAGGATAACCTAACGCTAGTGTCCTGACTAGGTACTAGTGTCTGAAGCCATATAAATATAAAATAGTTAGATGTCGACAAAAGTGTAAGATGTATAAATTTGATAAAAGTGCAAAAGACAAAGAAACGGGATAAAAGGAGCTGTAAATTACTAGTTTTCTTTCTTAGGAATCATGTAAATGCTAGCATGCTTTTAGGACCTAGAAATGTGCCCAAGTGCATTGATTTTGTGTCTACAGTCATATACATATATATTTCATATGTACCACATCACACACACACACACACACACACACACACACACACACACACACACACACACACACACACACACACACACACACACACACACACACACACACACACACATTCACACACAACATAATTTGTACTCTACAATCTTTTTAATTTTACATTTATGATTTGATGTATGTTATGAATAATGAAAATCATGACCTATAATAGTAAATACATGTATATTATCTTGATAGAATCTTCTCCCTACCCCACAAAGCCAAGTTCCTTCAATATGTAACTTTCTTTAACCCATGGTATTGTAGTATACTACACAATAAAGCGCTACATCCGTTGTCCATGTGAGTGAGTCTCCATTACATGGTATCATACATGCTACGAAATATTATTGATGTTGTGGATAACCCCCAAGTGACAAGTCATTTGTAGACTTTAAGGTTTTTTTGCACCATGATTCATAGCTTCCATGGACTGCAAAGTGTCTATATCTTTCTCTCCTCTCCATGTCCTTATTCATATTTCACTTTTCATAATTCAATCTTCTTAATTCTCGATATCAATATTTTACAATTCATAGAGAGGCATATAAGTTTAAGTTTTGTAGGATATAGAAAAGTAATAATATTTAAGTTTTATTTCGACCCATATTGGACAACGATAAAGTTTCTAAATGTATAATTCATGTTTTTTTAATGAATGTTGAAGCAATATATTGAGCACTAAACTATATAGAACGCCACATCTTTACTCATGTTTGAGAGGAAACATATAGCAAATTGCATAAATGTACATCTAAATCAATGACTACTTACAATAGCTTTAATATATATTTGAAATTATTTTTAAAGTTGATTTTATATTGAAATTAAGTTTACTCTTTTTTAATGTAAAATATGTATTTAAATTATTTAATAATTTTCTTTAGATTGAAATTATGTATTTGTTTTTTCTTTCTTCGTTTTTCAATAGTATAAAATATGTTTAAGAAAAAATACATATGTATGGATGTAGGTATGAAAAATGATTTTACATAAACAATGTAATACACCTAACCACATATATTGTACTTCATATTTAAATACATATAAAAGAGTAAATTAAGATTTAATTTTATAAAATATAACTTTTAAAGAATTAATAATTTATTAAACGGTGTTTTAGATGAATATTTAATACGTCATAATTTTGTAGACATCAATTATAAAAAAGAGATTACAATGGGTCCAGATAATGATAAGCCCAAGCAAAAAATATAGGAACCCTAATGCAAGCCTTGGGTTTGTGGGCGACGGAAACATAGTAGAAGGCGAAAGGAAAATGAGGACCCAAACCTATATCAAGAAAAAAATGGCCTTTCTCAAAATAATGGCAAGGTTTGCGGTGGCGGCCAAGCAAATCTGGACAACGACGCTAGGAAGAAGACTGCAAGCGAAAATGAGAGCTTTTGTTGGATTGGTTTGGATTTTGCTACAAGCGTGAACCCCTTGTGCAAAACAATGGCAGAGTTTCTCTACCCAAACTCAAAATAGGGGTCCATGATGGTGAAGGAAAAGGCAACCTGAGAAGAAGAAATGTCCTCCCTCGTAAAATGTCCTCATCCGAGTAGTAATGGTTATGGATCCGGAAGTGGATGGGGAAACAATGACCTTAATGCGAGATGCCCTCTGCATGGCGGTGGAAGTCGGGGAAGTAGGGAAGTGGATCAACTAAGTGGGAATGGCGGTTCCACAAAATCCTTTACTAAAGTTGTCTCCAATCGAAGGAAAGTACAAGAAATGTTGATAGGCTATTAAAACTAGTACTGAGAAGGATCCGGTGCTAAATATTGAGGAGGATCTATTACAAAAGGTCCTCAAGGAGGAGGAAAATATCTCCCAACTTGGCCTCATTTGCATCCTTCACAAGTTTTGGCCCAAGATTTCTCAACTCCATGATTGGATTTCCCAAAGATGGAGGCAAAATATTAAGGGTAAGATTGAACTCTACCCCTATGTTAAATCCTATTTTATTGTTGTTTTTGAAACCCCTAAGGATAGGGATGTAATTTTTACCAATATTGGGTTTGGGAGAACATGGCCTCATGTTCAAGCCATGGTATCTATCTTTTTATCCTCTCAAAGACTCATTCAATACCTACTCAATGTAAATTCACTTTCCAGGTCTCCCATTATAGCTTTGGAATAAATATTTCCTTATTGCTATAGGAGATACACTAGGATCTTCTGTGAAAGTTGATGATAAAACCTCTAGTCAAACTCATACAACTTATGTCAGGATCCTGGTAGATCTTGATACCTCCCAAGCTCTTCCAGCAGAAATTAACTTACAAATAGGTGACAGACATTTGGTTCAGAGGATTGACTATGAAGGTTTATCCTTCTGATGCCAATAATGTTATCAAACCGTGCATCTATTGGGTGATTGTACACATTCCAAATGCAAGGAAAAATTGTGTAGTGTAAGGATTCTTTACTGCAGAACATATTACGGTCGGTGTCATCAAGACCCAATTGAAGACCGTACAAATCCCTCGACAATTCCCTCCCTCAAAAGGAGTCTCATTCTAACCTCGCTTAATCCTGCAGAGATAGATCATATTTCTTCTACCCAAGTGGTTGATATTGATTCTACGGTGGATGGTTCCCCACCGCCCTCGTCAAGGGTCACATTCCCATCAAGAATCTTAAACTTTCAATAGTTTTGGAAGAAGGAAATGAGGATTGGACAATGGTGGAATGATGGAAGAAAGGATACAATAAACAAAACTCATCAAAGCATTTCGATAAGGTTTGAGTCTTGTCCTATATTGTGTTTTTATCACTTTATCTCGGGTTAGAGGCCTTTTATTTCGGGATGTTTTTTTTTTGCGAGCGGTGTCGTTGGTTGGTTGTGGACATGTTGTATGTTGTTTGTTTCTATTGGGCCGTTTGGCTCCCTTTGTCTTGGTGCTTTTTTGAATATCTAGGATTTTAGACCTACTCTTCTCGTGCCGATTTTTTATATCTAGGTTTTGACCCTTTTGTTGTGCTGGGGCATGGTCCCCATCAAAAAACCATTTACCAGTAATAAAAAAAGAGATTACAATGATGGTCCAACCACCAAGGCCAAGAAGACCTAGGAAAATATGCACAAACACATTTTCTCCCACTTTAAGACTTTAAAAACATTTCTCTTATTTCTAAAATTTTACATGGATATGTGAGATCTTGATCTCCTTTATTGTGTTTGTATGCTTACAACACGGGGCTCATTAGCTAGACAATATACTAACACGTGGGTTCATATTGAGGTAATTAAAATTAATAAAATTAAAGTCAATATACCGGTAGACATGAGGGGGTGAAAGGGTTTAATTTATTAATATTTTGAATCGGGTATTGGGGGTAGGTTAGAGAGGTGGGCCAAAGGAAAGGGAGGTTTAATTTTAATATAAAACTAAAATATTTGAACCCTAGTTTTTAAAAGTAAATACCTTAAAATTGCAAAAGGAGTGTGGTCATAAATTAAATTATAATCTCTTTTTGAATAAAGAAATCTCAATTAAGAGATTCTTAACCAAGAAATAATAAGATGGTAGAAAACTAGGATTGAGTATGCTTTTCAACACAAGTGATATTATTTCACCATCTTAATTATTTGAAGAACTATTGATAAATGATTAAAGCTTAACATTTATAAGGTGATTGGTAATAGGTCTTCAATGGCTTCAAAATATCTTTTGAGAGGAAATGTATATTAAAAAATTGAATAAGAAATATGATATATTTTCTATTTAATATATTAGGGTAGAAATAAAAAGGGGTAAATAAAATTGTAATGGAAAAATAGGTAAGTAAGGTACATGGAAAAAATAGGGGGTATTTTCATTCTAATAATATAACAAGAGGGGGTATTATCAATTGAATAATTAGAGGTAAAAACTAGAATTAAAAGTATTCTTAATACCCTTCGAATGCACGTGCTATACCATACTTTTACTAAGTGAACCCCCATGGCTTACAACATCATGCAAAAATATAATAAAAAATAGGGAACATTTGAAGGATATTTTTTCCCTCCGTTATTATCAACTCCCTATATGGAAATGGTTCTTAAATTCTATCAAACCAAGTATAATGCAATTCAATAACATATCTAGTGTAATGCAAATTCCCAAACCTTATAACTTGCAATGATCTAATCAATTCAAAAATGATAATTTTTCAAGGAACCTACAAAAAAATATATATATATATGATGGTTAATCCTAATGAAGTAGGATTCTCTTTGCTAGTGAATCTAGCAAAAACAACCATCTTTCTAGAGGCGGAAGTGGAAAAAAATCAAAATATAGTTATTAATGAAATGGTGAAACTAGCCTAGCTTCTCTAATTTTAAAAAGTATTTTGGCAAATGGCATTTATCAATTTTCTCTCCATGTGTTAGTCATTAGAATTCACTTTTCAACCTTGAGTTGTCTATTCTGTGAAGTGCATTATAGACATATTTAATTCGATTAAGCTCGAAACAACTTAATGCAAACATGGATATTGTGAAGTGTCGGTTTTCAAATGGAGGAGATACTAGGAACTACACACATACTACAATACATGTTTGGAATGAATAACAAAGGAGACAACCATAAGATAAAATATCTACTTATAGGAATTATTCTAGGTTGTTAAACCACATTAAAATATAAAATTTGATGCTTCAAAACGAAAATTAATCCTCATGACAACGAAAACAAATTTTTCCATCTTATTTTGTGAACTATAGAGAAATTTACATTATTCAGTCCTACGTTACTATAATATGAGGAATAGGGAGAATTTTATCTCTCTAGTGTCATGAAGAAGGATCACTTATATACCTAGAGAGGTGTATGTCATTTGGCTATACTCACCCCTATTATAAAGTGTGTGTGAGTCAACATGTTGAGTGGGTCATTTCATTTCTCCTATTGCTACCACCTATGTTACCACACCCCATGACCCCACTTAGCATCAACAAAATAATAGATGGTGATGCTACCATTTCCACCTTTGCAAGACAATAAGGTTTCTAAGTTAGTTATAGGGGCACTAACAATCATAAAAGTGCATTTCAATAACACCATCATGAAATTTGGGAGATCTTAGTATTAAGGAACAAGAAACACTAACTTTGTTTTCTTGGCACATTAACGAGTGTAGAGTTAGGACATAGTAAGTTGTAAGCCCTTTGAGGTTGTTTCATGTTTGTATTATGTAATTCCCTTTGAGGCTTGAAGATTATTAAAATTATGTTGTTTTGTGTTGATACTTTCTCTCTACGTACATACTTCTCTTCCACTCAACATACACACTACTCCGCCATTAACTTAGTTTCAATATTGTCATAAGCAAATATAGTTTGTAAATGCACCACACACACACACACACCTGCTAACCTTTTTATTATAAACTATTTGTATTTGTACATTTATGATTTGATATATATCACAAACAATGAAAATTGTGACTTATAATAGTAAATGCACGTCTATTATACATATAAAGACCTCGACTTGGTCCATAAAGTTAGGTTCATTCAATGCATCGCTTTCTCCAACCTAGGATATAGTAGTATACTACACAATAATAAGGTACATCCATTGTACATATGCTTGAGGCTTCACCGCACTCTGTAGTATATACACGTCTATTATACATATAAACACCTCAACATAGTCCATAAAGTTAGGTTCATTCAATGCATTGCTTTCTCCAACCCAGGATATAGTAGTATACTACAAAATAATTTTGATGTTATGGATAACCACCAAGTGGTTTGTGAATTTTGAAGGTGTTGTGGCATATTTCATAGCTTTTGCAAACTATGGATTCTATATCTTGCTCTCCTCTCCATCCGATTCTTCATATTTCACTTTTCAAAATTCGGATATGTTGATTCTCAAGATCAATATTTTATAGGTCATAGAGAGGCATATATGTCTTCATTCCATGACATCATTCATGTCGTGAAGTAATGTTGATGTTGTGAATAACCACCAAGTGGAAAAACATCTGCGCAGGAATCATCCTCAAATGAAAGAGGGAAGAAATAGAAATCATAACAACATAAAGAAAATCCAAGGATATTTCAAACTTATTCTCAAAACTATACTTCCTCGATAAAATAATAGAAATATATTATAGAAATTATCTTGTGTATCTATAATAAATATCTATACAAAGAATGTCTTGGTATTTATTATACCTAGGAAACAATATTCTATGTTATTCATAATTGGAACACGAGACAATTAGCTAAACAAGCATAGATTATAAATTTAAAAATATAATAGTGACAGGTTTATTATAAAGTCAAATTGTTCTTAAATATCTTTCATGACGGGTGACCATGGCGTCAAATCTCATCACTACATGTATCTCTTGCAAAAATATTTAATTATTATATATATCTACGAGATAGTGAGCATTGCCCTCTATTTTTCTCTACATGTGTGGATGGGGTCGCAAAGCATTATTACATCTCGAGGAGTGTGCTTCACTTGCTGGAATTTTTTTCCATGTGCAAGTCTACAAGACCATTTGTGAAATGCCTATCAACGTAACTAGTACTAATAAATACTATATATACTATATATATATATATATATATATATATATATATATATATAATTAACTTGTTTTCAAAGGCAAATATTAAATGTAACCTATTATAGGAACATGGTGTGAGGTTTACTATAGATTTTTGAAGTCCCACTTCATTAACCTTAAAGACCAAGTCATTAATTCAACTTTTAAAAGGATGTCATCACGTGGTAGCAGTTTTGGAAATGGACATCAGTAGCCTATTTTTAATTTTGATTGTATACAACCCATAAAAATTGGAGGTGGCTCTAGACAATTATAAATTGCAAAATTAGTTAATTTAATTTGTTTCATATTTAATAATGCGCGTGACGTGCGTAATAAAAACTATAAAATTTATATGTAAAAAATACAATTTACATCGACATAAATCAAAGTGATCATACTATCAACCAATTTTAATTTGACAAGGCCCTTTCAAGTTGAAATTTCAGCGTCATTTTCTGTAAGTGTAAATTGTACCATATGTTTTTCTACAGTAATATTTGCCTTCCTACGTGTAGGAAAAAAATCTTATTCCAAAATAATTAAATATATATTTTATTTCTAAAATTAAAATTGACCAACCTTAAAAGCTCATGTTTATGTACTAATTATAAAATCTGGTTAACCATTTAAACCATGGTGGAGTTTTTACCGGTTACATAATCCAAAATAGTAAAGGCACCCCTGGATTATTTGACGGTCTAGAAAATTATATGGATGTCATTTGGCATTCAAAATTTAATATGCACGTCAAATTTGTGATTATAATAATTATTACAAAATACATAAATTGAGTTAAATTTTATATAAATGTTGTTGTTCTTTGTAATATTCTCCCATAGTTCTTTGACTTTTATTTAATTCTAGATAATAGATTGGACTAATCAATTTCATAGTTTTTCACATATTCATTTTTTCTCCTAAAAATTAATGTTGCAGTAATTAATTTGAATATCCATAAACATCATTAAAATTTATGAGAATATTAAAACATAATTTCAAATTACAATTTAAAAACTTTTATTGAAGAAAATGATAGAAATGGCTCATTTAGAAAAACATATGTAAACTTGAAATTATGTAGAAAATGAGTTCTAGCTACCAACTTAAATCACTATATTTTATTATTTTATTTATATTCCAAAGTTTCTATTTTCATTTATGTTATATTTGTCATGAATCTCACAAATTTATAATGTGTAGTGTCTGTGTATATTTCATTTATTAATTTTCTATATATATATATATATATATATATATATATATATATATATATATATATATATACAATTAAATTTCGAATATACATGTTATTTTGACATTTAAATTAAATATTTATGACGGTCACATTTCAAAAGTGGGTGTATTTTGACATCTTAAGTGACTTAAAACGTCTAAACACCTTGCAAAATCCAAAGAGCAAAGCAATTCACGAACCATCAATTTCGAAGGAGTGGGTAACACTTCTCCAATTCAACTCGCTTAGGACCAGGCCTAGAATTTCAAATTATCTGTGCCTATCAAATCAAAATTCGTTGACGTTTTAACTCTTTCGAGTGGCTGTAAATTCTAGTAATTTTTATAGATATTTCTATAATTTATTCATATATATATATATATATATATATATATATATTAATAGGTATTACACTTTTATATAAACCATGTAAAAAAACTTAAGTTTTTAAAATTTTCAACGTGTCATCACTATCTACGGTCCCTAAAAATTAACCTATAATCTACGGTTAAAATAAACAAAAAAACTGCCTACCGCCTGTCAATTTCAAGCCCGACGACGTGGGGCCTCATTAATTGAGAAGCCGCACGTGGGCTCCATTTTCAAACGAAACCCTCTACTTAACATTACTTATTCAAACCTTTATACCTAAATTATTTCTTAATGTCACAGCCATATGATCATATCATAGAAAATAAAACAGTCGCCGACAACAAATGATTGCCACAATTATCTTGTCCCTTTGGAAGGCGGCAGGATAACATGGCCACTTGCGCCGATCATGCGGGAATCGACATTTCGGCCGTGTTACCCTTTTGACTTGTTATGTCAGTCCACTTCATTTTTAATCAATTTTGGAGTAGATGAGTGGAGTGTGGGCCACCACCCACGACTCCTTCACAGGAACGTTTAATTATTTATTTTTATTATCCTCTCCTCTTTTTCAAAGCAAATAATCCTACAAATTAGGTAGCCGCCCTGTCTGACTCATTTTTACCTTGAATTTTCAGAGGAGCTTTTGTTATGGCTATGAATGATCAGGAATGCGATACAGCGTTGGGTTTAGCCGTAAGGACACATTTTAATGGCGGTCTCTCAATTTCTACTCAGTCAGATCCCTCTACCTCCATCTTCTCTCCATATTTTTCATCATGGAAGAAGAATTCATCAGGTAAATTAATAGCTTAGTTTTGTAAGGCCCAATTGTTTTGATTTTGTTTTTTATGGAAATCTAAGGCGTGGGATATAACTCCAGATCGAGGATCGGCAATGGCAGAGCATGGTTCTGAGCAATATGACGATACCCATAGCTTATCTCCTTTCCATGGGGATTCCAAACTCGTGAACCATCAACCCAGCTATGGCATGAGTATCAAGAGAAAAAACGATGGAATTAGTGATGAAGAAGAGGAAGGTGGTGGTGGAACAAGGAAGAAACTCAGACTCTTGAAAGATCAGACTGCTCTTTTGGAGAAAGCTTCAGACTAAACAACACTCTCAATCCTGTAAGTGTGCCTTACAAAACTCTGATGTTTTCTACCATTAATTAACTTAAACTCTCTTTTTTTCTTTTGGTTGTGTGTTTGATCCCTCTCCCTTTGGCAATTTTTCTTAACATTTTTTCGCTTTTTGCTGTTCACATGCATGCAACTGTGGGACGTTTTCAGGAACCTTCCATTCTTCACAACAACACATTACATTGTTATCTTATAATAATCTTTTTAATTATGGTTCAATAGACTATCTAAGAACAGACATAGTAATGTTTAGATACAACCAGTTTACCATTTTTTTGTTGGATTTATCATTGATTTTTTAACCAGTCAGCCTTGCAAACATATGTGAAATTTAGGCTGAGTGAATTTATTTTATGTGTGCACGTGTTCAGAAACAAAAGCAAGCCTTGGCAAAGCAGCTGAATCTTCGCCCTCGACAGGTTGAAGTTTGGTTCCAAAACAGGAGGGCAAGGTACCATCAATCCTCCCTGCAATTCAATTGATATATCATAAACCATAATAATCAAAATAGTTAGAAACTGAATTTATTTCATGATATTTGCAGGTCCAAGCTTAAGCAAACCGAAGTGGACTGTGAATTCTTGAAAGGCTGCTACGAGTCTTTAACGGAGGAAAACAGAAGACTACAGAAAGAGTTAGCAGAACTGAGATCTCTAAAACTTTCAGCGGCATCTCCGTTGTACATGAAATTTCCAACACCAGCTTTAACAATGTGTCCTTCCTGTGAAAAAATTGTAACCTCCGATAGCATTAGGCCTTTTACTTCTTTGCCCAAACCAGAACGCTTCTATCCTTCGTATACTTCTCATTCTTCAGTAGCTTATTGAATGTATTATAATATATGTACAGTCTATGTCATATTAATCTTTGACTAAATAAAAAAACTTTCAACCAGTCAAATAATTTTCAAATAAAATGGATTTAAATTTTTTGGTTTATTTGGTTTTCATTGGCCATTACCTTAAATATCTTGAAAACATCAATGTAAAATATACGTCTAGATATCTGAGTATACTACTATAATAATAATAATAAATAAATATAATATAATAAGTTTATTATACTTCAATAGATATCAGTTTTAAAGATTCTTCTTTTAGATTTTTCACATACAATTTTAGTTAATAACTTTATTAAATTATCTATCAATTTCTCATTGACTTGTGGTACATGGAATCATTTAGATGTGCAAGTGTATCAGTTTAGACAAAAATTTATTCAAGACAAAGGGCCCAAATATTATTATATGACTAAGATATTACTATTTTTTAATCGACTTTTCAAAGCAAAAACATTTAAAGTGGCACTCCAACAAAAATCAAAATTATAGATGAACTATCATGTGATGTTCAAATGGATGTCAAATTTGTATTTGAAAATAAAAATGAGGAACTCACTCCATTATAACCTTGACTACCATTGTAGGAAAGCTTCTCGATGTACTTAGTGATTAGATAATTTTTGGTTTGTTATGATATGATATTTTTTATAATTTTTAATTATAACGTTAACATACATAGTAACATGCATATTAGATGTGATGAGTTTACTTTAATAAAATAATTATTGTAATAAATTTAATTCAATAAAACAATTGACAACAATTTTTTGGACTTCAATTTTTTAATAATCTACTTTAACTAATCAAAAAAATTATTTTAATAACAAAATTTATATTTCTAATATTTAGATATAAACAATTTTCTAAAAAAACAAATTCAAATTTTTGAGTTTTTTGGTTTTTAATATTAATCTCTCTAGGGGAAAGGAAGTATTCATTGTGCATGGATCAATGGTGGGGAAGGTATAATAATATGTGCATTAAAGTACTAATAGTTGTTTCAATTAATATAAGTACATGTCATGTTTACAACTAAAAATTGAATAAAAAGTATCCAATAGAGTAGGTCACATCAAAAATCAAACCAATCAAATGATGCTAGCTATGTAGACTTAACTACATGACATAATCCTCAACTAATGGTCCACCTTAAGATCCTATTTAAAATTAGCTTATTTAAATACCTTTAAAAAGTATCATCTACATGTTTTAAATATTTGAAAGGAAAATCATATATTAAAGAAGTCGCTATTTATTAAAGGGTATTTTTTGTAATTTTATGAAATTTAAGTGGATATATACACCCCTTAATTTAGGGTCCACAGTCACTAGGTCCTTTCCTTAGTGATTATATTATTTTTAGTCTTTATTATAATATAGTTTTTGGTAAATTGTTAAACTATAAATTGAAAAATCGACACATATATACTAGCATTAAAAGCAAAATTTTTTTAAGTAATTGTCTCTTTAATATCGTATTTAAGTATTTGGAATTCTCTTTTCTATAATTGTAATTTTCTCTAGCAAATTTGAAATTCTCTTTTTATACTTCTAATTTTATTCAACCAACTATTTTGTATTTTTACAAGACATAAACTTATCACATTAGGACCCTTATTTTTGATTCTATGTTGAGTGTCTTTATTGAACATGTGTTATACTCAAATGAATGTATCCTAAATCACAATTAGATGTTTATGGGATTTCTAAATGAAGTTCAAATGCAATAAACTTTGTAGGAAATGTAAATACTTTTAACATGTCTACTTTTATATCCTTTTTATTTTTGGTTTCTCTAGGTATAAAAATAGTTGGTTACATATATTTAGCCTTAATGTTGTCCAATAAGTGACTTTTATAAAGTATTTAGAATGTCGATATTTACTATTGAGAATGTAGTTTGTTAAATGATTATTACAACAAAGTTTGAAGTTTGAACCATCTTCCTTCTCGAAGAGAAATTGGGAAAAATTTATATCTTTAGTTGTTGGTGGGGACATGACAACACAATTATTTTAAATTGCAACAATAAGTCTACATGTTTTGGTTGTATTTCAAAAACACTTGTATCCTACGTAAACAACTTTACTATTTTGGTATAATAGATGACTATTACGATGAAGTATGAAGTTGAACCATCTTCTTTAATAATTGTTTAAGGCATGACAACACATAATTATTGTGAGCTACATTAAGCCCACATATTTTGATTGTCTTGATTGTCAACTACATTAAGCCCACATATTTCGATTGTCTTAATTGTGAGCTACATTAAACCCACATATTTTGATTGTCTTCAAAAGTTTCATGTACTGTATAATTGATTATTGTAGTAAAGTTGGAAGTTGAGCCATCTTCCTACATTATTTAAAAAAGGAAAAAATCTTTAATTGTTGGTGGAGACATGAAAACACATAATTATTATAATGGACATTGAGCCCACATATTTTGGTTGTATTTGAAAGTTGTGTGTGTAAAGTGCACCGACTTGACTTAAATGTTTTCAATTCATTGGATTGAATGTGTGCATGTACTCCAATTTCCAAGCTACTTTCTTTTTAATCTTTATTTTGGGCCGAAAGAACATACATAATAACAAAGTTAAAACAGGTTATATCTTCAATGATTTTAAATAATTAACAGACAGTGTGGCAGTATCGCTCTTCACATGGAGGGATATGAAGCATTTTAAAAATCATGGACGAACACAAGCTTCTCATTTACTTCTTCGTAACCGTCGTGAGGGACACGCCTGGAATTTAATGGTCTGTGGTCTGTTTGTGATTATTTGGTGCGTATTTCACAATTTAAAAACTGATAGGCCGTACAATTTGACCAGCTGATTTTTTAGTAAATGTAAATTTTACAGTCCATATACAAACACATTGTATTTTTCCGTTATTAGAGCATATAAACATTTATTAAAAACTTTAAAAAGTTATGATATAAAACTTTTTAGAATGATTGTTCTAAAAAGTAAGCCTGGCTCTCATGTTCGTCACGTTGGACACCTTTGGTTTAAGGTGGAGTTATTATGGTTGGCTTTTCTCTTGCAAGCTGGAGTATCATGGTGCTTCTTACTATTCAAGATAACTCACAAAATTTAGATAGGTAAATTAGTGTAGAATTTTAGTGGAGGAGCTTTCTACTTGGGGGTCTTCCTTTCGAAAATGATCCACCACCGCTCCTAGATACTCTCATGTTTTGTATTATGTAATCTGGTTTATTTTGGGTTATGAATTTCGGTGTTCTCTTAGTGCCATGTGTTTCTCCAACCTTACCTTTTGGGACTTGTCGGTTATGATATTGTTTTGTTGTGTGTTTTTTTAGTGTACTATTAAGTTACAACTTTACAACCACCTTTTTCTTATAACCATCTTCTATTTTTTGTTTTTTTGGATAGGGTAAAAATGGTTTGGTTTTAAGGGGATCAAAAAACTCCGAATACAAAGGGAGAAAGGATATGACGATGACACTCAAATGAAGAGGCCTCTACCAGCGGCTAAATTAGAACAAAGAAAGAAACAAAATCCTGTACAAACCGAAAGATAGGCAACTAAGCATAACATGGTACAAAGTGATTATCCTTGGGACTCATTCCCATGAGATCTTAACTGCATTTTATGGGGATTTTGAGCATTGTTCATTTTCTTCCTATTCCCCACTGTAATCCATCCATCATCCATATTCAGATTTACATTTTCCTTGGAGTGAATCAGAATGACAATTTCAAGATTCTCCTTGCATTCAAGAGGAGGCGTATTTCCCCCAACATTTGAGTCCTTCAATAATCCATTTTTAAAGTGACTAGAGGCCAACCCCGTAGGTGACTGCTTATCCAAAGTAGGTATATCTGGTCCTAAATCCCCCTTAGCATGTGACTCTGGACTCCCAACCGGCAACTCTTCAATGTCGAGTCCTCCAAGAGAAAACAGGATCACCACCCACAACCAGCACACTAGGTCGTGCATCCTACCACCAAGAAACTTGGCCATTCACCTTGTGTTTCACACTCTTACATTCTCAAGCCAAGTGACCCAAGCCAAATCATTTCCGACACCTGAAGGGTAATCCTTCATAGTCCAATGACTGAAACCAAGTTCGATCTAAAACCTTAAGATCAATCGAAGCCGACAAACCCACCGATGTATCAAGATCGACCAAAATATGGGTATAGGTAGTATGGGTATAAAGTTCAGTTTTGGTATCAATGTCAGAACATTTGCCCGAGGCATTACCAATCAAATATAGAATCACCTCCCCCCGAAATTGTAATGGTAGATGAGGCAATCTGACACAAACAGGTTTAATGAAACGTTTCAGTAGTAGGGGTTGAAAGAAGGAAACCACGGCTTCATGAGCAGCACATGACTCTGAAGTTCCCAAAGCGTGGATAAAATTCTATCTCTATTTTCAATCAGTTTGAAAACTACAAAGAAAAACCTCTGGCGCAGGGATAAATATCGACTCTACCTTCCATGATTGGCAGCCATTGAGAAGAAATCCAGGACTATACTTGCGGTAGACCCGGCCACAGTCCATTAAATATGCAAATCAACCCCTTTCTGAAAAAAATATTCTCAGCTTCAATCACCTGCGCACCGAAGGTCACTTAAGGAGAGCTAGCAGCAGCTTTGAGGGGTTTGTCATGCTTCCCCTGCAACACCTCCCGGAAAGAGGAATTGAAGCCATAGCATGAGACTCCATGCTGCACAGAGGAGTAACAGGCTTTATTGAGAAGGCAGAGCCATCCCCAACAGAGACACCCCCATCGCCAATCTTAGGTAGCAAACGAGCAGAAGAATCCTTGAAGCAAGCCCAATCTTTTTCCATTCCACACTATCTTTTGCTACGATATAAAACTTCCCGCTTCCTATGCCATTTTCTTCTAATATCATCCATTTCTATATTATATATAGAATCTGTAAAATTTAATATGTAATTAACATATAATACACACATTCTTCCCGAGCATGAGAATGGTGGTTTACTTATATAAGTGTTCCACATTATAATGAAGTATTGCATTTATATTGGAAAAGAAATGTTAAAATTTTCAGATATACTTATATCAAGCTCTTGTTTGCAATTTAATTGCACCAGAATTTGTAGAATACAAATATATGATAATTACATCGATAGGCATATTTACAGTGATCCTTAAGCTCGTAAGGTACAGATTTCACGACTTTCATTCTCTCCGACATGTTCAAGACCTTAGAATGCACAAGGGTCGTAGATTACCCGCATTTCTCTTTGTCGATTGATCACCATCGGATGCACATGAACCATTGATCAAGCCAATCCACTACACATTAGGGTTTCAAAGATTACAAGCGGGGTTTTCCCCTCTTGTTTTGGAGCACCAACAATTTTATTTCGGTTTATGGCAATAGAAGATGCTTCCTCTTTTTTATTTCAACCTATATGTAATGTGCCTTTCATGCATGAAGGGGTCAAGCCTACCAAGATAAAGAAGGGATCTACAAAAATGAGAACAGACATTCGTAAAATGTTTCATTTGCAAGTGTCCTTGTATATATTTATGTAAAATGTGGAAGAATGCAAAATCATGTGCATTATTTGACAAAATGCTTAAACAAAATATTGTCACATGGTCCTGCAATAATTTCATTCACTTGTATCTTGAATGAAATGCCCTAATAACCATTTTGGGAGTCAATATGGTCATCGTATGCTATATGCGAGATGAACGAGCACTATAAGAGTTATAAATCTTGTGCTTCATCATCCCATGAAGGTTTTCCATAAACATTATCTAGTGTTGAGGGAAAATGGGGCCATTGAGCGTTTGTAGACATATGCGTTGCTATGGGGATGTCTATGAAGATAGGGTTATCTTTGATGTGCATGACATGTCTCATACAAGATAAATGACATATGCTTGACAAAATGATTGTATGAAATATATTGATATCGGTTTATTGAGAACCTAAAAACTTAAAATTTTGAAGAACTCAACAAGTAAATAGAACATGAAGAAAAATATAGAGGATGGTAATGTTGTTTAATTTAGTATTAGGATAAATTTAAGCAGATATTGGAAAATTAGGACTTCAAAAAATTGGGTAGCTAACATCAATGAAAAATGATAGAAACATAATACAGAATGAAATTGGAATTTGATCTAATGTAAATATTGGGGTACCATTTGTATAAAAATGTAATGGTTTCTTTTTGTATATTTTTCCTTTATTGATTTTAGTCAGTTTTTTTATAAAGGAGTTTATTGGAACTCAAACGATTCTTTTCATTTTCTATGGTTTAGTTTATCTTTAGGAGGACAGTAAGAGGACAAGGGTAATTGTGTTCTTCTTCCCAACCGAGTAAGAGGACAAGGGTAACTATGTTCCTCTTCGCAGCCGAGTAAGGTGTACATTAAATTCATATTTGAATGTGGTTTAATTCATATAGATCTATATTCTTGTGATTGGTAATCTCAATATTTGTTCGGATGTATTTTTGTTTGTAGATAGAGATGTTCAAAATTTAAACCCCACTATATTTAGAGCTGCAGCATATTATTTCACGAGAATCTTGACATTAATTATATATATATATATATATATATATATATATATATATATATATATATATATATATTTGTTTTCCTTGTATTTTGTTTGATTTTCAATGAAACTGATAATAGATGGCATTCACATTCTTTTTGTTCGGTATTGCCTTATTGGGTGGAAAGACAACAGTGGGGATTCAGACATCATCCCAAACTTTTTGATTTAGTAGAGATTTTCCCGTAAAGTAATGCTTTCAATTTTATTGGAGCTTCAAATCTTATTTTTCAAGAAAATCAAAGAATCCTGTACAAGAAAATCAAAGAATCCTGTATAAAATGAGTAAATATTATTTGTGCATTGCATTGAATGAAGGGTTTAGCTCAAGTATCATTACAATAATATCCAAAAATGATGCATTTTCTATGTTTTCTTAAATTCTAGAAATGCAATCTTCATTTCTTAAGGCTTACGTGACATCCATGAATCTGCAAAGTGCAATAAAATCAAAATCATTTCACCAGATGTAATGAACAGGGTTTAACTAGATCATTCCACATTGTCTAGTACCCATGCCAAATCAAGATAATTGGAAAGGAGATTTTTGTGTATAAGTTTCCGTGATAAATTGATTTTGGATACAGTTGAGAACATTCTTTTCTATGATTTTGCAGTGAGAAAAAGATTACTTTCATCAGCTGTATAGAGTTGTAAGAATAATGTGACTTCACTTTTCCTTCTCTGTTACAATCATGTTGCTTCAAAAAGTAGTAGAAAGTGGCCTAGACTCGTAAAAATTGTTTAATCCAGTTGAATCGCATGCCATAGTTCTTTCTTGGAAAGGGCATGAGATTTTAATATCATCTATTTTCCATGGTCCACATTATGTTTTAGCCGAAAAGAACCCAATGATGATTTGAAATTTGTATTCTCTTATATGCTAATATTACCCAAAAAAGTCTCCTTCATGGATTTCATTTTAAATATTGTTGGAATAATGGTCTATTTATATGGCAATTTAGTGTGGTTTATAACAATTTAAGCAAATTTTGATTAAGAGAAGAGCTACTAGAAAACGGGAATTTTGTTCAATGTTGAAGTTCTGAAATTCTAACAAACATGTATGTTGAATGTGGAAGCATATAGAACGTGCATGAAATGTTTGACACAATTCTTCACAAAGACACAGTTTAATAAGAGCAAATATTGTGCGCGCCTTTGTTAACATTTAGAGTGTTTCTATCTACTACTAACATCAAGAGAAAATTGAGAAAAAAGTTAGAAAATTTACATATGCACGATGAATAAAACTACACATTACAGTTTTGTAGTTTTCATCACTAATTAGTGGAGAATTTCCTTGTAATTATTTGTGGTAGGAATTTAAAGGTGAAGGTAGTGAAATCTTGAAGGGTCTTGAAGATAGTCAAGTAACACATAGTGGAAATTTTACATGTGGTTTTCGTTAAATAATTTTTCCAATAAGTATACATCAATTTACTTTTTATTTAATTTAATCTTTTTTTTTTAAAATCTTTAAATAGAAGAAGATCCAAGGAAATTGATTATTTTCACTCTTTTTAGAATTTGATTAGGTTTTCACACTATAATCAAAAAGGAATGAAATAAGCATTACATAGGATTATTCTGATTAATTAACTTCCAACATTAATCATTCAATATCATAACAACGTATTAATACTTGCAAAAAATGTACATGATATAATAAAAGTTCACAAACACAAGGGATTGAGTGCACTTGGCTGATTAAATATGATTCCGGACTTATCGGGGTGGTGATTTGAATGATGAAGCAAGGGTGTCTAGACTTGAAATTGCTTTAGCACTAGAATCGTAACCTAAAAATGATCCTAGGTAGGACCATACATTAGGGGTAAGAACAATTTTATGGCATTTACCTATTTGTTGGTCTTGACCCTATTCAAAATAGTGACTTGAAACTTTTTGGATTTTTCTCTTGTTTGAATCTCTTCATCACTCTTTGTCGAACACTTTCGGTCACCATGAGAGGGCCTTTGAATGCTCTTCTCAATCGTTAAAACCCAAACCATGGATAAAATTTCTTACAAAAGAAACATAAGTTAGGTTGTGGTCACCCCTATGCACTGCTGACGTTGGAACTACTCCAAAGAGGACTCAAACCACACATCGTTCTCCACCTAGCATGTGGTATCTAGTGGTAGAGCAATCATATTTGACATCCTTTCTTTAATAAAGATTGAATTGAGTTTCTCTCTTCCAATCTACTTGAGTGCTTACAAAAATGGGAAGCAGTCCCCTAGACCTAGTGGGAAGCTTCATATTTGTAGATGGTGCTACCCTAATCAATGTGTAGATGTATTTTCAGAGAGTAGGGATATTTGGGTGCTTTTTACACTAAATTATGTGATAGCTTTCCATAAGAGTGATAGGTTCTAAATGAAGTGATTTTCACTTGATTAGATATTATTCCAAATGTGATTTAAGTTGTCAAGGCCAATTGAGAAGGAGTAAATGACCAAAAGAATAATTTTCAACTGAAATTTTAGGATCAAAACAAACAAGGTCAAAACCATACAATGGGTTCGAAATGTATGGCATAAAATGACCCTACCGTACATTTTTGACTCAATAAGAGAAACATGATGTGTGAATTTTTAATCTAATAAGTGGAGTTTCTTTGGTTTTCTTGCATTCAATTCTCATAAATTGTCGACATATGAGTGTGTATGAAAAAAAAGCTAGACAACATGCCTAGGGATATGCGAGATAAGAATGGATAAAGTGTACTTATTTGAGTAAGAGAGCAATATCAATACTACAAAGTGTTAGAGAGTATAATTACCAAATTTGAGTGTCTACATTTTCCCCCTTTAAGTATGAAATGAAATTACATTCTTAAAGGAAAAGATACCTAAGTGTGTAGACACACTTTATCTTCACTCGATGTTTGTTTTGCAAGATCACGTTGTATTAGTGTTGGCATAGTCCATGATGAAACTTGCAACACAAAGTGTAGTCAATGTCCATGATAAATAATTGAACTTTAACTCAAATGTAAAGATGTAATGTAAATGAAATTTGAAACTGTAAATATTGAAATAAAGAGATGGAAAATGTGGAAGGAATGCACTTGTTAATTTTACAAAGGGAAGATTTTCGTTCCTTGCTTGTGTTTGGAGACTTTGATTGATGAAAATTTTTTAAGGATTAGGGGTGATCAGTCCCCCACTATGTCAAGATATGTAATAGTATTAGGTGTATGGAACCCAACACACAAATGTGAAAAAGAGAGAGGAAGAAAGAGGAGCAAAAGAACCTAGTGAAGGAAGAAGACCATGTATCAAATTCATTCAAAACTCTAATATCTTCCCCTTTAAGTGTAAGAGGAGAGGAAGGACATCCTATAAAGCACTTAGCCACTCTGATACCTTCCATGAACTCGCATACCACACCTTTGTAGATGGATCTAGGCCTAATTTTGTAAATTAGGACACATAGTATGAGAATGAATTGCCCCATACTCTACCCATGTGTCACACAACTGAGTAGAACTAAATATATCTTAAATGTAGCTAGAGAAAGTTGACCCATGACCCTTATATCCCTTAAACTAAAACTTATTGTTGTGGAGAAGAAGGAATGAAACATTTCATTCCCCCTAAAACTAATATGAACTAATTCATCGAGTCCGAAACTACACACACACACACACACACACACACACACACACAGAGGTGAAAATATGAAATGGATTAGAAAATTGTTGTAACTAGCCCTGGGGAAAAATGTAGAAATGGGTTAGGATCATTTTTATAGTCTTAATTGTACTTTACAATTTGACCTAATGTTTGCTTTGTTGATTTTTGTGATAGATGTTGTTTCTAAGTATTTTTACTGTTCATGCATGTGTGTGACCCCATAATTATTTATGTGTTTATTGTAGGTGTAGACTATACTCATATGAATTCCCCCTATTTCTAAGTGCATGTGATAAAGAGATTTGATCATTCGTCTCAAAATAATATAGATGTGTAACCATGTTTAATAAGTCTTATAATCTACATAGAAAACATGTGAATGGCTGATGTGGTGGCCACCAAGAAGAACATGTACCTACAAAGAGGATGCACATGATGAAGACCATGACACACAACAATATCAACAATAGTAAAAATAATAATAGTAGAAACAATTTAAACAAGAGAACTAGTAGTAACCGGCAATAATAATGCATATGTAAGTTAAAAGATAATAATGCAAATAGGTCATGCAAAAGGATTAACGCCTACAAACATGGGATACCCCGGAGTTTGAAAGTTAATCAAGGCCCTTTTCTTGCAAACAAGAAATGCAATGTCACACAAGAAAGGCATGATGCCAAAAACATGGGACACCCAAATTTTCACAAAACAAACAAGACCCCGAGGCCATAATCAAAGTCAAAAACAAGTATCTACACACATAAATAGTAATCATGTATAGAATATTAGAGTATCATGATGTGATGAAATGACATAGCAAGTGATATAGAAGAGCATATGAAACCAAAATTTGTCAACACTACACAAGACACATGTGTTAGTCTTATTAGTTCAAAAGATAAAAAATACACTATATATGTAATCAAGCATAATGAGGAAGTGAAAAAAATACTATAATGAAATAATAACACCTAGATTATGTGGAGGGATGCCCCCTAAAAAATATGTAAGGAACAATGATAGCTCCCATAATCATATATCAATTTGTATGTCATGCATCATGCTTAATATACCCTTTGAACACATGTGAGTAATGAATAAATATGCTATCTATCAAACCATAAGGACAAACAACATGTATAGTGTAAAGTGTTAACAATGTATGCTAAATAAATAGGTCTTGAGTTTTACATATTTGAAAATATTTGAATGTTTATAATTTTGTGATTATATCAATTTTTTGTATTTTCTAGATCATAGCGATGTACAAGAAAAATGATGTAGGTATATGAAGTGTAATACATCCACATGTACAAGATAGTCATAGATTTCTTCATAAACCAACTATCAAGCATGGCTAAAGGATATACTCCAAGGCCCATTCGTTTAGTGACCATGTAAGGGCCCAACCAATTGGTCTTAAATTTACCTTTCAATTCACTCACACTGTTAGTGCTCTTTTGATTTTATTTAATACTTAAATCATGAACCTATGATTCATGTGAATGGAATCTCTTGTTATAGATGCATTTAATGCGGTATCGTAAGGCTTGAACCCACAAGTAGAATCAATTAATTCTATCTCATTCAATCACTTTTCATGATGGTCGTTATCTTTAATGAAATCTTTTGAGAAAACACACAGTCACGAGATTTCTTATTCTAAGGGAAAGATATCCTCGATCTTGTAAACCAAAGAGAAAGGAGTATGATTGGTAGGTGTATGGGAACTCGGTAAGATAGGCCCAAAGGGAGTAAAAATATTATTTTTCCAGTCATTACCATATTTATCAATGGTTTTGCATAAGATTTTAACAATATTTTCATTGGTATCTTCATCCGGTCATTAGCTTATCAATGGTAAGGTTTGGAAAAGGTGTGTTTAATTCAAAACTTGGAACAAAATATTTTGAAAATACGATTCCTAAAAGATGGTCCATTGTCGATATGAATGGCCAAGGGAACCCTAAAATAAGTGATAATATGTGTAAGTAAGAAATGAATAATTTCATCTCCAATGGTAGTTTATAAAGGTACTGTTTCAATCCACATAGTGAAATATACTATAGCCGTGATGATAGATTTATTTCCATTTATGGATTTAGGGTTAACCTTGTCAATTAATTCAAAGGCCCATATATAAAAATGCCATGACGAAATGATGAGTTGTAATGTATGATATGGGGGGTGATTAATGTTGTTATGTGTTTGACATTGATCACATCATTTAGTGATTTTGTGACAATCTTGACATGTGGTTTTCCAATAATATTCTTGTTGTAACGTATTTTAAGATATGGATTTTCCACTAAATTGACCACCCCACTCATTATAATGCAATTATGATAAGGCTATTTGTACATTGTCATATCCTAAACAACATTTTTTCATGTAAAATATCTAGCCCAAAAATGCAAAATTTAAAACATGACAACTTAGCCATAAGTGTAAACTTGCTTCAAAATCTTCTGAATCCTCGTAATTTTGTCTTATGTGTTATGATAATATTAACCTTGTGGGTTATCCTAATGAATTGAATAAATATTTATAAGTTTTCCAAATGGTGTGTTGAGTTTCATTATTCCATTCAAAAAGTATGGCGAAGACTAGTTCGTCAAGTAGGCCTAAAAAGGTCAATTTTGGTCTTTTCAGGGCATGTGTGCATCCTCGGGAGGATTATGAAGAGTTCATAAAAATACATAGGTGGCATTGGAGATATTTGTATGTTTTAGAAGTATTTCAGTAATATTTAGGAAAGATTGGTGATTGGCGAAGTCTGTCTGTAAACACATGTTTTCAAAGTGTAACAAACGAATAGTCAAATTGTGAACCCGAACTTCTCTCAATGATTCGGAGAGCTTTTAAGGAGTTAGGAGGAAAAATTATGAAATGGAAATCTTGGATAATCATCTACATTGTGGAAAAATCAAATTTGATCCAAGGTCTGTTATTTTCTTAAGGCAGTTCAAACTTTGCAGGTGTGCCTCACTATCCTCGACAAATAAAATTGGTCATTTTTTAGATTTTAAGAACAAAATTAAGATCTGAAACCTACTTCATTGGTCTTATAATGGTATTTTGAGTTATATTCATATAAAATTACATCTAAAAATTCCATCCTAAGCCCCCATGATGAAGATTTCATATTTTCAGGCTATTTTGGGTAAGTCATTGTAAAAATTGGCTTTCCAAAAAAGGTAAGGTACAATTTTATGTCCATTGTGTCCTTTTTCCACAAAGGGACAAAGGGGATGATAATATTCTCCCCATTCCATCCTTGTAACCACTCATGTGCAGTCAAGACAACCCAAGTTGAGTCAAAGATGAGTTAGGTGAGTGTTTCCCATACTTAGCCATATTTTTCATTGTGCCACATGTCACCATCTTCCTCCTAGGCACACTTTTTTATCCCTCTTTCCAAAAGAGGACCAAGAGGATAAGAAAATGTACCTCATTCCAAATTTAATCCCCTATGCACTCACATGACCCTCTGTTAGGCTCTATAGGGTTGTTTTTCACCCCGTGCTCAACCACTCAACCCATCATGCTCAAACTAGCTTTCCAAATGTGGTAAGGAGAATTTTTTGCAAATTTTGTCCTTTTTCCCAAGATGATAGAGGGGATAAGAAAATTCACTAAAACCAAGCACTAGTTCCGATCACTCACGTGACCTCTCTCAACCCGCAGGTTGTTTCGCTGCTCCTCCATCTACCTCACACTTGCTCTAATGCTACCACTTGTCATCATATTAATATACGACACCTTTTTTGTCCATGTTTTCCCTTTTGACCACGATAAACTAGGTTTTAACTCCACACAAACTCGTGTTTTGAAGTAGGGTCAAACCATACTCAAAAGTTAACATAAAACCGAAATATATCTTGTTTTTATGTCATTCCTACTGCATAATTCACCCATCCACCATTAATGTTGTTGAAAAACATCCATTTTTACTAGATATGCTAGTAAAATTCTTCCAAAATAGCCATAGCCTTGAAAACCAAGATTTCTTCATATCTCACTAACCGAAACCCAACTACCATGAAATTTTACAAGATTTCTCTACTCTCAAGTGCCTTTGAGATGATTGTATATACATACTAGATGATTCCCTATATATTTCATACAAAAATTTGAAACCCTACCCCAAAAAGTTTCTTTTTCAATTTCCAAGAGTTCCAACGATTGAAAAATAGTGAAAATCGAGTATGTGATCCCGGTGTGAGGTTGAACTATCATCACCAATCCGGAACTATAATAATTCTTCATCGGGAACTCCTCTCGCTATGGTTATTTAATAATACACCTTTAGTTTGGTGGATGTAACGGAAACAAAACAACAAACATAACACAAGAATACCATAGACTATGATAAGAAGGAATGATGATAAATCTGAAATATCAAAGTAAATTATAATATTAACATGAAATTGTTACAATCTCACCCATGAGGTACTTCAAGTGTTATTGAATTCACTTGCCTTTCACCAAGACTATGGGAGAAACTTTACAATTACACCCCTTAATGGCTTCTTCAACACAACTTTAAACCGATGGCTTCCTTTATACACTTCCTACAATATTTCTCACTACTTCCTTCTATCGGACGCTACTACTAATTATACTTAACAACATCCTATCCCTAATACATATATTAATGAAATAGAAATTACGGAGAAAATTTTAGTGTCAACATCTTCCCCCTTCTAGCTTCTACTCCGTCCTGAGTAGACTCTTCCGGTGCTTGGAAAATATTCAACTTGTCGTGGTTGACTCATTTCGTAATGGGAGTGCCATCCAATTCCTCCAACAAGACGTCTTATTTTCATGCACAACTACTATTTTTAGGGCCCTATCCATTTTGGAAGAAATTTTCTTTGTCTTTTTTTTGTATACGGAATCATATACTAGAACCAAGTCATTCACATGAAATGGAGACCACCGGATCTTTTGATCAAAGTATTCCTTCTGCTTCATTTTCTTCTTATAGCTTGTATCCTTAGCTATTTCCCTCATTTCCTCTAACAAATGAAGATGTACCAACCTTTCTTTTTACTCGAATTACTTTCATCCATTCTTTCATTTTTCATTACTCTAACCGTGGGAATATCAAACTCAATAGGAAGAACTAGATCAATGCCATAAGCCAACTGAAATGGGGAGTATCCTATTGCTGACTTTGATGTTGCCCTATATGCCCACAATGCTGCATGAATCCTTTTATCCCATTTATGTACTGCAATGCATCTTTTGCTAGAATTTGACACAACACAAAATTTGTTGCTCCACCTGTCCATTTGTGCTTGGCTTGTATGTTGTTGCCTTCCTGTGCTTAATAGAAAACTTATTGACTAGGGCTTCTACCACATCATTAATGAAGTGGCTTCCTTGATCTATTACAATTTCTAATGGACAACCAAATCGGTGACAATGCATTCATTTATGAACCTTGCCACTTCATCCATGGAAGTTGTTTTCAATGGCCTAGCTTCAACCCACTTGGTTAAATAACTGTGGCAACTACAATATACTTATTTTGGCGTGAGGTAGTTGGAAGTGGACCTACAATGTCTATTCCCATTTTTCAAAGAGACCAAGTGGAAGAATAGGACATAATGCAGCTAATGAATTCTTACGGTTACCATGTGTTTGAAAAATATCACATGTCTTACAATAATTATAACAATCTTTAAAAAGAGTGGGCGGTGATAACCTCGCATCCAAGATCCTTCTTGTTGTAAGTTGTCAGAGAAGTGCCCTCCACATGTACCATTGTGGAATTCTTCTAGCATTCCTTCCCTTGATCACGTCCAATCGCCCTCTCAGATCGCTCCATCAGTCCTATTCGAAATAATACTCCATGCGAGAATAGAATATGGACGAATGGCTTGAGTAATCTTTCTCTTAGTCTTTGATTGCACCATCAGAAACTTGAATTCATTCCGATAATTCCAAATATCTATGTATTCACTAGGGATTGATTGTATCAAGGGATAACAATGTTGCATCGGGAAATCATCATCATCACAAGATGATCCTAAACCATCATAGGCTCGAGAGAGTGCATCTGCATTGACATGCTTCTTTCCCTCCGCCTATCTATAATATCAAATTCAAATTCTTATATCAAAATTATCCATCTTGTTATCCTCCTAATGGGTTAGGCTTATTGACAATATATTTTAGAGCCCGTGATCTGCTACAACTATAAATTTCTTCCCTAGCAAGTAATTTCTAAAATTCTTTACAACAAAAATGATAGCTATAGCCTCTTTTTCAGTTACAGTATAATTTACCTCAGCACTGCTCATTTGTCTGCTCCCAAAGTAAATTGGATGTTCATTCCCATTTTCATCCTTTTGGATCAAAGTAATCCCTAGTGTTGCATCCGAGGCATTAGTGTACATAATGAATGGCTTGCTCCAATCCGGATTCTTTAAAATAGGTGAAGACACTGGGCTTCCTTGATTGTCCAAAAGCTTCATGCACCTTATTTCATGGTTCATAAGTAACATCCTTCTTCAAGAATCTGGGTTAGTGGTCATGCAATCTTTGAGAAATTCTTGATGAACCTTCTATAGTACCCCACATGGCCTAAAAATGATCTCACTTACTTCTATTCATAGGAAATGGTAACTCTTTGATTTTGAAACTTTATCAGGATCAGTACCAATACCATCTCTAGATACAACATGCCCTAACAAAACGCCTTTAGAACATCCAAAGACACACTTTGTAGGGTTTAGTGAGGCTTGTGCTTCATCTAACCTTTGAAATGTTGTCTCCATTTGGTGCAGGTGGTCCAACTTGCTCCCATAGATGCAAAATCATCCGTAAATACTCGATGAAGGTCCCAATGTAGGATTCGAACACCCTATTCATCAAATGCTAGAATGTTGCGAAGCATTACACAACCCAAAAGGCATAACTCTATAAGAAAACGTTCCCCAAGGAGTGGTGAACGTGGTCTTCAGCTGATCTTTCTCTGCTATACGAACTTGGTTGTAGCCGCTATATCCATTAGCAAAACTATAGCACTCCTGGCCAGCTACTTCATCCAAGATCTTATCTGAAAATGGAAGAGGGTAATGATCCTTCTTTGTTGCCTTGTTGAGCTTCCTATAATCAACACAAATGCGTAGCTTCCCATTCTTTTTATTGAGATCACAATGGGAGAAACCCATTTTGAATTCTCCACAACAAATATGAATCCTGCATCAAGTAACTTATCTATTTCTTCTTTTTAAAGTCTTGGAAAATTAGGATTCATTCTATATGGCATTTTCTTTATAGGCTTAACACCATCTACCAGCTCAATAGAATGTTCTACCCAACTTACTTGACAGAGTTCCTTGTAATCAAAAGTGAATATGTGTATGTACCTTCGAAAGAGCTAGAGGTAGGATTCCTTCTCACTCTCCATCACAGCATCACCAATCTTTATTTGTTGGAGATGATCATCAACTTCTTCTTCAGATAATTTTATGGGGTCATGAGTCGGTGTGACTGGAAGGATATCCATGACTGAAACATCAACCTCACTTTCTTCATCTTCAGTGTCCACTTCACCGGTACTAGAGTAATCGAGGATGTCCAATCATCGGTTTCATCACTTGAATCCATAGGTTCGCTTATGATGTCGAGGATCACATTTATCTTCACCCTCTCTCTACCACGTCCAAGTGTCATGAAACCTTCATTCCAGTAGTTTCTTGCATGAACTCTCCTTAGCTATGGTCTTCCCAAGAAAGATTGGGTACGCAATAGTACCATTTTTCATCACCGAAAGTCTACCACACATACAACACCCATAATGAGATATTGCCACATTTGAAACTACACCTTTTGGTTTAGTTTTTCCTTTATTTAATGACTTTAACATAAGTGTTGAAGGGCGATCAATTTTTAAACCCAACATATTCATTACACTCGGTCATTACATTAATGCAACACCTCCATCAACTAAGACATCATGAATTGAAATACCATTACTTAATACCTCAACTTGTGGAGCATTGATTCCACTTCACAACTCCCGCCTCTTCTCGAAGACATAGCCAAGAGTTGACCATATGTAATATTTGTAGGCCTTTTGAACAGATCTTCCAAGATGGAGTATGGTCCTTGCCCCCTAAAATCGAAAATCCCGCACACCCAACTTTCTTCTCCTATGTTTCTTACTAGTTTCTCCTTTCATCTTCTTAGGATCATTTCCATCTTGATTATCTTTTTCTTTCTTTATTTTTGTTACAAACACATCTACTTCATTATTTCTACTCTTATCTACTACATCAAAAGAATTCACAGTGCTTTTCCTTTATCATTATCTCCTTTACCGGATGTAGAAGCTCTATCTGGAAAATTATGCTTATAATGACCCTTTTATAACAACCATAACATACAACTTCAGAAATATTTCTTTTTGGACCTCTATCTCCTCCCCGAGAACTAAATTCTTTTCCTTGAATAAGATTAATAGTTAATCGACCCATCTTATTGGAAAGCAGATCTTCATACTCGGTAGATGTACTAGGAGAAATATTTGTGCTCATCGGGAGTGGTTGTGGATTCTGACCAAAGGTGCCGGTGTAGGCTCTACTTTAGCAACAATTTCTTTGGGCTCCTCTTCCATGCTTTCTTTTTGCCTTTTGCAATCTCCTTTGCTTGTTCAATGGTAGTGGGCGGTCATACTTCACTCGTTGTCGATTTCGGGTTCATCCCAAGAATGAAGTGCTTACATAGGAGATTATCCATGTCATTCATCAACCCATCCACTAATCCTTCCTTCCGGATCTGGGCATCGAGCTTCCTCCTTAGCTCTAGAACACGAGCATGATAATCCCTTATCTTCTCCTTCTCTCCTTGGGATAGCTTTGTGATCTCGATCATGAGATCTGCATATTTCTGTTGTTCACCAAATTCTTCAAGAAAACTTTCAGTTAATAAATCCCATGAATTTTTCACATTATCACCTAGTGTTTCAAACCACCTAAGTGTTGAACCATCCAAAAAGGTAGGAAAAAATTCAGTCCATTGTTCCCTTCTTATGAGGCCATTACAAATACAAGATCATTTAAACTCTTGAATGAAAGAAGAAGCATCTTCATTAGATTGAGCTGAAAAAATAGGAATCTTTCCCATTTTCAAAAGTAACCACCGTGAAATACCAACCCACAAGTACAATCAACAAGACTTATGTGCACAAATAATTGGAATCACTATACTAGAAAGTGACTTTACACCTTTCTATAGTAAAATAGAAATGACCATGGTAAACTATGGTAAAACTTGACTTACTGCGGTAAAAACTAACTTTACTATGGTAAACACTATTCATGGTAAAAAGTGAAGTTACTGCGGTAAATACTATTAACGGTAAAAAGTGACTTTACTGTGGTAAATACTATTCACAGAAAAAATGACTTTACCATGGTAACTACTATTTAGGGCAAAAATGACTTTACCATGGTAACTACTATACATGCACAGTAAAAACAAGGTTACCCTCCAATTGATTTTTGACTAAGTGGGAATATCTCTGCATAATCCATTAACGAGGAATGGTCGGCAACGGAACCAAAATGTCATCACCAATCTGGCACTATGATAATTCTTCACCGAGAACTCCTCGTGCTATGATTATTTACTAATGTATGACCTTTAGTTTGGTGGATGTAATCTAGAAACAAAACAACAAACATAACACAAGAATACCATAGACTATGATAAGAAGGAATGATGATAAATCTGAAATATCAGAGTAAATTATAATATTAACATGAAATTGTTACAATCTCACCCATGAGGTACTTCAAGTGTTATTGACTTCACTTACCTTTCACCAAGACTATGGGAGAAACTTTACAATTACACCCCTTAATGGCTTTTTCAACACACCTTTAAAGCGATGGCTTCCTTTGCACACTTCCTATAATATTTCTCACTACTTCCTTCTATCGAACGCTACTACTAATTATACTTAACAACATCCTATCCCTAATACATACATTAATGAAATAGAAATTACGGAGGAAAATTTTAGTGTCGATGTAACAAAGTGATGGTGATTTTTTCACACCGATCCATAAGGATCCAAAATGAATCTAATTCATTAAAACATTCAGCATGAAGAAGGAAAAATGAAAACACGAAGTTTCTATCTTTTTAGTAATATGATTGCTGCTCTGTGTAAAGCAGTGGTTACAGAACTGCCGCCCAACTAGGGTGGCGGTCCTGGGACCACCGGTCTATATTGGGTGGTGGTCCTGGCTCTTTTGCAGACAGAAAACAAAAATATGAAATGAATAGCCTAGAATTTGGATGGTTGTTCATGTCTCTTCTCCTCCATGACCTTTCCCATCCTCTAGTGCATGGGAGGACATGGGAGAGGCTATAAATACATGTTTGTAGAAGAGAATAGGATCATCAAAGCATGAAAGAAAGTGAGCAAGAAGTTCTTAGTGTTGGAATTGTGTTTTGTAGAAGAAAGGAGTGTTGAGACAGAGCAAACAAGTATTTGGGAGGAAGTGTGAGATATTATCTACTTCTCTTTCATACTTATTGTAATTTCTATACTTGTTATTTTTGAATTGGCCAATAAAAGTGGGAAGAAAGAGAAATTGCCCTTCTTGACTGGTTTTTCCTCCTCTGGAGGTTTCCAGGATAAAATTTGTTGGTGTTTATGAGCTTAAATTCTTTCCTTTCCTGCAATTGTGGATTCTAAGCATAAATATAATTCATTCACTAGTTATCTCTATCATTTTCTAATAAAAAGTAGAACAACAACATTTTATTTATGTTTCTATGGATAATTCCAATGTTGAAGAGTTTACAGATCATTTTGGTATCAGAGCTAACAATTATCCAGGACTGTGGTATTTGTTCTTGGATTTGCATGACAATGACGAGATCTAAAGGTGAAGAGGCTTTACCTTGTGATCCAGAAATTTCTACAAAGAAGTGGAAATAGAAAATTCGAGGACAAATGGAGGAAGAGAACTTGGTCCATAGAATCGAGATGCTGGAGACCATGATGGATAGGATGTTTAGAAGGGAAGAAGAGCTTGCTGATTTACGTAAGATAGCTTTCACAAACAAGACTCCATAGACTCAGTGGTTCAGGGCTTAGTTGAAAATTTTGGAATAGGAAGGAGCCACCATGAGGAAATTTATGGGGAAGATCATGAAGAAGAGACTTCAAACACAAGAGAAATGGTAAAATATGATCATACTCCTTATAAAGTTGAGACAAAAGTTGATATTAAAAGCTTTAAAGGACAAGTAGATACATAGTTGCTTGATAAATGGTTAAAACAGTTAAAAGTCTACTTTAGCATCCATAATGTCACTGGGGCACAAAGGATCACCTTTGCACGTCTCAAAATGGAGGGACACACTCTGGTTTGGTGGGAAACCCATCTAACCACTTGTGAAAAGAAGAAGCATCCTATTGTGAAATCTTGGCAAGAATTTAAAGAATTACTTAGAGCTAACTTCTATCCTATTGGCCATAATACTAACCAAATGATTAAATGGCAAGTATTTTAGACAAGGCAATGGTCAAAGTGTATAGGACTATACTACGAAGTTTCGGAGGTAGACCATGTTGCTAAACATGGACTTGGAGGATGAGGATATTCTAACTAAGTACTTGGGAGGACTTCACACTCACCTTTGAAGAAAAGTCATCTCCACCAAGCCCAAAGATCTCAATGAGGCGTGTGTGCAAGCATACTACATAGATGATGAAAAGAAGCAAGGGGAAGCAGAGCCAAGGGAAAATAAGTCAAAAATCAGCAGAAAAAAGAGTATGGGAAAACAAGTAACAAGGGTAAGTGGAAAGGGAAAGGTAAACAAGCTGCCACTACTTTAAATACTTGTAAAGATCCCAAGAATTTTTGCAAGAACTATGATATTAATGGTCATACTGACACTACATGTTGGAAGTTACATCCGGAGTTACATCCGAAGAACCAAACCAAGGACTCGAAGAAGTCCATGAAAGTTGTAAGAATAGAAGGGGAGGTGGAAATCGAAGATGACTCTGATGTAGATGAAAGGCTTGGATGCATGGCCACCAACATGGACAACCAAGAAGAGGAGATGAGTAGACTATTCCAGATCAAAATCCATATCAAGAGAACTAAGGTAAATTCTTTGGTTGATACCGGTTCTCAATCTAACTTGATTTTTGAAGAAATTGTAAAGAAGCTTGGTCTTGCGACTTATGAGCATCCACACACTTATCCTTTGGGTTGGGTGAAGAAAGGTGTTGAAATTCAAGTAACAAGAAGATGTAAGGTCAAGTTTGGGATAAATTCCCAGTATATTGATGTTTTGGAAGTTGACGTTATTCCACTTGATGCTTTTGATGTTGTATTCAGGAGTCCTTACTTGTTTATCAGGGATGTTATATTTATGAGAAGGGAAAACTGAGTACAGATGGGTCAAGGAAGGGATCAACTACAACATCTGGGCACACTAGCATAAGACATGGGTTACTATGGTGAGTGCTAACCAAGAAAAATGACTTATTCAGGAAAATCATAATCAGTTTTGTTTACTTTTGTTAAAGGATAAACAAGATGGGGTAAAAGTTTCAGAGATTTCTAACCAGGGAAAGCATGATTTGGATAGTTTTATTCGATCCTTTCAAGGATTTTATTTAGGCTCCTAGTGGGTTACCACCAAAATGGGAAGTAGAGCATGAGATTCAACTATTGCCAGAGTCCCCTCTACCAAACATCGGGTTGTATAGGAAATCCTTGCTTGAGAGTACTGAAGTAAAGAAACAACTCTAGGAACTAATAGACCAAGGGGTGATACATTGAGCACCTCACCATGTGGTTCGCCTATTGTGATGGTGCCAAAGAAGGATGGTTCTTGGAGAATGTGCATCGACTACCGCGCTTTGAACAAGATCACCATAAAGAACAAATATCCACTTCCCGCATAGATGATCTCTTGGACCAGCTTTAGCATGCCAAATTCTTCACAAAGTTGGATCTCAAGTTAGGTTATCACCAAGTTAGAATGAAGGAGGAGGATATATGGAAGACTGCCTTCAAACAAAACAAGGTTTGTATGAATGGTTAGTACTTCATTTTGGGTTATGTAATGCACCCGCTACATTTATGAGATTGATGAATGATGTATTGCTAGATTTCATAGATTCATGTGTCATTTTATATCTAGATGATATTTTAATTTTTAGTGCCACCTGGGAAGAACATATAACCCATTTACAACAAGTCTTGCAAGTTCTCAAGGAGAAACAACTGCTTTGTAATATGAAGAAATGTGAGTTTTCCAAACAATCACTTGTTTATCTTGGGCACGTGGTTGGAGGAGGAGAGCTACGAGTGGATCCAAAGAAAGTGGAAGCCATCACTAATTGACCAACTTCAACAGGGGCCACAGAGACTAGGATTTTTGAGGGAGCATACAAAGACATGTGGAAGTTCATTTTGAGCTTCTTTGTGATGCACGCAGCACTCTACACACAAAGTGGCCATAAAAAGTAAGGGTTTTGATTGAGGTAAGGAACAAGACAAATACTTTGAGTTATTAAAATACAAGATTAGTCATGCTCCAAAGACTTGCTCTTCCTAATTTACAACAACCTTTTGAAGTAGAGATAGATGCAGTGATTACACTATGGGCGTAGTGTTGCTTCAAGGAGGTAAACCCGTATGTTATCATTTTGAAACTTTCACTTTAGTAGTTAAAGGATATTCAAGTATATGATAAGGAAATGTATGCACTAGTTCATGCAATTAAAAATGGAAGCATTATTTGTTGGGTAAAGAAACTATTGTGCACACTAACCACAAACCTCTCTAGTATTTGCAAGCACAGTCTAAATTGCAGCAAGCAAGGCACTACAAATGGATGGGATTCCTTCAACAGTTCCATCTGGTGATCAAATACAAGAAGGGTAGTACAAAATTGGTGGTAGACATGTTTTCTAGGCCACCCACACAGGAGAAGTTTTCCTATTTGGCCACTATCTCTCAGATCGAGCCCTTCACGAAGGAAGCTTACGGAGAGGCATATGCCTAGGACAAAGACTTTGGGGTGACATTTCAACAATTGCAGTCCCAGGGGGCTGAAAGGAAAGGGATTGAATATTGTTATCTCAAAGATGGGATGCTCTACCGATGGGGGAAGCTTTGTGTGCCAAAATAAGAAAGAATTCTATTGATGAGGGAAGCACATACCTCAAAAGTAGCAGGACATTTTGGTGTTAGTAAGAGCCTAGCCCACTTGCAAAGGTATGTGTATTGGCCCAATATGTAAGAAGTATCAAAATTTATACGTGGATGTAAACTTTGTTATACTAGCAAGCCTAAGACTAGGAAGGAGGGTTTGTGTATGCCTTAGCCAGTACCTACTCATCCGTGGGAGGACATTTCTATGGATTTTCTAGGAGGATTACCTATTTCTAAACATGGACATGAATATCTATATGTTTTTTTTATAGATTCAATAAGATGTTTACTCTTATGGCATGTAAAAAGATAGTAAAAGCACATGAGGCAACAAATATTTTCTTTGCTAATGTATGGGTGCATTTTGGTTTGCAAAGTCAATTATTTTTGACAGGATTCCGAGGTTCTTGGGAAGTTTTGAACTACTTTGTGGGACAAGATGGATACCAGTTACTGGAGGAGCACAACTTTCCATCCAAAGACAAATTGACAGACAGAGGTGGTAAACAGGAATTTTGTACAACTGATCAGATGGTATAATAGCAAATATCCAAGGACTTGGGATGAGTCCTTAGCCTACATTCAACATTCCTATAACCAGCATTACACACATCCACTATGAAGTCACCATTTGAAGCATGCTTGGGATATCTACCTACAAATCCATCGGATATAGCAGTTGGGAAATAGGATGAGGAGGAGACATGAGACACAAAGGTGACTAGAGCAAACAAATTCATTGAGAGGATCCAAAGAAATCCATCTCAAAGTCAAAGAACAACTAGAGAAATCTCAAGCCAAGTACAAAGCTAGGCATGATCAACATAGGAGAGAACATAAGCTACATGTGGAAGACAGAGTTTGGCTTTACTTGAGCAAGGAGAAATGGTGTACCCAAATTTCATCCTAAAATAAGTGACTACCCCATCCAGAAAAATTTTTGTACTTTTAAAATAATGGGTCGTTTTGTGTTTTTATTTCCAAAAAGTTCTTATATTGTGTCAAGATATTCCCAAAGAGCCATATTAGCCATTTTGCCAAATACCCGGATGCCCAAAATTGTTATATTCTCGGTTAGGATTTTCTATGAAATTTGTATTTAATTATTTTAAGTCCCATTTGAGGCAATTTGCACTCCGATTTAACCTGTTGTGATAGAGCATATCATTATTCCTATATACCAGAAGGGTTTTAACTAGGAATGAGTTATGCACTTTATTTGTGAATTTTGGCAATTTGTGTTTTTGTGTTTTCCCGTTTTGTTTTTTTATGAAATTTCTCTAGATCAATTTCTTTTCTAGTTTGGCCTGATTCTTGGCCTAGGGTAGCTGGAGATCATATACACACGTTATGCCAGAAGGAAGATGCCATCGGAGGTTTGGTTCACTGGGAAAAGATGAAGTCGTGCACCAAAAAGCCTCTTCTAGGCTAGCCGCATTTTTGGAAAAAGAAGAATTGAAGTGAATCATGGGAAAATTAGTAGCAGCAGGCAGGTGGGAATTTTGTACCTTCCTAGCAGGAACTTTTTCCCATGAAAGCAACGCCACTTAAGTGACAATGGGAAAATTAGAGGTAGCGAGTAAAGCGAGAATTTTTACCGCCTCAGAGGTAAAAATTCCATTGTGGAATAAAAGAAATATCACTTAAGTGAATCATGGGATTTTATTGCCTGCCTTGCAAGGTAAATAATTTCATTATGAAAGTCAAGTGACTTAAGTGAATCATGGGATTTTCAAGGCTGCCTTGCAGGGTAAAAAATCCCATTGTCATGTGTTTCTTAAAAATAGAATTCTTTATGTCAAAAAGTGCGCCACCTTAGGAGAAGTAAAGGCAACCTTTAAATTGATTAATTTAATTAATTATTCACCCAAAACAGGCGCCTAGGCTTGTGGAAAAGTCAACAAAGGCAAAGGACAAAAGTTGGTTGAAAATAGATTGCTCTAAAATTAAATAAATAAATTTATTTAATGGCAGCCCCTTCATGTCAAAAAGTGTGCCCCTTTTGGGAGAGAGATAATAATTTTTAAAGTATTAAATGATTAAATTAATTCCTATTTTCAGTGGCTAAGGTCAAAGCATACTGTGAGGCTTGAGTTAAGTGGAAGCAGAAGTCTAAAATTAGATAAATTTATTTTATTTAATGGCAGCCACAAACATGCACAAAATAGGCGCCCCATTTGAAGAGTGAAGCTCATTAATTAATTAATTAATTGCCAGTAATAGCAAAGGCATTAATTAATTATAGAATCATAAGGGTTATAAAAGCAGCGGCTGCCATAAGGATGAATTAATTAATTCACAGGTAAAGAAGTGCAACCCAGAGAAAAGAGCGCCCCATTGAAGAGGATTTTTGCTCAAAAGAAGGTGAAATCAAGGCTAAAAGCTTCAAATTTTGTGCACAAGTTGAAGGAAGTTGATTTGTGTCTGGATAATTGTTTGCATAAGTGATACAGGTGCTCAGGTGAAGTTGGAAAATTCATGTTCGCTTTGCATGCAAATAAAACATCAATGTTTGGGGCAACGAGACTTGAATAATGCAAATTTTTATTATTAAAATCCATTCTTTATGTTCCAGTTGCCATATTTGTTTGAATTAATTACGGGAATTCATTACGGGTGTTTTACAAAAGAAAAGGAGCTTTAATCAATGTCCAATACATTGAATATATCCTCGAATCTGAAGAATTATCCAGATCTACACTAGTTTTGAAGAATTCTAGACAAATAAGAAGAAAAAGAATTGTTCAGACAAAGATAGACAAAGCCATGGTAAAGAGGATGAAAAAAAAGCATGACAGAGTCATGCATCACTTCCAAATTTGCAGACATAGTAGACACAGATCCAGGTCCGGAACCTCTTTTCGAATTGATTGATAGATCCAGAGCAGGAAAGACTTCACTCATGTGTGCAGTTAAAAGCAATGGAATTATTCAAGCTGCAACCTTTCCATACATAACCTAGTTACTAGATTTCGTTATGGAGTGTGCTAGGTCTTACCATCCTTCATCCAGATCAGTGTGAGATGCTACGGGGAAAACAATAATTCGGTTGGACTCAGAGTTCATCAATTATTACTTGAAGATTCCGGCTCGAAAGGTTGTGACTTCATTTAGCATTCAGGATGTTGTCAGCAGGTGGGAGAAGCATAGAGTTGACTCGTGAACATAACGAACAACACATACATGAAGAAGCCCAAACCTCCTTCTAAGTTCCCAAGAACTCTTCCGTGGTCCAATTTGGTGCAGGAGGTAGATGATATTGCCAAATTGTTATGCAAGATTAATGGCAAGGCAAATGCTCACACTTTCCGTACATGGATGTATGCTTTCATCAAGACCATTGAAGTCAACAAGGTTGATTCCATAATCAATTGGTCGGAAATCATTAGGAACAACATTGGGGAGGAACTTGAAACGTGAAGCATACTTTCAGCTTCAAAATGACTTCCTACTTGGTGTACGTTGCAGCTTCACAAGGCATCTTCTCCAAGCTGGATAGATGTGGCGTTCTTTCTAAGGACCCCATTTTCGAGTGCTACCCATAGCTTACTGTACCTGCATGCAAGAAAGATTTCAAAGTGGTCAACAATAGATTCTACTATGAATTCATTTGCAGGCTAGACAAGGACTTAAAGGCCAACAAGGTGAGTAAGGAAGCATGGGAAGCTATATCCAAAATTGGCAGTCTATTCATTTAGTTTGTAGATTTCACATACCTCGTGGTTCTTGGATTTTACGGAGAATCGGTTAAGCTTACCCGAGATATCTCGAATGATAGATTGATCACCATGGAGCTGAGAAGACAACTTGTGGAGATACATGACCTTTCAAATAAATGGCACAAGTCCACGGGATTCTTCCCGATCACTATGGGACATTATAGCTGCCAGAGCATTCATAAGGCCGAGAATTAGAAGTAAAAATGTTATCGGAGTATGAGCAAGAGTTGTTTTGGCACGACTGAACTTTGATCCATTTGGAGTAGCCAGGAAGACAATCTCCCAGGAGTACGCACATGTGCCTTCATTAGAGGATTTCTGGATGAAGTGTAAAAGTGAGTACGAGGTTAGAAAGAAGGATTTCAACAGGCTATCAGCATGGAAAGTGTTCGACTTTGGACTAGCATAGATACCTGTGGATCTTAAAGATGATGGGAATGTGTTACTTGACACTTACCATCAAATGGGAGGAGATAGAGTTGTACTTCAGGATAACGTAGGGGGCTGCCATATGATTAAAGAAAGGTCCCACGTTGTTCTGGTGAATACTTCAAACTAGTTGCTGACGAAGGGATATTGCCTTGATAAAGTGTTGATGAATCAAATCACGAGAAGCTTCGGCACAGGAGATTCCCTCAAAAGGAAGCATGGAGGAGAAAGCAGCAGAAGGTCCAAGAAGATGAAAGTGCACAGAAGATCTCAATCAAAGGAGAAGATCACTTCCACGGCCATGACTTTAGTTCTGGCATCAGTACTTCACCGACTATTTCACCTTAGCAGGACACTTCCATGCCTCCATTGAATTCGGTGACATTCATCTTCTCTCCTCAACCACTCTGTTCAACACCTATTCCAGAAGAGACGTTGAAGCTGCAAATGGCAGAGTTTGAAAGAGCTTTTTCCTTGGATGATTGGAAGATGGCAACCATAACACTATAGCACTTTCGATGGAGAGGAAAAAGAGTGAGAGATAGTAGTGCATTCAAAGCAACTTCTCATTCTCCGAGAAGTAACTTCTCAGAATGGTTGGCTTCGCAGTTGGTTCCAGAAGCTAGAGTGGAGATGAACTTGGAAGAACATGACTTGCAGCTACTCCAGAGCCTAGGCGGAAAAGACAAAAGACCTAAAGTTGCTAAGGTAACTTCAAGGTTGATCATCGAGGAGTCGGGGCAAAAGTTCGCTGAGATGTCAGTTCCGATGGAAGGAAAGAAGGAAGATGAGCTCACGGCAGAAGATGTAATAGTAACCAGAGTACCCATCGGTCAAGCCACCACAGAAGGATTGAAGCAGGATACATAGACATTGATAGATGCTCTATTCCTTAGGCTTGATAGAGAAAAGGCAGAGAAAGATGAGCTTCAGAAGTAGGTATCTCAGTTGTGTGAGATCATAGCCAAGGTTGCTAAACCTTCCACTCAGCCCATTTCAGAGCAGGTGAGTGATCATCTTATGCAGGAGATGGAGGATGCAAGCAATCAAGTGAAAGCTATTAACGAATGGAAGAATCTGATTATTCGTCAAACTTATGTGCAACTTGGAGAGGTGCCAACTCACCTGAAGGTTATGAATAATGCAGCAAATCAGCTGAAGCAACTCGTGACGAGTATAGAAGATATGAACACAGTTGCTAAGAGTAACCTGAGTACTTTTCCTGAGATCAACAAGCTACCGAGAGAAGTATTGGTTATGGAGTAGATTGTACCAGATGGATCAGTTGAGAAGGGGAAGTAGCTAGAGTTTGCAGTATCTTTCCGTTTGGAGATCTACAGAGTTTTGCTAAAGAGGATGCAAGCACTTGGGAGTAGGACATCATCCTTACCAAACAGTATCATTTCTTTCACTGAAGAGGAAGTGGTCAAAAATATTACTTCATACGTATGGATCATTCCCAGCAGAGTGCATAATTCCCTGGAAGTGTCTCTTACGATGGTACAAAAGAGAATTGATGGAACAACTAAACCTTTCATGATTAATTCCATTAACAGAATGGTGGCACCACTGTAGGAGGATATTGCGAGGTTTGGGCCAAGCTTGGAGGATGTGTAAGAGTGTATCAAGGTGTTGAACGAAGGATTGATTGCTTAGTTCGGGAAAGAAAAGGAAGAAGTGGCTAAAACAGATGGGCGAGATGTTGAACTACATGTTCGACAAGTATATCTAGTATCAGAACAAAAAAGAAGACATAGTTATTACGGTTGGCGTGACTTCTTCTCCTATTATTTCTTCTTCTATTTTCCACTTTCTGGATGAAATTGTAAAACTTTAAAGTTATTGGTTTTGAAACCATTACTTAAAGTCACGTGGAACAATTCTATTAGTTAAGTGATACATGTGTCACTTAAGGAGAAGGTAGTGGATGATGATTGCCAAATGTCATCTTTACTTGTTGTTTATGTTTTGATTCATTGAGTTTCCCATTTGTACTTTCCCTTCTACATTCTATAAGTAGAAGAAGAACCTCTAGGTTAATGATCAGAATTTTAAGCAGCAACCTTGTGTTCCAGACTTTGTGCTAAAACCCTTGAGAGCCACTTGAAGCAAAGGAATATACAGGAGTAGATTTCTAGAGAACTTTGTGTCACAGTGTATTGTGTTTCTTCCTTTTTATCTTAGATCTTTTAATAGACTTTGTGTTATTTTAGATCTAGATCTAGAGCTACCTTTGCTTAGAATTTTGTGTTTATATCTATTGGTTTCTTCTATGTGCATGCAATCAACTCTGTTATCTATTTATTGGGATGCAAATATTCCCCATTTTTTCTCTCGTGTTTATACAATTCCCTTCTTCTATAAATATTTTCTTTCTTAAATAGCTACTTACTTCTTTGTAGAACCGCATAACTATGGTTTATGAGTTGAACAATTAAAGTAAAACCCCATATAAATACTAGCATACTTTAATTGACAAATCTTGGCATGGGAGCCTCACCGGTAAATGAGGGAGATTTATCTCATGACTGCCTAGGTTTTTTGCTATGTAGAAAATCTAGCCAACAGTTTTTGGCAACTCCATTGGGGAACAACTATCTTTGTAGATCAAATCTTACCTTTTGAAAATCGGATTGTTTTCCATACAAATCTCAACCTAGCGAACGTCCATTCACCCAATCGTGAAGGCTCAACGAAGGGTGATCATTTCTTCATACTACAAGAGCAATTCAATTTCAACCATCCTCCTCAAGTTAGAAGCCACAGATTTAGTCTCTCACCAGGAAGAAGAGTGCACGCTCATCCGAGATCCGGATCATCTTCAAGACCATGATCCAGTGGTTGGAATTATTCATCAAGTCTACACAAGGAGAAGACGTGCCCCATTCATCATGCCAAATCGAGAACTAGATTGTACTGTTCATGGGGTGCATCCTTTGGGCCTTTGAATCTAACTCCTCCTATGCATGATCTACCTAAAGGCACGAGAAATAATTTTTGAAATTCTTTGGAGATGGAAAGAAAAATCTAGATGACCACTTGGCTTCATTTTTCATATCTGTGGAGTGATTGTAGTCTAACATGAAGATGTATCTATCGGCTCTTCATAGAGACTCGCATGACTTGGTGGAGAATGGTTCTACCGGTTAGCTCTGGCACCATAACTAACTAGGTCTACTATGCGTGAATAATTTCTGAAAAGATTCAAGCCTATAGAGGATGTTAGCACGCTGATCACTCAACTGACGCAGTTGAAGAAAGAACCAAGTGAGAACATGCGGGACTTTATTGCAAGGTTCCAAATGATTTTATATAAAATCCCCACTTCTGTCGCATTGAGCGACGAAAATCAAAAGATGTTTTTTATAAACGCTCTATTGCTCGAAGTTGGATATCGATAAGAAGGCAAGACGTGAATTTACTTGAAGCACAAAATGTTGACATGGAAGTTGAAGATGACTTAATCATGGCTGGAAAACTTAGATAACCATCTAACAAAGGTGATGGTGCTTCTTTAAGTACCTCAGATCCTTTGTTACAAAGGTTGGCTAATGACATGCTACAAATCAAGAAGCAAATCTCTCCAGCAGGAATGCGACCCCTTCAAGATTAGCTCTTGTTTGGACCTTTAATGGTCAAAATCAAAATAAAAACTGAAATAGACTTGCTACTGCACCACAGTGGTTGGCAATTGAAGTTGATCCAAGGAATAACTTGGAAAAAAATGAAGAAGATCTCGGCATTGAAAAATCATTCGATGATGAAGACTTTGTAGATCCCGTTGGTGACTCCAATATTGGTTACCTGGACTACTAATCTGATGATGGCTATTATGAATCTTTTGAAGATTTTGATGGTCACACATTTGCAGTGTTCACAAGGTTCCGAGACATGCCAAAATGCTGAAGCATCCACAAGCAGCCAAAGAAGAGAAAGAGAAGATCCTGTCCGGATGTTACTATCCTGAAAAGAGGTAGCCCTCTTCCTTCTTCATTAGTGCCCAAAGATAAATATTCAAATTCTTTCAATTCGCAGTAGAGAGCCAATGCACATCTCACTGAAGCAAGTCAAGCTTTTGACATCATTGACCACATCAAGAAGACTAAGGTCCAAATGTCGGAAAGCTGAGTATTTGAGAGCATTTTCTGATTAGCTAAATAGATTGGTCAAGTATGTGCAAACTAATGGTCCCAACCCTTCAACAAATAATTCTTTACGGGGTATCTTGTCAAGGTTAAAGATTACTCCTCCTTCAAATAATGCAGCTACAAGTTCTTCTCCTTCTACTTCTTCTCCTACTACAAGAAAGGATTGAGCCATTTAATGTATCGTTGCTTATCAATGGACATAAATTGAGCAATTGCATTTTGGATTCTAGAGCTTCTGACAATGTCATGCCTGCCAAAGTTGTTGATGCCTTGGGTCTCACATTGACAAAAACCATCGGAAGATGTTATTCAATGGAAAGGAAAGTTCCTCTTGTTGGAAAAATCAAAGATGCATAAGCAGTACTTGCTTCTTTTCCAGACAAAAGATTAAAAATGACTATCCTTGTAGCAGACATCCCAGTCTCTTATGGCATGTTGTTAAGTAGAAATTTCTATAAAGAGTTAGGCGGAGAAGTCAAGATGGATTGGTCTTGTGTGCACATACCAATCAAAGGAGTTAATCAGAAGTTAGAACCTGAGAAGAAATCCAAGTACACAGTATCAAAGTCTGAGGATCCTAGATCTCAGATCTTGTTTCAAGAATCTGATCACAGAGTCTATTATCTAGAAATGGATAAAGAGGAAATTCAACCTATGATTCAAGAACCGCATCAACTTGACAACAAGGTTTAGTCTCTATAGTTTGATGGCAGCTGATTTTCATTTGGATCCAATGCAGGCGTTGTTCTTATCTCTCATAAAGGGAAGGTGCATGCACACTCCTTCAAATTGATGTTCAAAAATACTAACAACAGAACAAAGTATGAAGTGTTGTTGTTAGGCATGGAGCAGGTAAGAACAATGGGAATCAAGCTCTTGCACGCAAAGGGAGATGTTGAGTTGATCGTTAAGCAGATAAGATGTTTCTATCAAGTAAAAAGGACAATAATTCGGCACTATAGAGATCGAGTCTAGTCTACTATCCTGGATTTTTCAGCTTTCTCGGTATATTACATTTCGTGAGAACAAAATTCAAGAGCTGATTCACTTGCAGTGAGTGCAACTTTGTTAAATCTAGATCAGCCTCCCACATTTTTCAGACAAGGGGATTACAAAGTTGAGATGGTTTTTTGCCCGAAAGTTCCTTACAACGTCCAAAAATGGCAAGTATTTAATGATGATAAGTAGATTGCTGCATTTCTCCAACAAAAGGACAACTTTGAAGAGGTCTACTATAAGGGAAGCAATTCACCTCCGAGGCAAACTATTATGGGAGAAATGAATGCAGACAGACATCTCGGGAAGTCGGGAAATTATCCGGCTAAAGGGAAATAAAATTCCCAAAGGCTTGGTATCTCTTGAGGAAATTTTGACAAGCATGATCAGATGCTTAAGAAAAATGAAGAAAGTGGGGAGGGTTCTTCCTCCGATACAGATTACATTAAATTTGGGAGCCAACAATGATCCTAAATTAGTAAATTTGGGAAAGTGTTGTTGAAAGCAAAGAGAAGATTTTACTGAGCTTCTTAAGAAATATATGGATGTTTTTGCTTGGTCTTACCAGATCTAAAGACATATCACTGCAGAAGTTCAACACTACATCCCATTAAAACCGAACAAAAGCCTTTCAAGGAGGAAGCTGCGGCAAAGATAACCCTACCATCCCAAAACTATCTTTGCAGAAATCCTAGAAGTTACTAGATGCAAAGATTATTTACCCCATACATCATTACAAATGGTTATCCAACATAGTCCCTGTAAGAAAGAAGAGTGGCGAGATTAGGTTGTGCATGGAATTCCGTAACCTTAGTCAAGTTTCATTAAAAGACAACTACCCCATCCCCATCATGGATCACACTCTGCAAGTGGTCACTGGATCTTGAGATGCTTTCCATGCTTGATGGCTTCTTAGGCTACAATCAAGTCAAGGTGGCTGAAGAAGATTGATACAAAACGACATTCATTACACCTTGGGGAACCTTCACTTACCAGAAAATGCCATTTCGTTTTATCAATGTTGGAGCTACATTTCAAAGAGGTATGGATTTAGCTTTTGCCCATCTCAAGGATATAATCATAGTGGTGTACCTTGATGATCTGAAAGTCTTTTCCAAAGATAGAAGCGCACACATTTCAAACTTGGAAGAAGTTTTCATACAATGCTGTAAACATGGTATTTCTTTGAACCCTAAGAAATCCATCTTTGCCGTAATAGAAGGGAAACTACTAGGGCACATTGTTTCAAAAGAAGGAACCAAGATAGATTCAAAGCATGTCGATCCATTCGAGACATTTGCCATTTCCCACATGCAAAAAAAGAAGTTCACTCTTTCTTTGGAAAAGTTAATTTTCTCGGGAGATTCATTCCGACTTCACCGAGCTACCCGTCATATCTCGAATATGATGAAGAAGACACAATATTTTAAATGAAGCAGTGAAGGGAAGGAAGATTTTGAGAAGATTAAGGAGGGCCTATCAAAAGTTCGGTCTTGGTTTCACCCGACTTCAATAAAGAATTTATTCTTTAATGTTATTCCTCCGAACACACCATGTCAGCAATATTAATGTAGAAAAATCAAGAAGACGCAGAAGCCCGATTGCTTTTATGAGCACGCCCCTTAAAACTTATGAGTTGAAATATACTCCCATGGAAAAGCATGCATATGCAGTGGTGAAGGTGTGTAAATCATTCAGGTATTATATTCTTTCCTCACACATTGTGGTCTTGGTTCCAGATACTGCAGTGAAATCTATCCTCACTCAACAAGAGTTAGGATTGTTGAGAGGCACATGGGTGACAAAGGTTCAAGAATATGACCTAGATATTAAACCTATAAAGCTAGTTCAAGGAAGAGGTCTGTGTGAACTAATGACAGAGATGAAAGCAGTAGTGCCAGAAGCAGATCAAGAAGAGATAGATGAAGATTTGCCTATAGTACTTTTTATAGATCTGGTGGAGGAGTGGTACGGTAACATTGCCTACTTTTTGACGTATGGAGAATGCCTAGATCAACTTTCCAGAAAAGAGAAACGAACTATTAAACTGAAATCCAAAGATTTTTTTCTTTGGGATAATGGTTTGTACAAAAGAGGGATTGATGGCGTATTTCTCAGATGCGTGGATAAAGCTCAATAGGATCAGTTATTACAACGGTTTCATAACATGGCTTACGGTGGTCATTTTTCAGCCCGAGTCACTGCACACAAGATCCTTAGAGCAAGGTATTATAGGCCCACACTTTTTCAAGATACTGCAGAGTGGGTAGCTAAGTGCCAAGCATGCCAACATTTTGTTGGGTGTGTGAAATTGCCTGCATTACCTCTAAAACCAATTGTAATTGAAGAACCTTTCCAACAGTGGGGAATGGATTTTATTAGTATGCTTAACCTAGCTTCCAATGTTGGCCATCATTACATTCTAACAGCTACTGATTATTTCAGTAAGTGGGTATAAGCCATTCCTGTGAAGAACGCCACTTCCGCCGAGGTGTGTAGTTTTATAAAAGAAAATATTATTGTCAAGTTTGGTGTGCTCAGTAAAATAGTAGTAGCAGACAATGCTCGAATCTATCTTCTAAGGAGCTGGTTGATTTTTGCTACACTCATGGGATTCAACTAGTACATTCCTCAAACTATTATCCCCAAGGGAATGGCCAAGTTGAATCAAGTAACAAGAACTTGGTGACTATCGTGCATAAGCTAGTAACAGAAAATCAAAGGACTTGGCATAAAAAAAAATTTGATGCATTATGGGCTGCTAGAATTACACCAAAGAGGGCGATAGGCATGTCCCCATTTTAGCTGTTATATGGTAGAGACACAGAGCTACCTCTTACCTTGGAACTGCCTGCCCTACGAATTTCTAAAGCCCTGGAGGATTCTACATTCACGGATGTTATTGATAAAAGAATTATGTACCTGAGTGAATTGAGGGAAGTACAAACTCAAGTTTTAGATAGGTTGACAGAGGATCAAAGGAAGGTGAAGGTCATCTTCGACAAAAAGCCAAGGAAAGAAAGTTTGAAGTCAATGACTGGGTCCTTTTATGGGACAAAAGAAGAGAAGTAAAAGGCATGCATGGAAAATTTGATTCACTATGGAAAGGGTCTTTTGTGATTAAGAAGATCACCGGAGCAAATAGCTTCATTCTTGCTCATCAAGATGGAGTTGAATTGCCATTGCCTTTCAATGGGCAACACTTGAAGTTGTTCAGGACATGAGAAGCAGGGTAAAACTTGTATGTACATAAATAAAACTTTGTTTGTTTTTCTTTGTTTTGTTTTTGTTTTTGTTTTTATGTTGTGTTTATTTGCCTGACCCCACACCCAAAAGACAAGATACGAAACCAAAGATGTTGGGATCTCATCATTTCCCTTGTCATTCGACAGAGAAAAAAATGTCCACAGACAGAGCCAATGGTGTACCCAGATTTCATCCCGAAATATGTGACTACCCTATCCAAAATAAATTCGTACTTTTAAAATAATACGTTGTTTTGTGTTTTTATTTCCAAAATGTTCTTGTATTGTGTCAAGATATTCCCAAAGAGCCATATTAGCCATTTTTGCCAAATACCCGGATGCCCAAAATTGTTATATTGTCATCGGGATTTGTACATGGGAAAATTGTATTTAATTATTTTGAGCCCGTTTGAGGCAATTTGCGCTTTGATTTAACCCTGTTTTGATCGAACATATCATTATTCCTATATACCATAAAGGTTTTAACTAGGAATGAGTTATGCACTTTATTTGTGACGTTTAGCAATTTTTTGTGTTTTTGTGTTTGCCCATTTCATTTTCTGTGAAATTTCTCTAGATCAATTCCTTTGCCGGTTTGGCCTGATTCTTCACCTGTGGTAGCTAGAGATCATATACACAAATTATGCCAAAAGGAGGTCACCATCGGAGGTTTGGTTCACTGGGAAAAGATGAAGTTGTGCACCAAAAGCCTCTTAGGCTAGCCACATTTTTGGAAAAAGAAGAATTGGAGTAAATCATGGGAAAATTAGTAAAGCGATAGATAGGTGGAAATTTTGTATCTGCATAGCAGGGTACTTTTTCCCATGAAAGCAACGCCACTTAAGTGACAATGGGAAAATTAGAGGCAACAGGTAAGAAGGAATTTTTTACCTGCCTTGCAGGGTAAAAATTCCCATTGTGGAATAAAAGAAATATCACTTAAGTGAAACATGGGATTTTATTGCCTACCTTGCAGGGTAAATAATCCCATTATGAAAGTCAAGTGACTTAAGTGAATCATGGGATTTTCAAGGCTGGCCTTGCTCACAGGTAAAAATCCCATTGTCATGTGTTTCTTAAAAATAGAATTCTTTATGTCAAAAAGTGTGCCCCTTTGGAGAAGTAAAGGCAGCCTTTAAATTGATTAATTTAATTAATTATTCACCCAAAATAGGTGCCTGAGGCTTGTGGAAAAGTCAACAAAGGAAAAGATAAAAGGTGGTTAAAAATAGATTGCTCTAAAGTTAAATAAATTAATTTATTTAATGGCAGCCCCTTCATGTCAAAAAGTGCGCCTCTTTCGAGAGAGAGATAATACTTTTAAAGTATTAAATGATTAAATTAATTCCTATTTTCAGTGGCTAAAGTCAAAGCATATTGTGAGGCTTGAGTTAAGTGGAAGTAGAAGTCTAAAATTAGATAAATTTATTTTATTTAATGGCAACCACAGACATGCACAAAATAGGCACCCCATTTGATAAATGAAGCTCGTTAATTAATTAATTAATTACCAGTAATAACAAAGGCATTAATTAATTATAGAATCACAAGGGTTATAAAAGAAGGGGCTGCCATAAGGATGAATTAATTAATTCACAGGTAAAGAAGTGCAGCCTAGAGGAAAAGTGTGCCCCATTTGAAGATGATTTTTGCTCAAAAGAAGGTGAAATCAAGGTTAAAAGCTTCAAATTTTGGCGCACAGGTTGAAGGAATTTGATTTATGTCCGGATAATTATTTGTATAAGTGATACGGGTGCAAGTGAAGTTAGAAAAATTCATGCTCACTTTGTATGCAAATAAAGCATTAATTTTTGAAAGAGGCTTGAATAATGCAAATTTTTATTATTAAAATCCATTGTTCATGTTCCGGTTAACATCTTCGTTTGAATTAATTACAGGAATTCATTACGGTGCTTTACAAAAGAAAAGGAGCTTTAATCGATGTCCAATATATTGAATATATCATCGAATTTGAAAAATTATGTGGATCTTAAAGGTGATGGGAATGTGTTACTCGACGCTTACCATAAAATGGAAGGAGATAGAGCCATACTTCGAGGATAACGTAGGGGGCTGCCATATGATTGAAGAAAGGTCCAGCGTTGTTATGGTGAATACTTCAAATTGGTTCTTGACGAAGGGATACGCCTTGATAAAGTGTTGATGAATCAAATCACGAGCAGCTTCGACACTGAGAGATTCCCTCAAAAGGAAGCATGGAGGAGAAAGCGGCGAGAAGGTCCAAGAAGAAATGAAAGTGCACAGAAGATCTCAATCAAAGGAGAAGATCACTTCCATAGCCATGACTTTAGTTCTCGGCATCATTACTTCACCGACTATTTCACCTTAGCAGGAAACTTCCATGCCTCCATTGAATTCGGTGACATTCATCTTCTCTCCTCACCCTCTGCTCAACACCTATTCCAGAAGAGACGTTAAAGCTGCAAATGGTAGAGATCGAAAGAGCTTTGTCCTTGGATGATTGAGAAGATGGAAACCATAACACTGTAGCACTTTTCGATGGAGAGGAGCAGAGGAGAGATAGTAGTGCATTCATCAACTTCTCATTCTCCGAGAAGTAACTTCTCTCGAATGGTTGGCTTTGCAGCTTGGTTCCGAAGCTAGAGTGGAGATGAAATTGAAAGAACACGACTTGTAGTAGCTACTCCCGAGCCTAGGTGGAAAATAAAAAGACCTAAAGTTGCTAATGTAACTTCAAGGTTGATCATCGAGGAGTCGGGGCAGAAGTTCGCTGAGATGTCAGTCCCGATGGAAGGAAAGAAGGAAGATGAGCTCACGACAGAAGATGTAATAATAACAGAGTACCCATCGGTCAAGCCACCATAGAAGGATTGAAGCAGGATACATAGAAATTGATAGATGCTCTATTCCTTATGCTTGATAGAGAAAAGAGAAAGAGAAAGATGAGCTTCAAGTAGGTATCTTAGTTGTGTGAGATCATAGCCAAGGTTACTAAACCTTCCACTAAGCCCATTTCAAGATTTGCAGGTCGCAGAGTGATCATCTTATGCGAGGAGATGGAGGATGAAAGCAATTAAATAAGGTGAAAGCTATTAACGAATGGAAGAATCGATTATTTGTCAAACTTCATTAATTAATTAAACTTGGAGAGGTGATTAATTAAACTCACCTGAAGGTTATGAATAATGCAGCAAGAGGTAGATGATATTGCCAAATTGTTATGCAAGAGGTAGATGAAGATTAATGGCAAGGAAAACTTTCACACTTTCCGTACATGGATGTATGCTTTCATCAAGACCATTGAAGTCAACAAGGTTTATTCCATAATCAATTGGTCAGAAATAATTAGCGACAACATTGGGGAGGAACTCCGGAACGTGAAGCATACTTTCAACTTCAAAATGACTTCCTACTTTGTGTACGTTGTAGCTTCACAAGGCATCTTCTCCAAGATGGATAGATGTGGCATTTTTTCTAAGGACCCCATTTTTGAGTGCTACCCATAGACCATCAGTACCTCTATGCAAGAAAGATTTCAAAGTGGTCAACAATAGATTCTACTATGAATTCATTTGTAGGCTAGACAAGGACTTAAAGGCCAACAGGGTGAGTAAGGAAGTGTGGGAAGCTATATCCAAAATCGGCAATCTATTCATTCAGTTTGTAGATTTCACATACCTCGTGGTTACTAGATTTTAGACCGGAGAATCGGTTAAGCAAACATTGCCCAAATATCTGAATGATAGATTGATCACCATGGAGTTGAAGCAGAGACAACTTGTGGAGATACACGACCTTCATTGAAATGGAGATACATGACCTTGAAATGGCACAAGTCCACGGGATTCTTCCCGATCACTATGGGACATTATAGCTGCCGAGCATTCATAAGGCCCGATAATTAGAAGCAAAAATGTTATCAGTATGTGCAAGAGTTATTTTCAGCACAACTAAACATTGATCCATTTGGAGTAGCCAAGAAGATGATCTCCAGAGTACGCACATGTGCCTTCATTAGAGGATTTTGGATGAAATGTAAAATTGAGTACGAGGTTAGAAAGAAGGAATTTAGTAGGCTATCAAGACGTGCAAGTGTTTGACTTTGGACTAGCACAAATACTGTGGATCCTAAAGATGATGGGAATGTGTGACTCGACACTTACCATATAATGGGAGGAGATAGAGTTGTACTTCAGGATAAGCGTAGGGGCTGCCATATGATTAAAGAAGGGTCCAACGTTGTTCGGTGAATACTTCAAACCTGGTTTCGACGAAGGGATCGCCTTGATAAAGTGTTGATCAATCAAATCACGAGTAGCTTCTTGCACACAGGAGATTCCCTCAAAAGGAAGCATGGAGGAGAAAGCAGCAGAAGGTCCAAGAAAATGAAAGTGCACAAAATATCTCAATCAAAGGAGAAGATCACTTCCACACCATGACTTTAGTTCGGCATCGGTATTTCACCAACTATTTCACCTTAGCAAGACACTTCCATGCCTCCACTGAATTCGGTGACATTCATATTCTCTCCTCAGCCACTTTGTTCAACACCTATTCCAGAAGAGACGTTGAAGCTACAAATGGCAGAGTTCGAAAGAGATTTTTCCTTGGATGATTCACAAGATGGAAACCATAACACTGTAGCACTTTCTGATGGAGAGGAAACAGAGCGAGAGATAGTAGTGCATTCAGCAACTTCTCATTCTCTGAGAAGTAACTTCTCATAATGGTTGGCTTCGCAGTTGGTTCCACAAGCTAGAGTGGAGATGAACTTCAAAGAACATGACTTGCAGCTACTCCCGAGCCTAGGCGAAAAAGAAAAAAGACCTAAAGTTGCTAATGTAACTTCAAGGTTGATCATCGAGGAGTCGGGGTAGAAGTTCGTTGAGATGTCAGTCCCGATGGAAGGAAAGAAGGAAGATGAGCTCACAAAGAGAAGATGTAATAAGTAACCAGAGTACCCATCGATCAAGCCACCACAAAAGGATTGAAGCAGGATACACAGACATTGATAGATGCTTTATTCCTTAGGCTTGATAGAGAAAAGGCAGAGAAAGACGAGCTTCGAAGTAGGTATCTCGGTTGTGTGAGATCATATCCAAGGTTACCGAACCTTCCACTAGCCCATTTCGAGTAGGTGAGTGATCATCTTATGTAGGAGATGGAGGATGAAAGCAATCGGTGAAAGCTATTAACGATTGGAAGAATTTGATTATTCATCAAACTTCGTATGCAACTTGGAGAGGTGCCAACTCGCCTAAAGATTATGAATAATGTAGCAAATCAGTCAAGCAATTTGGTGATGAGTATAGTAGATATGAACACGGTTGCTAAGAGTAACCCGAGTACTTTTCCCGAGATCAACAAGCTGCCGAGAGGAGTTAGGGTAGAAGTTCGCCGAGATGTAAGTCTCGGTGGAAGGAAAGAAGGAAGATGAGCTCGGGGAAGAAGATGTAATAAGAACAGAGTACCCATCGGTCAAGCCACCATATTAGGATGAAGCAGATACATGAGACATTGATAGATGCTCTATTCCTTAAGCTTGACAAAGAAAAGGTGGAGAAAGATGAGCTTGTAAGTAGGTATCTCAGTTCTGTAAGATCATAGCCAAGGTTTCTAAACCTTCCACTCAACCCATTTCAAAGCGGTGAGTGATCATCTTATGTAGGAGATGGAGGATGCAAGTAATTAGGTGAAAGCTATTGATGAATGGAAGAATCTAATTATTCATCAAGCTTCTATATAACTTAGAGAGGTGTCAGCCCGCTTAAAGGTTATGAATGATGCAGCAAATCAATTGAAGCAACTGGTGACGAGCATAGTAGATATGAACACAGTTGTTGAGAGTAACCTGAGTACTTTGGCCGAGATCAACAAGCTACCGAGAGAAGTATTGGTTGCAGAGTAGATTGTACTAGATGGATTAGTTGAGAAGGGGAAGCAACTGGAGTTTGGAGTATCTTTCTGTTTGGAGATCTACAGAGTTTTTTTGAAGAGCATGCAGCACATGAGAGTAGGACATTGTCCTTACTAGAAATATTATTTCTTTCACCGAGGAGGAAGTCATCGAAATATTAGTTCATACGCATGCGGATCATTCCTAGCAGAGTACCTAATTTCTGGAAGGGTCTCTTCGATGGTACAGAAGAGAATTGATGGAGCTACTAAACCTTTCATGATGAATTTCATTAACGAGAATGGTGGCACTTTGCGTGGTGGATATTGCGAGGTTCGGGCTAAGCTTGGAGGATGTGGAAGAGTGTATCAACTAAGTGCACTGCAGTGGAGGTTCTGCTAAGCTTGGAGGATGTGGAAGAGTGTATCAAGGTGTTGAACAAAGGGATTAAAAAAAGATGGCGAGATGTTGAATTACATGTTTGACAAGTATATCTAGTATCAAAACAAAAAGAATACATAGTTTTACGATTGGCGTGACTTCTTCTCCTATTCTTTCTTCTTTTATTTTCAACGTTTCGGATGAAATTGTAAAAATTTAAAGTTATTGGTTTTGAAACCATTACTTAAATTCATGTGGAACAATTCTATAGTTAAGTGATACATGTGTCACTTAAGGAGAATTTAGTGGAGGATGATTGCCAAATGTCATATTTACTTGTTGTTTATGTTTGATTCGGTTGAGTTTCCCATTTGTACTTTCCCTTCTACATTCTATAAGTATAAGAAGTACCTATGGGTTAATGATCGAATTTGTAAGCAGACATCCTTGTGTTCCAAACTTTGTGTTGAAACCCTTGAGAGACACTTGAAGCAAATGAATATACAGGAGTAGATTTCAGAGAACTTTGTATCATGGTGTATTATGTTTCTTGATTTTTATCTTAGATCTTTTAATAGACTTTGTATTATTTCAAATCTAGATCTAGAGCTACCTTTTCTTATAATTCTATGTTTATATCTATCGATTTCTTCTATGTGCATGCAATCAACTCTGCTATCTATTTATTGGGATGCACATCTTCCCCATTTCTTCTATGTGTTTATACAATTCCCTTCTTCTATAAATATTTCCTTTCTTAAAAAAGCTGCTTACTTGTTGCAGAACTGTACAGCTATGGTTCATGAGCTGAATAGTTAAAGTAAAACCCCATATAGATACTAACATAATTTAATTGACAAATCTGACATGGGAGCCTCACCGGTAAATGAGGGAGATTTATCTCATGAGTGCCTAGGTTTTTGTGCTACCAGAAAATCTAGCCAACAAGAAATTACAAGGTCAAGAAATTACAACGAAACGAAAAAAGCCACTACGATATGGGCCCTTCACCATATTGGAGCAGAGTTGGAGAAAAATGCTTTTTGACTTGACTTGCCACCATTTATGAGGATGTACTTTGTAGTAAATTGTGAGAACTTGCACTATATAAGCCATCCATGCTAGATGAAGATGAAGGACTACGATTGCTTTACCTTCCATTGAGGATTGCATCTTGGACTCATGAGCTGAATTAGAGGAGGATGTACTATCTGCTGCAGAAGGTCAGAGAGACTAGGAGAGGTCCACAGGAGTCTTGGAAGATTGGACTAAAAGGAAAGACACCAAGGTAGGCCCGGTGGTACTCAAAGAAGCAAGTGAGGGAATTATTTCCTCATCTACTCCCCCACTAAGATTTTGTGAGACCAAAATCCTCCTAAGCAAGGGAGGTGTGATCCATAGGGATCCAAAATGAATCTAATTCATCAAAACATTCAGCACAAAGAAGGAAACATGAAAAAATAGAGGTTCTATCTTTTTAGTAATCGACCACCGCTCGTGCGAGTGGCGATTCTGAATCACCACCCAACTAGGGTGGCGGTCTTAGGACCCCCAATCTGCATTGGGTGGTGGTCCTAGATATTTCAAATAGAAAAAAAAAATGAAACGAACAACCAAGAATTTGGATGGTTGTTCATGTCTCTTCTCCTCCATGACCTTTCCCATCCTCCAGTGCACAGGAGGACATGGGAGAGGCTATAAATACATATTTGTAGAAGAGAATAGGATCATCGAAGTATAAAATCAAGTGAGAAAGAAGCTCTTAGTATTGGAATTATGTTTTGTAGAAGAAAGGAGTGTTGAGATAGAGCAAGCAAGTATTTGGGAGGAAGTGTGAGATATTATCTACTTCTCTTTCATACTTATTGTAATTTCTGTACGTGTTATTTTTGTATTGGCCAATAAAAGTGGGGAAGAAAGAGAAATTGCCCTTACCGACTAGTGGTTTTCCTCCTCTAGAGGTTTCGGGATAAAATTTGGTGTTTATGAGCATAAATTCTTTCCTTTCCTACAATTGTGGATTCAAGCATAAGCATAATTCATTCACTAGTTATCTCTATCATTTTCTAATAGATAGTAGAATAACAACATTTTATTTGTGTTTCTATGGATAATTCCAAAGTTGAAGAGTTTCTGAGATCACACACTCCAACACCCGTAAGCTCACTTACTAAAAATAGCATATGATCTAAACAACGAGGTGTTAAAAATAGTAAATTTCTTGAAATTTCAAACCCTCAACATTCGAGATCATCTAGAAATAGTGAAAATCGAGATAAATTTTAAAAAAATAGGTTTGGAAAAAGTAGATGTCCCAAAATGGAAACTTTCTATAAATTATTTAACAAAAAGAATATTTTTGTATAAACCATAATTGTAAAGTCACAAAATAAGTATAGATCTGACCTAAGCAATAAGCAATTAAACTAAAAACCCTAAGTGCAAGAGAATGGATAAAGTACTTAGATGATTTTGTAATTGATCCTTGATTATTCGAATTGGAAAAGCTCAGGTTGTTAAGAGGAGGAAATTGTTGCAAATAAAACCAGAAAATTGTGCGAGTGTAAATATTCCTTAAGCTGGGGCGTCTGGACTAGATCACGGGGTGCTTGCAGTGTAGACCTCCTCTAGCTCCCGTGACTACAAAAATCTCATAAACTAAATTTTATAGTGTTGCAAGATGTTCTCTAAATGTCGTTAATAGTCTCACCGTATATCGTTGGTTGATCATCAAGTTCTCTTGAAGCATGCGAAGAAAAATAATAAAGCTCAAAACCCCAAAACACATCAAATCCTAAAAAAAAAAAATATGCAAATGGGGATTCGAACTTACCTCAATGGTCACTGACCGAGTGAGCTTACAACCGATCGCTGCACTACATTTTAGACTCCATGTAGTTTACTATGTGTGTGTGTGTGTACAATTGTTTCCTAGGTGGCTCTTTGTGCAAGATGCACTTTAATAGCGAGAAATAACTAGATGTAGCAATGTAAATATATGTACATATGGAAGATTGAAATTACCCTCCTATGAAGTGTATGTAGAATAACCAATCCCTTGTCCCTTGTATGAAGCTAGATGGATGTTTGAATGCTCTTATAATGCCTTTGGATGCAACCTTGGGTGATAATAGTAGATTATTAGTGCTTGGTCCTTTATTATGGCCACATAGATTTGTATTTATATGATTCCCTTGTTTGAATTTTGTAATTAAGCTCTAAAAGTCCGACCACCAAGAAAAAAAAATGCCCAATGGCTAGAAATGACCCAAAAGATGTGAACAAAATGAAAAGAGGCCGAGGGAACCCGGAGGAGACGAAGTCGCACAGGCGTTGGCATCTTGGTTGGGTGCTAGTGTCTAGACTTAAAGAAGTTAAAGATACAAAGGTCTTCTTGGGAAATGAGGTGTGCAAGACCACATAAAAAGTAAGAAAGAAAAAAAAAAGAGGCCAAAGATAGATTTTAATTAGTACTTTTCTTGCTTGAGAATCACATGAATGCAAGTATGTGATTAGGACCTAGAAATGTACCCAAGTGTGAGATTTACCATCTAAAATTACCCCCACTTTATGTTGTGTAGTGAATGATCGATAATATAAAGTAGATAAGAGATTCATACCTAATAACCATGTAGATTGATAGCAAAAAGCATGCCAAGGAGATGATAAAAGCCGGAGTGATAAAAATGAAGCATGAAACCTTGAGAAGGGAAGTGACCTTAAGGGTGAAAAAGTGTATGTATATATGTCACATGTACCTACATGTTGCTAGATTCTTGATGATGTGAATATTGTTTCCCATAAGGACGAACCTACAAAAAGAAGATAAAAAGAGTATTCAAAGTCATGTATATGTAAAAATTTGATCCAAATATGTTAAAAGTGTGTAAAAATGTGAAAAATTAGTAAAAGGAACATGTGCACCTAATCCGTGATGAGTGGAAAGGATATAAAGGATCCTCAAAATGTTGTAGATGAACAATTTTTGGGAAATCTCACACGAAGAGAAAGATTTTCAGGTGATCTCATGCCAAGTGTGAGTTTTTTGGGTGATATCACGCTACGACAGAAGAAGTGTAGGGATAAAGTTCTAGTGTTATTCTCCAACATTTGACTGCTTCCCAATGATTTCTACACCAATGTAGATGGTGTGAACCTACCTTGTTCCAGTTCATTCAAGTTTGATCCAACACGAATATAAAAATGAGATAACTTGCATGCTAATTAGTGGAGGATTGTTCCTATTCTTTAAAAACTACTCTGTAGATGTTGTAAACTGTACTTATCTCAAAGAAAACTATGTAACTTCCCCAGGCATACACACCTAGGAAAGTCAAGAGTGCCGGGTACTCATGTCTATATCTGGGTGTTGGTGTATATACTGTACTAAGGACCTAAGTCAAATTCTAGGTCATTGATGTGACTGAAGAGTGTGTTGTTCATGTGTTGAATCGTGATTTATTATGTATTGTGAGCTGTTGAATGGGGTTACTTATTCACCTAATGTATGCCCCTCATTTGAGGTACATGCGATGTCACTAGGAGGATGTGGCCCAAAGGAGAGTATTGGATGTTGATATAAAATTGATGCCCTACAGGGGAGGGAATGTGCTTGGTAGAAATGAAGGAACATGCAAAAAAAGTGGTTGGAAACATATGTTAGTGCAAACAAGACAAATACACATATAGAAAACAATGTGTAAGCTAGAAAGCAAGAAGATAATGTAGACCATGAAAAATAGGTTTTAAACATGGGACATCACTCACAATTTCATAAGACAATTAAGGCCGAAGCGGCCAAAAGCATATAGTGTGCACAAAAGAAAAAGGTCATAGATTGCAAACAATGGAAAACAGATAGCAAACAAAGTGTCGGATAATCATGGTAACATATAGTTCTGAAAGACAAACACTACACATGAACCACTCATTAGCATGTTAGAAAGATAAAAAAATCAATGATTGTATGATTCGACAAGTATGTGCTAGTAATATTTTAGGAAATAGTATAAAATGAAACAATAGCACCTATAGTGTGTACAAAAGTAGATGCCCTTAAGAGCCACTATGGGACTAGTAAGAGGTATAATGTCAAGCATCCATTCTATGTGTAATATATCTATAAAGTCTACATTCACAACTAGAAGGAAAGTGAATGTGCATGTGTACATAGAAATAAAATGACATATGGTGTCTTTGTCTAACATAGTAAGAAAAGTGTACATGTGAGTATAAGTAAGAAAGAACAATGTGCAACCAAGATATGCAGTATGTTGTGAGTGTGAATGAAATGGAATGCAAAGTGAATGTGATAGGAGCAGTGTGCCCCCGAGAGAAAATGTCAAAGAGTATGCATGTGATTAGGTTCATTTATAAATGCCCCCTTAGCAGCCAAGAATGAAGCATAGAACAAGACCGCGTCATCGGGAAATGGTTTGAGATATGCGCGAGAAAGATATGATCAATGAAGCATAGAGCGTAAAGAGTGTGAATGTGATGAGGCTCATTTTAGATTTAGACACTCAGTAGTTGAGTATAAACCATTGAACTAGAGGGTGTCATAGGGAAGTGTGTCATATGAGTATGTGATTCCAGATAAATGTGTCGTGAATGCACCGAGTGTAGAAATGTGTAGTATGTAGGACATGAGGTTCATGAATGTAGTGATCCATCAACAATCAAGTTTGAATTGTAGCACGAGACTATGTCATCGGGTAATGATGATACAAGAGGCATATCACATTACGTAAATAATCCCATAACTATGACATATGAAGTACAAATCATAATAATGGAAATGAGAGACACTTGATAATGCTAAGATGGGGAGAATAAGGGTGACACCCCCAAGTGTGTCAATGATGGAGATCTATGTGGTTGATGTGAGAGGTTTCATGTCATTATGGGAGAGCATCATCTGTTTTATGATAAGAGAGAGGGCCAAAAATGGTAGGCAAAAGCAACAATAGAGCCATTGCATGGTGGAAGAGTTTGAAATGGGCCTTGAGTATCAAAATAAGGAATAGTTTATTTTATGAAAATGATTTTCTGCTGAAGTGGTGGATTATTATGTAACGTTGTAGAAGAATAAATAGGAGGAGGTTTTGAACTAATTTTTAGTGGAGGTTTCAAAGGTTGACTTGATAGTGTTGTCGATGATTTGAGATGAAGCAAAGTGAGACTGATTTTGAGAGGTGGTTTTTGTACTTGAGTAGATTGCATAGGCGGTTGCTTGAGTGATGGAAGAAGAAACATTAGAAGTGATGGCATGATGCTCAATATACATAGACTAATCATATTTAGAAACCGATTGAGATGTAATGATTGGAGGGGACCATATAACAAAATGTTATGCAATGAGTGAGATAAAACCTTGACGATCAAGATGTTTGATTCTTCATTGTAAAACATAGCAATCATTGTGATTATGTACATTGATTTGATGATAAGTACAAAATGGGAGACCTTGATATTTGACCAGCCAATAATGAGGATAAAAATGAGTAGATGGAAATGTTATTAATTGATGAGTCGGGAGCTACGAAATAATATCTTGTTGCTTAGAATTGAGATAAAAATTGATAGGTGTGGGGATCCATAAGACTTGAGGTTCAAGGATATGAGTACATGTAGAAGACATAAAATGAGGATGAGGAGTAGAAGAAGAACTAACATGAGCATGAGAAATGTCCTTAAGATGTTGAATTTCATATTTAAGAGATCTAATCATTGATTCCATAACTTGAATTTTGTCTTGAAATAAAGAATGCAAGTTTGAATTGACTCACAAATAGATTGATTATAATTAGGACTAAGTGAGCCATCAGATAGATGATCAAATAAATAATTGATTTGTGAAGGTGGTGTATCAAGAGGGAGGAAAATAATGCGCATAACCTTTCAGAGACCCTCTTGGAAAGATGGATGCATTTGAAGTAATTGATACAAGGGGACTTGAGGATGTTTTAGAAGCCATAAAATAAGAGAAAAAAGGATCCAAGAGTATCCCAAATTAGGCACATTTTTCTACAAATATTGTCCCTTTTTCCCCCAAGGGGATAAGAAAATTCACCCAAACCTAAGCAACAACGCCTCATCACTCATGTAACCTCTCCCAATTCCACAAGGTTCTTGTTTGGCTCCTCCATCTCCCTCACACTTTTTTTTATGTTACCAATTATCATCATATTGCTCTAAGGAACCATATTTTGTCCCTTTTCACCATGATAAACCAAGTTTTAACTCCACACAAACTCACGTTTTGAACTTGGGGTCAAACTACGGTCAAAAGTTAACATATAAGTGAAATTTAATTTTTTTAACTCATATTGCATAGTTCACCCATCCACCATTAATTTTGTTGAAAAACATCCATTTTTACCAAATATGTTGTTAAAATTCTTCTAGAATAACCATAGCCTTGAAAACCAATATTTTTCATAACTCACTAACTATAAACCCAACTTCCATGAAATTTTACCACATTTCTCTACTCCTAGTGCTTTTGAGATGATTGAATTTTCATACTAGATGATTCCATATCTTTTCACATCATCAATCTGAAACACTACCCCCCAAAAGTTAGTTTTTCAATTTCCAAGAGTTTAAGAAATTAAAAAATAGTGAAAATCGAAGCACATGATCCCAGGTGAGGTGAACACAAGTGACGGTGGTTTCATCACGCTCCGAAACCACTAAGATCACTTACTAAAAATAGCATATGATCTAAACAATGAGGTGATAAAAGTAGTAAATTTCTTGAAATTGCAAACCCTCAACATTCAAAGCATCCAGAGACAGTGAGAAACATCAAACAGGGAAAATTGTGTACCTTTCTAAAAATAACAGGTTTGAAAAAATTAGATGTCCCAAAATGGACAATTTCTAAAAATGATTTAACAAAATAAGATTTTTGTATAAACCCTAATTGCAGAGTCACAAAAAAATAATAATGTAATAAACTACAGATTTGACCTAAGCAATAAGCATTAAATTAAAAACCCTAAGTGTAAAAGAAAGGATAAAGTACTTAGCCAATTTTGCAATTGATCTTGGATTGTGCTAAACTAGAAAACTTGTAGGTAGGAGGAGGAAATTGTCACAACTGAACCCAAAATTTTTACAAGTTTGAGATCTTCCTAGACTAGGGCACCTAGACCTGGTTCAAGGGTGTCTGGGTGTTGTAGACCTCTCTTGGGTTCATGTGACTATGAAGAACCTCATAAATTGAATTTTACAGTGTCACAAGATGTTCACTAAATGTTGTTTATATTTGCATGTATATCATTTTTCAATCACCAAGTTCACTTAAACCCAGTAAAGAGAAAGAGCACCTATGAAACTCCAAAACATATCAAATCTTAAAAAATTAAAAAGATGCAAATGAGGATTGGACTGACCTCGGCTATCACCCAACCGAGTTATCTTTACAACCGAGTGATTTTATAGTTTGTGTAGTTCCACGTGTGTGTGTGTGTGTAGAATCATGCCCTAGATGAATCTTTTTTTCAAGATGCGCTTGAATAGAAAGCAATAGCTAGATGTAGAAATGTAAGTATATGTGAGTATGGAAAAATGAAGTTCCCTAGTATGAAGTGTATGTAGAATAACTAATCCCTTATCCCTTTAATGAAGCTAGATGGATGCTTTGATGTTCTTGGATGCAACCTTACGTGATAGTAATATATGTTTAGAGCTTGGTCCTTTATTATGGTCACATAGCTTTGTATTTATATGATTCCCTTGTTTGAATTTCATAATTAACCTCTAAAAGATTACCACCAAGAAAACAAGTTTCTCAATGGCTAGAAAAGACCTAAAAGATGTGAGAAAGGTGAAAAGAGGTTGGGTGCACCGGAGGGGACGAGGGTTCCTGCGCGATGATGTCACGGTGGGCGCTAGTGTTTAGACTCATAGAAGCTAAAGTGAAAAAGGTTAGACTGGAAAGTGAGGTGTGCAAGACCACAAAGAAAGCAAGAAAAATAATAAAGAGGCTAAAGATAGATATCAATGAGTAATTTTCTCTCTTAGGAATCATATGAATTCAAACATGTGATTAGGGCTAGAAATCTACCCAAGTGTGTGATTTAACGTCTATAAAAAATAGAAAATCATTATCAATGGAAGTATTCTAAGTGTATTAGGAGCTTTAGAGAACAATTATTGTGCAAAAGGGTCAAAAATTCCCAAAATAACAACTCGACTCCACTTGACATAAATAGAAAGTTTTGGTTTCTAGTCTTTGAAAGTTACATGTGGTTCTATTTTCAATCATATTGATGATTTTTTCCATCACCATGAGGTCAAAAAGATGTTTCATGGTTAAAATAATAAATATAATCCTCTCGTAAGCTTTCAAGGGACCCCAAAGCATAATTCGATCAAACTCGTGTCAAGAAGCATATTAGAGAACACCAAGTTATAGCAGGTGAAATAAGGAACATTATGAGGTTAGAAAAGAGTTTGAAAAGAGTCAATATCCCCATAAAATTTCAAATTCATCATCATCCCTCATTTGCATTTAGGAATGTCTTCCTCGGTGGTATAACTTTCCCATAATGAGAAAATTGTGATCCCTCACCAACCTCCTAAAAATTATCTTATGAATAACATCATGTCTACTTTGTGGAAGAGCCATTTCCATGAATTTCAAGATTTTCTCACGAGTCAACCAAAAAACAACACAATGAGTTTTAAAGCTTAAACTTAGAGCTATAAAAATATATCAATATCCAAGTGGAGAAAGAAGGCGCAAGTAGCTTCTTGTCTCTTCCATAGAACTTACGGTGACTAGTATGTAGAAATTTTCGGGCCTCAAAGTGTAAAACCCACAAAGGAGATGACTCGGGAGGATTAAGAGCTAACCCACATCTTTGGTTCAATCTACATATGAAGCTAATTTTCATATATTCAATGATTTTTTTCCCGCACACTTTCTCAAAATCAAGAGTACAAATGAATAACTGAGTGATTGGATAAGCATGTGAAAACTCTTAGAGCCTATGTTCAACCCTTCTTGGATAAAAAATTAGGGCTTCATCTTTCTATGGAAGATGTTTCTCCAATCAATATATTTTACCCACAGATTATCAAGAAGGAACAAGGGTATATGATTAAAGGAAAACCTAACAAGAGATGTATTGAGAGGATCATTGAGAAAGGAAAGATATTGCTCCAAGAGGTTCTTTCTCTACCTGAGTTTTTCTTCCACTATTGTGAAAGGAAATAAAATAAGAGAGGAGATTGAAATAAAGAAGATCCAATTTGATGAGGTGTTCCCACTTGTGTCTAATATGAGTTACCTTGACTCTCACATCCTCATGAGAAATAATGTGCTCACATGATTGCTAAGAATTTGTCCCAATTTGGATCCACACCATGGATCCTAGATATGGTATGATAAAAGATGCCATATCTGAACTTGAATTTTTTGTACAAAATTCCTTCATGATTTTTAACGAGGTTTGAAAGTGTGTACAGAAACTTGGTTTCTATACACTCACTAAGAATTCATTATCAAAAGAACTCATTGTTTCCTGCTCGGGATTTTTTTAAGGAGGAGGCAAGTGATCCTCTTTCCTTTAATGGGGATACCTTGGAGTCCCTTGCTAACATCATAGGTTCTATTTCTAACATTGCAATAAATTACAAAGAATAATCTAATTAGTGCAAGTCTATCAATGATGTTTTAGGACATGGATCAAATTTTTGAGCTATGTTTGCATTCCAGAAGCAAATAAGGTGGCACTTTGTGTCATCTCGATTTAATAGATAATTCAAAGGAAAAGATATCAATATGATATTTTTCCCTAGGTATCGATAATGGATATTTCTTCATCAGAAATGGCTTCATCTTCATCAGATCACGGTCAACCCCTTATTTCTTCCCCTTCATCTCTCTCCTTATTCTAATTTTCAATTAAGAATGTAATTTTTACTATTTTATCCTATTCACTTAAGTGACCCTTAATTAAACATTTTAAGATTCATTTTTCAATAATAAGGAAAAGACTCACCTAATATGAATGTTAAATGTCACAAGTAATGAATATAGATGAAAGGTCATGTGGGGGTAGATGAAGAGACATGTTTGTAATTCTATAAATTGGAATGGCTTCTCCATTCCAAAGGGTTGGCAATTGTTGATTGAATGTATGTTGTTGAGATTACCACTTCTACATCAAGAAATAAAAGTTGTAATTCTTATATTTATTGTCTTATGTTCCTCTACTCTCTCTTTCCAACTTTACATACATGATAATCTTGTAAAACCAAGAAAGGTGTCTACGCCTTTGATAAATGAGTCAATGGAATTATGTGTCTATGATTTGTTGGTATTATCATTGTTTTCATTTTTGTGTTCTTATAATTGAATGTGGACCTACTCTGGTTATTATATGTGAACTATATAAGCCTACTCACAATAGTAACCCTCTCTCTCCTTATTTCCCCAACTCCCCTTTACCTCTCTTCACTATAAATTCCTCCCTTGTACCTTGTACAAACATTTTCCATAGGTTTAGTGGAGTATTCTTGTGTGATCCTCACTTAACGACCACTAAGAATTTAAATTAGATTACATTAAATAATGGGAGCCTCCCATACACAAGAAGGAGGGGCTTATCCCAATGACCATTCGTGGAAACCAACAATTTTATTACATGACAAGTTATTTTGCCAACATTTTTTGGCCGCTCCGCTAGGGAGAGATCTACCCTCATACACCTTTAAATATCTCTAGAAAATACAAAAAATTGTAGATTCCAAAAAATAGATCAGATATCAAAGGTAAAATCAAAATTTGAAGGTGACTCTATTAAAAAATGAATCCATGTCACGTTCATTTCCCACATCACAATGATGAAGTTTGAGATTGGTCTTTAACACCAATAACCTGACAAAAACAACAACAAAGAAGAAGATGACCACCACAATCTACACATTTTCGATAAGCCATCATTCTAGACCGAATCTTAAAAAGATAAGGATTCTAACACAACGAAGAGGTATATTTCTTCAAAAAAATTCACAATTGAAAAAAAGGAAAGAAGGTTAGTAACATTTTTGTAGTAGTTATGTAAAGAATGTATAGAAAATAGAAAATTAATTCATCTAAAGGTCCTATCATCGAATCTGGTGGTTTCAATTTAAGAAGACTACTGCTAGAGGAAAGAAAATGGGAAGTACACCGATTGATGATAGATAATCCAAGAACTTGATGAGAAATATGTATAAGAGATGAAATGTTGTATGAAAATCATGACAATGAAGAATCCATGCAAGGTTATGTTTTTAACTTGACACAACTGAACGAGAAATTAGAAGCTTTTTCTTTTATCTCTCTTCCTCTGGATGATTTAATTGCATATGTAGATGAAGAAATGATAGCCTTGAAAAGAGAGTTTGTGCAAAGAATTTTGAATGTTTCGATTCTCATCCCAAACCAATTTGGATATTTTTAATTATGCTAAGGATATTAAAAAAGGTATGAGCATCTTGAAGCACTCTATAATGATGAGGAGGAAAATATTCATCTTTCGGAAGTATATTCTAATGATTATCCATATTATGAGGTATTTATCCCTAAAATATTCATATGTGCTTCTCATGAATAAATTCTTCTTCGAGTTTCACTTTAAGACCCCCCTCCCAAAAATTATTATAGAACCGGTGGTGAATCTCCAAAACGGGCTTTCAAAAAATGGTGAAAATCAAAGAAAACAAATTTATAACAAAAATAGGGAAAAGTAGAAAAAAAACGCAGATGCACAATTGGGCATATATGCGGGTGGTTATATGTGTAGTAGTCATGCATATGCATATGTAGTCACCCACCTACATATGCAACCGCCCGAGTGCACATGCATCCATCCACTTGTATGCCCGATGTGTGTCTACATATGCATCTAAAGCGTCCTGGACTCTAGACGGAATATGATGTTGTGTGACTGGTCATGATTCTAGCCTATGATGTTGTCAAAAGAACATATCTCTATGCTCGAGATGTATACTATATGCTTATGTAACTAGTGTATTGTGGCGAATATATGTATTTATATGAAATTTATTATAAACACTAGGTGAGCTAACCCCCAAACTAACTTGCTCCCAGAAATTTTAGGTGAAATGCTACTCCAGACGACTCCTAAAAATCACCAAATCCAAATTTCAAAATCCTAAATATTCACTAATTAGCAAAGAATCACCACTAAAATTTTCCCTACTCTTCTTGAGCCTTCCGATGAATGTCAACTCAACACCTTGGAATATAATGAAAAAAGCATGAGAGTTGAACCTCCTTTCTGTTAGAGTAGGTATTTACCTTAGCTCATGTTCACCTAGGTACTTTATTTACCTTTATTATATTTATCCTCACCCACTTATGTGTGTGGATATTTCTTTTATCTTATTTAGATATTAGGAGATATTATCTAATTGTTAGGTATAATTCTTTCCTTGATTTATGGTATTGACTAGTTCCTTCCTTGATCTATGGTATTGACTAGTTGTTTCCTTGATTTCTAGTTCTCTCATAAATCTATGGTCTTGACTAGTTCTTTGATGACTAATTATTTCCTTGATTTATGGCTTGATCTACGACCTTGGTGGTTCTTAGATTGTTATTCCTTTCTTATTTAAGAAAGGCCCATTCTCAATGTATTACATTGAGTTCCATAATAATATATGATATTATTGCTCATTTGTTTGCAAAGGTTTTATGTAAAGTTATTCTAGCGAATTACTTTTATCTTATTGATCATGATGTTTGATTAGCATCTGTGTTCTTGGCTTGGCATGATCTGGTTATCATTCCTTTCATGGTATTAGAGCTACAAATTGTTGTTGACATCCATCTGTAAGTTTTATTTTGTAAATAAAATCTTTGTACATTCATATATTTGGGATCTGGTCATATTTTATTGTTACGTGCATTTTTATGCAAAACAAAGGCTTCCATTGGCTCTATAAGGCATGAAAAACCTAAGATCTCTTTGTAAACTCAGCCATTTTCGGGAGGGTTGGTTTTGTGTAAAATAAATAACAAAGCAAAATATTAAAAACTTGTAACTTTTGATCGATAACTCGGTTTTGAGTGCCATTTTTGTAAAAGTGCTTATTTTTCTTGCTATTTCCATTGGAAATATTTAATTTGAGACTTGCACTATAATTATAAAGCGCCAAATATGGAGGAGTGTTGTAATCAATTGTGGATGCAATTTCGGCTGAGCCCAACATCTTAAAATTTTGGGAGTTATATTTTATATCTATCATGGATTCTAAGAATGATATGCTTTTCTCTGAAGTATGTGGACTTTAAGAGGATATTGTAAAATTTGTGGAAGAAAATAGATCGCTCAAGAAGTGAAATTCTCTTCTACAATCACTCATTCACAATAAAGATACAATAATACACTCCTGCAGAACAAACTTGCTAGCCTAAAACATCACCATCATATTGTGGACAACCATATCCATGCTCCTAGTCCACTTGCATTTGTTTCTCTTGTACCCATTGACATTGATCTACGGTCTTTTAAGCCTAAACCTTATTTTGATGCTTCTAAACTGTGAGGCTTATTACGGCATGCTTTTCCACATCTCGTGCCTATTACAAGTACCACATGTTGTGTATCCTACTTCTACTCAACTGCATGGATTTTTTAAGAAGCATACCACTACATTTAGTTTTCACATGATCATTTTATGGGTCTCACTAGCGGAGTTATTGACAAAATTCACAGGGTATTGTTTCCTCTATTCTACATGGTGGAATTCTCATCATGACATTGGTTTTCAAGTAGATACTTCATTGGGATCACACATCGTGAGCTCCTTTTTTGTTTGCTTGACTCTTTATAAGGATCATGAGTAACACATGAGTTCTCGCACCTTCACTCAAGCTTGAGAAACCTAAGATTTCAAATATCAGACATGATCAACCAGACACACATTCTGATGTTCTTTTACATGTACCCATTGTGCATTTTGCACCAAGTCATATATAAGCATCTTCTTCATCCATTTGTGTTGATTTGGGGTGGATATCTGATCACTCGTGGTGGCGACATAGGCATTCATTGAGAGGACTCTACAGGCGTGGCTCCTCCACCATTAGGCATCTTGCTCCACTTTCTATACCTTATGCATTGTGATGCTTCTTGTTTTGAGCATTTTCTTTACTTGGTGTAGTGTATCTCTCTTTTTGTTGAGAGATTTTATATCCGTATTTTGACACTTTTGACATGTTGATGTATCTCTTATGGGGGATCTATTCGGTGCATTTCGGTGTTAGTTTTTCGAGTGTTTGAGTAGTTATTTTGACAACTCATACAAATTTTTAATGTCACTCACCCATTAGCAAAGTATGGGAGGGTGTGGTGTTGATCCTGCTTCTTCGAGTTTTGTGTCCTTACCTTGTGACCTTGCTTTTCTTAGATCGTGATACTATGGATTTTGTGTCCTTGGCTTTTTTTGGATCGTGACACACGGAGTTTGTGTCCTTGCCTTGTTGCTTTGATTATTGTTCTTGGTTCATGTCTCACCTATTTGTAGATTGATCGAACTATGTTTGGTGTTTTTTTTGCACTTTTGACATCACTACATTGATAGTCTCCTTGTATGGAACTATTGGTGAATCCAGTGTTAGTTGTTTTTGAGTTTTGTGATCAAGTAGTGGATTCAAACCACGGTGCACCAAAATTATTGGTATTGTATGAGTTTTTGAGCCGAGCTTCTTGGGATGCCTTAGAGCGGGTCTTTACTCTCTTTAATTTGTTGTTACTAGTTTTGGGTACCTTATGGTATCCTTTTTTCCTACTTATTTTACATGAGTACCTCATCGTGCCTAGTTACCGAGACTCATACTATGGACACGCCACTTCTATTTTGGCCCCTAGATTCACTTGAGGGGAGTGTTAGAGTAGGTATTTACCTTAGCTCATGTTCACCTAGGTACATTATTGTATTTATCCTCACCCACTTATGTGTGTGGATATTTCTTTTATTTATTTAGATATTAGGAGACATTATCTATTTGTTAGGTATAGTTCTTTCCTTGATCTATGATATTGACAAATTCTTTCCTAGATCTATGGTATTGACTAGATCCTTGATGTCTATTTCTCTCATAAATCTATGGACTTGACTAGTTCTTTAACGACTAGTTCTTTCCATGATTTATGGCTTGATCTACGACATTGGTGGTTCTTAGATTACAACACTCCTCCATTTCGGGACATCGGCTCAGCTGAAATTACATCCACAATTGATTACAACACTCCTCCATTTTTGATACTTTTTCCATGTTGACAAAGATCTCTTATGGGGGATCTATTCTAGTGAAGTCCGGTGTTATTTTGTCATTTCTCAAGTAGTTCATTTTGGGTAACTCATACAAATTTGTAGCGTCACTCCACCCATTAGTAGTATAGGTGGGTGTGGTGTTGATTCGCTTCTTCGAGTTTTGTCTCCTTGCGTTGTTACCTTGGCTTTTCTTGGATCGTGACACTCTGGAATTTGTGTCCTTGCCTTGTTTCTTTGATTATTTTTCTTGGATCGTGGCACACCTATTTACAATGATTGATCAAATTATGTTTGGTGTTTTTTTTGCACTTTCGACATCACTCTATTGATAGTCTCCTTGAATGGAGCTATTCAGTGAAACCCAATGTGAGTTATTATTGAGTTTCATGATCGAGCAAGAGATTCAAACCACAGTGCACACCAAACATCTTCAGCATTGTATGAGTATTTTGAGCCGATCTTCTTGGGATGCCTTGGAGTGGGTTTTTACTCTCTTTACTTTGTTGTTATTGGTTTTGGGTACCTTACGGTGTCCCTTTTTTCCCATTTATTGTACATGAGTACCTCATCAGGCCTAGTTGTCGGGACTCATACTGTGGACATGCCACTTCTATTTTGGCCCCTAGCTTCACTTAAGGGGGTGTTAGAGTAGGTATTTTTGTAGCTCATGTTCACCTAGGTACTTTATTTACCTTTATTGTATTTATCCTCACCCACTTATGTGTGTGGATATTTCTTTTATCTTATTTAGATATTAGGAGATATTATTTAGTTGTTAGGTATAGTTCTTTCCTTGATCTATGGTATTGACTAGTTCCTTCCTTGATCTATGGTATTGAATAGTTCTTTCCTTGATGTTTAGTTCTCTCCTAAATCTATGGTCTTGACTAGTTCTTTGATGACTAGTTATTTACTTGATTGGCTTGATCTACGACCTTGACCGGTTCTTATATTTTTATTCCTTTCCTATTTAAGCAAGGCCCATTCTCAATGTATTACATTGAGTTCCATAATAATATATGATATTGTTACTCATTTGTTTTGCAAAGGTTTTATGTAAAGTTATTCTAGCGAATTGCTTTCATCTTATTGATCGTGATGTTTGATTGGCATCTTTGTTCTTGGCTTGACACGATCTGGTTATCGTTCGTTCACTTTCATAACATCATTTTGGCTTGAGACACATTCCTTTGAAGGAGTAATGTGCGAGAGATATGATAATTCTTGTTCCATGACTAGTGATACATTTCTTTCCAAGGACTCCACATACCATGAATATGTTCAAGAAATCAATCCTCCATCCCGAACTCAAGTTATTCAAGAAGATGACTTTGAGGTAATCATTGATGGTTTTATTTCTAATTTTGACTCTTCAATTGATGTAAAATTCCCATTGATGAAAAAAATAAAATTGAAGAATCCAATTGCCTTCTTGAGACAATTATAGATGACCAAATTGACCATGAACTATCCGAGGATTTTTATTTCCCTCTCATCACTAAAGGAGTGTAATTATGATCACCATAGAAAGTATGGAGTTTTCCCATTTATTTACAATGAAGTATCTATATGATATTTTCTAGGTGGAGAAGAAGATTATCCTCATGTTACAGCCCCAAAATTGTATTATTTCTCATGGTATGAAGATGATTTGTTGGATCTTAAATTGAAAGGTGTGCCCTTCCCTTACAACATGGATCTCTTCTCTCTGTTTGAAAATGATAAAGACCAAGCATGCTTGAATTTGCAGCAAAGTAACCCTGGATGAAAATAAATGTGGATTAGGAGGAGGATTTTCAAATGATTCTTGTCCATGTAAATATCAAACTTCAACCATCTCCTTGAGGTCCAATGTAGATATGTTTCGGATGAATGTGAAAATGAGTATGTGGCAGCTTTGAAGGAGGAATTTATGCATGACATCTTGAAGACTACAAAATAAATTAAAGACCCTCAAATATGTCTTGAGATGATGACATATGCCATGAATTTGTAAGATAAGTATGATTTTAGTTGTGATCCTTCCTTTGATATAAAAACATTCAAAAATGAGATGGAACAAATAGATAAGATCAATGTCCTTTTATAATCTTTGGTGGATGAACATGAACTTAAGGTAAGCCTTCCCCTTTCCCACTTTGTGAAAAATATTGCATCAATGTTGAACCGAAGGAAAGGAAACTATTAATTTCATGTGGAAGTATTCAATCATGAAGATAGTGCCTCCACAATAGTGATTGCCATTAAGGTTAGTGATAAGTTGATAGGCTCATAGAGAAATCATTTAGAAAAAGAATTAGAGAGAGTATGAGTCTTGTGAATGGATTCAAATTCAAATTGTTCTCACTACCTCCAAACACCCCGCTGATCTTGGAAATTATCCCATACTACAAAATTCACTCAAGAATGATGAATTCTTTCATGAAAAAATCAAATACTCCATTTTTGAAAACATGTGAGCATGGCTTCTCATGGTCACAAGGCCTCAAGTTGGGACTACTAAGGGAAAAAAATTCAAACCTATTACAAATGGTCATTGAATGCAAAGGTTTTTTTGCATAATATTAGCATATAGAGAAAATGTTGGTCTCTTTCCATCTTCTCAAACCATACAGATCCATCACGAGAGCATGACATGATCGTATGATCATCTTAGAGCTTTGGAAGTTTGAATTCAGCCCATTATTCCATGATGGTACGTACTTCTCTCAACCCATTGCCAAGTATGTGGACATTCCTCTCACACCTCAATAAATTGACCCCATTTATGATAATTTCCCTTTCCATTGTGTGCTTTCTTTCATTTTAGTGTGTTTCCCTTTGCATTCAATGTGTTCATTTGGCTTTTCCCTTGTGTGTGTTTGTCGCTTGTGCTCAAGTGAAAAGTTGACTCTATTGTGCAATTTAACAAGGAAGTGGTCTGTTAACATATGAGAAAGTTGAGTTTATATATTTCCCCTTACATTCCAATGTCCCCAAGTTATATCCAATTATTTTCATGTAAAATATTTGACCCAAAAATGTAAAAATTAAAACATGACAACCTAGTCACAAGTGTAAAATTTCTGTAAAATATTCCCAAATCCCTCTCCTAGTGAGTATGTCTTATATGCTATGATCATCTTGAAATTTAAATTTCTCCTAAAGACTTGAAAAAAAATGTTTAATTTTTCCAAATGGTGTGGTGACGTGCATTGTTCCATTTGGTAAAGTGCAGCAGAAGACTAGTTCTCCGTCCCAGCCTAAAAAGGCCAATTTTGGTCATTTTGGGGCATGTGTGTATACTTTTGGAGGATTATAAAGAGTTAATAAACATACAAAGGTGGTATTAGAGATCCTTAAAGGTTTTGGAATTAGTTTAGGAAATATTTAGGAAGTATTTGGTTATTCAGGGAAGTGCGTGCAAAAGCAGGTTTTCATGTGTAAGGAATGAACAATCAAATTGTGAAGCTGAAATTATTTAGATGATTTTATGAGCTTTTAGGGATTTATGAGGAAAATAATTAGGAAATTTAAATCTTAGATAATCATCTACATTGTTTTTTTCATGCAAATGTGCAACAAGGAAATAAACAAATTCCAAGCACGACAACGATGCCCATGTACCAATGTTTTCTAGTCCTATCATTCCCAAGCACCCCAATTCTATCTATTCATTCCAAGTGACCTCCCAATTAATGTTATCTCATCCCCTAGGTGATTTTAGGACTTCATTTGCAAGCTACATGTAGTTGTGGGAAGGATTATCAATGGCCTTCCTAGAGCTGGAGAAACCTCATGGAGCAAAAAAAAAGAGCATAAATGGATGTGGAGGTGAATCAAAGGTCTTGGGACACCATGGAGATGATTCAAGAAGGTTTTAGAAGGGTTTAGAGAAGTTGGGGCAATTTCGCTAGAATTAGGGTTCATGAGCCTAGGCAATGCACATGCCTAAAATAGTTGTTAGGATTCGAAGAAGATTTTGGGAGCTGTGAATTGAGTTAAAAGTAAAAATAAACATATAAGGAAAGAGGATTACAATACCTTCATGATGGTGAAATCATATTTATCACAACACTTTGGCACATCAGGTCTACAAGCAGTTTTTCTTAGGCACAAGTAGAGTACTAAATCACAATTCCAATTTTTCAGGGATCAAATGGATGAATCAAGACATGATACCCACACCTTTTGATTCAAAAGTTGATTTCCATTTAGGATCATATAAATGTTTTCCAAAACATTCCGTAGAAGGGCTTAAGTTATCATCATTCCAAGTTACCCTCTTGGAGATCGTTCGGGAGTTAGTCAATTTTAGGACACGTGTCAGTACCAGGAGCCTGATGGGATTTTATGTCCCCAACATCCCTAAGGTAAGGTACATCAAACCTTGAAAAATGCACCCAACCCCTATGGGGAGTCTTTTGGTCACCCATGTGACCAACTTTTAGCCCCCAAGTGCATTTTTGGAGCTCAAATCCCCAATCGTTGGATCAAGCGCCACGTGTCAGCTCCAGGACCATTGTGGAAATTGATGTCCCTCACATCCCTTAGGTTAGGTACATCATACCTTGAAAATTGTGTCGATCCCCTATGGGGAATCTTATGGTCACCCACGTAACCGACTTTAACCCCCAAGGTGCATTTTGGAGCTCAAATCCCCTTCCATCGGATCAAGGACGCATGTCATCCTCTTTCTCACCATGGAAATTTATGTCCCTCACATCCCTGAGGTCAGGGACATCAAGCATGAAAAAATTTACCCCATCCTTGCATGAGCATATGTTTTTGGAATATTCAAATCCGGCACTTAGTTGTTTCTTCCCCCTCATTTCTCCTTCACAGCTTCTCACCATGCCATGACCTTGTTTTCTTGTGTAGACATCGGTCCATTATTACCGAACTAAACTAGCTCAATCATTGTCAAAAACTCTCCACACCATGAAAACATAGCAATATCATAGAAAAAGTGTTGAAGAAATGAAGAATGGGAAGAAAATGAAGGTTTTTTGCCAGATAACCGTGAAGTCGCCCGATCAAGAAATCTTCATATCTCACAAGATACAATTTGGATTAAGGTGTTGTATTTTGTAGACTCCCAAATTTTTCAAGAGGATTATGATACAACAAATGGGAGGTCAAATGGTGCTTTGAATTATTTTTTCAACAAAATCCTCACTTCGTGCAATGGCTCACATTCGTCATATTTCCCATCATTCCGGCAATGGAAACAAGCTACAAACTTACACACAAACTCTAAATGAAAAACCTATCGTAATGGATTTTTTTTTGTTGCAAATGGAGACAAAAAATAGACCTCAAAATTTTGAGTTCCATTAATGGCCGCCATGGAAGCTTCGTTCTCAAAGCCACCTTTGTCGGTGAAAGTTTTTAATTTTATTTCCCGGTATTTTAGTGGGAAAAATTATGTGAAATTCAAAAGAAGTGATCATGACGATGAGCTGAATCTAGAAAATATATCCGCATCACAAACCGAGCACTAAAAACCCACTTTCTAAAAATAGTAAGCTTTCCTACACGTGCTTTCTATTTTTGGTAAGTCTTCGTCAAAACGGCTATGGAAAAAGGTAGTATATAATGAAGACCTCCAAGAAGCCGAATGATTATCCGGAGAGAAAATAGTGAAAATGATCACTTAATAAGAATAGTAAGTCCCTTATACATTTCCTTAATAAAAATAGTAAGTCACCCCAAGAAGTGGTCAAAGAAAAGGTAGTGTACACAAGATTGAATGAGGGAGTTCATCACATCACAATGGTCTAGAAGAGGGAAAAATCACCTCTCACTAAAAATAGTAAACCTTCCATCTGGACAGTTACTTTTAATAGAAGGTTGTTCTCAAAGGGAAAGTTTGAGACAATGAGACATAGAGGGGTGATCATCTCAAGGAAATGGACAATGTTTATCAACACTCACTAAATATTTCAGGTCACATGTATATCATACGTAGGCTAGGAGTTACAGTCATCAGTGGAACAATTCAATCAACTTGGCTAATGTTTGTGAGCTAATTTGAAGGAGTTTCACAGTGTGCAAGGATTTCAAAAATTTAGGGTTTCACCGCATTTGGAGCTTCCCATTAACAAGGACCAACAAACTTCATCGGGAACAACATCTCCTCTTATTCTTTCTCTCTCTCTTTCTCTCTCCTCTTCCCCCAATTTTCTTTCACTTTCCAATATTCTAATTTCATGTTGGGGTTGCACTTTTTCATATGTCCTAATGTTCCTAATGTTATAAGTCACCTTTATGTTATAAAAAGGGACTTAATATTCTCCTAGGAAGTCGAAAACATTTAAGTTACACAAGGACATATGAAAAGCCATTGGGGGGTATACAATAAGTCACCTCTCATTCTATAAATTGTAACGCCATTCCCATTTCAAAGGGGTTGGTCATTAATTTTGTAAGCTCAAGAGAGCATTCTACCATGAGAGAATAAAGGAGATAGCCAAATTCTTCCTTCCCGCTACTCTCTATTTTTCCTCCATTCTCATACTATGTACAACTTGGTTTAAGCAGTCAATACAAGAAAAAGGATTTTCAAGCCTTTTTTGACTAAGGGGTTTATTGAGACTTTGTGATCATAAATTCCATTGGTCTTTTTTTATGCGTAGAGTTATTGCCTCCTAATTTTAATGCATGTGATAAAAATAATAATTGATGTATACAAGAATTTGATTTTCTACCTGCAACATTAGTTATCCTATCTAATCTCTCACTCCCCTTTCCCTCTCTACAGAAAAATTCCTCTCTTGTAGGTACATGTAAGCCTTGCTACAGGGTCAGTGGAGTGTCCTTGTTGGGTCCCCAATTTAAAGGCCACCACATAAATCCACATTTTTATACGTATGCATATACGAAAGTTGCACCGGTTAAGTAGAGGGACTTAGATTCCAAGAGCATTGGCAAGAAATACACAAGTTTTTCCACCCAACAAATTTTCTCACCAACAACGTTGGAAACATCAAATTTGACCCAAGGTTTGTTGTTTTCTTGAGGCGTTCAAACCTTCGAGGTGTACCTCATTGTTCCGATAAAAATGAGTAATTTTTTAGATTTTCAGCATAACTAAGATATTAAACTTGTTCCATTAGTCTTTAAATGGTATTTATAGTCATATTCATATAGAATTTCATCTCAAAATTCCATCATGAGCCCCCGGGGTGAAGATTTCATCCTTTCAAGTTATTTCAATTAAGTCAATGTAAAAATTGGATTTCCAAATGGGGTAAGGTGCAATTTTTCTCCCTTTTGCATCTTTGTCCTAAAGGGGATAGAGGGTACAATTAAATGCATCCCATGACATCCTTGTAACCACTAATGTGTAGTCAAGACAACCTGGGTCAAATCAAATATGGGTTAGGTGATTGTTTCCCACACTTAGCCATTTTTTCATTGTGTCATATGTCACCATATTGCTCTGGAAACACTTTTGTGTCCTTTGTGACCCTATATCCCCAATGAGACAAAGGGAAAAGAAAATGTTCTTCATGATCACTCTTAGCCATGTGCACTCACATGATCCTCTATTAAGCTCTACATGATCATTCTTCAACCCCGTGCTCAACCACTCAATCCCTCATTCTCAAACTGGTTTTCCAAATGGGGTAAGGAAATTTTTATACAAATCGTGTCCCTTTTCCCCAAGGGGATATAGTGGAATATATAATGCACCCAATCCCAAGCACAAACTCATGATCACTCATGTGACCTCTCGCAGCTCCGCAGGTGCTTGTTTGGCTCCTCCATCTCCCTCACACTTGCTTTGATGTTGCCACTTGTTATCATCTTGCTCCAAAGTTCCATTTTCTTTCCTTTTTATCCCTTTTCTCCTTTTCATATTGATAAACCATGTTTTAACTCCACAAAAACTCATGTTTTGAAGTCGAGGTTAACCCATGATTAAAAGTTAGCATAAAAGTGAAAAATAACTTGTTTTTAAGTCATTCATTCTACACGGTTCACCCATCCACCCTTTCTACTACTAAAAATCCTCAAAAAAATACATTTTTACCATATATCCTATAAAAATTCTTCCATGACATCCATATCCTTGAAATTAAGATTTATTCATATCTCACTAACAAAATATCGAACTACCATAAATTTCTTCCAGATTTCTCTACTCCAAGGAACCTTTGAGATGATTGCATTTGCATACTACAAGATGTACTATATTTTTCACAACAAGAATTTGAAACCCTACACCTAAACATTCTATATTTCAATTTCCAATATTTCAAATGATTTAAAAACAATGAAAATTGAGCACGAGATCTTAGTGTGAACTTGAACACAATGACGGTGGTTTCATTACAATATTAATGGTAAGTTCACTTAATAAAAATAGCATATGCTCTAAACAATGAGGTGATTAAAATATTAAGTTTCCTAAAATTTCAAATTATCAACATTTAGATCATATAGAAACAACGAGAAACATTAAATAGGGTAAATCTGATAGCTTTCTAAAAATAATAGTTTTGAAAAAGTAAATGTTATAGTCACAAAATCATGCACTTTAGAAGTTATTTATCCCGGTCTCATACTACTATTTAAAAGGTTCTTGAGTGAAGAAAGTAATAATTAGCCCCCATCCTTTAGCCATCTTGTTTTATTTTATTTTGTCATTACTGACCTCTTGCACCCATATGCCCGATCGGCTTCTATTATCCCGCATCATTTTAGCCTGGGGTGCCCAAATTAATGGGGTGCCCTAGTCCCACGAGGGCATCCGAGTCCTTATTTGCACTTTCCCGACACTTTTTGGGATCATTATAGCCATTTGAGATATTTACCATTCTTTTGGTTGGACTTTTCACGGTTAATTACAAAATTAAACCAAGAGAAATATATAAATATAAAGTTATGAGACCATAATAAAGGACCTAGCATCACTTACTACTATCACTCATCTAGAGTTTCATCCATATATTGCATTAAAGATCACTTACATCCACATAGCTCCATCATCAAGGTACAAGGATAAGACATCTACATCACATTCATAGGGGATGGATTTTATTCTACTCTGTGCACACATACTATTACATTTTCTACATTAGTTATTATTGCTCGCTACTTCACTAAGTGTGATTGTCAAAAGAGCACCTAGGGCACATTATGCATATACTCACCGAGAAATAGATTGGGTCCAAAATTTAGTGTTACACTCAGTTAGTAAGCTCACTATTGTGGCAACCGAGGTCAATATGAACCATTCATTTACATCTTTCCTTTTTAGGGTTTTGATACTTCTTTTAGTCTTTTATAGGCCTTCTCATCATCTTGGAATATCAACGACATTTCCAGTACGGGGAAAAATATGATGTGACATATAATGAGGGTTTGAACCACCTCCTAACCTTGTGAAAATTAGTTTTAGAGCATTTACACAAACCTAGGTGCCTAGTTTATAGACCGAGTGCTCGCATGTACCCTAGTCCCAATCCAAATCCATCCTTTTTTAGAGCTTCTACATAGTCATTGCTACTTCCATATTTTCGAGTCACCTCGTGACATAGTCCCACAAGCATCTATTATTCCTCTAAGTTCTTTCCTCTTCTATTTTTGCATTAGGGTTAACATTTCCTTTTGCATAGCTATTTAGCTCATTTACATACTTATTTACTGCATTTATTTACTTTATTTACAACTATTCATAGCTTAGATTAATTGTCCTTATACTACAGTTTAGTTAATTTTGGTTAATCATTTTGGTGAAACTGACATCCATGCTTGTAAGGCCTTCATCGATTTCTTTATTTCATCTTTCTTTCATCCATTATCCTAGCTTTGGCTCAACATGAACATCTCTATTCACACTTATTTTCAAAATCACCCTGATTATATCAATAAGCTTAAGAAGTACTTGTTTAACACTTACACCCCCTCTCATAATTCTTGGACTATGTATACAATAATTTCACTTCAGCTCTATCCCTTTTATTAATTTCAAATATCTTTCATAACATATGATTTACCTCCTCAAGAGATATTAAAACATGACCCTCCCTTATATATCCAACTTTTTATCATCTTGGTCGGAGTCAAGCGTGCCTTAGTCAACAATGGATCTAGCATTAACATTTATAACCTCACTTTCCTTTAACATATTGGCATGTTGGAAACATCTTTATCCCCTTCGTTTTATTCACTATTGGCTATTCGTGGCTTTGATAACATCCCCAAGCGTAAAATTTTTAGGAACTAGTTTTAATTTAATTTCATTAATTAAATAATAAATGGGTCACTATTGGTCCATGTACAATTGATATTCCATGTCATGTCATGCCTAATGACCTTAATTATAATATTCTCCATTTGGGAGAGCTTGGATCCATGCTATCCATGCAGTCCCCTGCAAACTACATCCCTGCCTACATGCATGAATCAAGTTTGGAAGGGTGCATTAAGGAACTATTTACGAAATAATATATTGTTTTCCAATAAAAAAATTTCTCTACATTATGTGCTATTGATCCATCACCTTTTGAGTATTGTAATTTTGTTGAACAAGCTACTAATATCCCTACTTCCTCTGATATTACTCATGAATTTTCTAAGTATGGATTAGGATATGATTATCTCCGCTTAAGCTTTGGATTTTCTAATACCCAGATAGATCAACAAGAGCATAAAATAATAATAGGCAATAAACAAGCAAAAATCTCCTCGCGCGTCATTCTACATACCACATTGTACAAGGAGATCTTTGGGACCTCCCCCACACATGTGGGGCCAGCATTCAAATAAGTTTGGGTTAGCGCAGGGTATCACCCTCTTTCTCCACCCGCCCACGATGCTTACACCTCATTTCAGGTATTCCTTCACTTGCCTCTTCACCAACATTGCACCCAAAACTCATTAGTGATGATGTACATCTACTCTTTGGGATACCCTTGATACTTTTACTACTGATATTTACACTATTTGATTACATGGGTGCTTATGACCATCTTGCCCTCTTTCCGACATAAGCGAACATCATCCTTTTTCCCTCATTAACATAGTTTACCTGAAAGTGGAATGTGATATCACCACGAGATAACACCGATCGGTGCCTCTTGGGAAGCGCTTGGAAAATCTTCCTACTAATATAATCATCGTATATCAAGGATTGTTCAACCCTTCTAAATGAATAAAAAATATAATACAACTTAGGCACATCTGAAAATCCATGCATAGTTTTGCTAGTTGCCTCTCTTACTCTTCTTTGAATAAAAAAATATCAAACAAGTCCTTCATGATTTCTCAAATATTTTCACATGGGATTACAGTGATATGCCCGGTATTAATACATCCATAGCAATGCATAATATTTTCCTTAACCCAGGTGCCAAACCTATCCAATAAAAAAAAATTTAAATGCACCCTAAGGTAGCCCTATTAGTTGAAGATTAAATTTGAAAAAGCTTTGTAGATGTCAGTTTTATTCGCGTTATCGACTATCCCGAATGTGTATCTAATATTGTACCAATGATGAAACTTGATGGTTAGGCCAAGAACAAGAATGTTGTTGCACTAACTTTCATGATATAAATAAATTTTTCCCTAAGGATAGTTTTCCATTTTGCCATATATCGATGCTATTATTGATTCCATAGATGGATATGATATCCTTTCTTTCATGGATGGCTTTGCGGGTTATAATCAAATCAAGATCAATCCGAATGACCGAGAAAAAATTCCTTCACCACACAATGGGGAACATTTATGTTGATTCGAGAGCCACTTTCGAACATACACAGTCATGTGATTCAGCCTAAAAACATTGGAGCTACTTACCACCTGACTCGGTGTGGTTATCATGATTTGTCATTAAGTTTCAGAATTCTTTATATGACTGAGAAATGACACATACATTCCGTGACTACACATTCACAAGATTATCAAATATTATGTAGACAACATCTTAGCAAAATCTTGGTAATGGTCCTCCCATGCGAAGGATCTTGATATTATTTGAAAAATTACGGTAATATCGTGTCCACTTGAATCCTAAAAAATGTAATTTTGGGGTTATAACAGGTAAACTTCTTGGATATATTATCTCCCAACATGGCATTGAGATTGATCCTAATAAAATCAAGGCCATTATCGATATGCCTCCACCTAGACAGAAAATCTACACTAGTTATGATCATTATAGGATAAAATTCAAGCAATTTGATGATTCATTGCACAACTTGCTCATAAGACTCAAATATTCATTCGATTCATGAAAAAAATATACTAAGGTTTTTGGGATGACCAATGTCAGAAAATGTCTCCCCAAGCCGGAAATTGCTGAAATTAAATATTACTTGATAAATCCTCCTCTTTTGGTTCCACGCTTTAGCCAATACACATTTTTTTTTGTATATTTCTGATGGAAAGTTCACCAAATGGACAGTAAAAGTGCTACATTTCAAGATTTAGAATATTTATTGGCATCCAACATGAAGATTATCAACATGAAAGATCCATTTATTATATAATTCATTACTCTACTCTCTTACAAATGTAACTATAACTACATTGAATTTTTTTCTTTGATTTAGTCTTTGATGCAGACTAATTACGACACTATCTTCTCAACAATGAGGTACATATCATAACCAAAATTGACCTATTATATTACATTCTCTCCTGCACACATCTATGGGGACGTTTGGCATGTTGGGTCATGCTCGCTCTTGGATAATTTGATTTTAAGTTCCTACCACAAAAAGAAATAAAAGGACAAGTTATTGTCGATTAGATTCAGGAAGGATATTGTAGCTCCCCTCTCTGATGCATCACCCATTTCTAACTCCTTTCGAGATGGTTTCACTACTTATACCATCGAATCGCATACATGGACAATGTACTTTGACCTTTTTGAGATCTCATTTTTCAATCGTCAGCAATCCTAGGCTTTTCCTCTTAGAGTGCACAAGGGCTAGGATAGTTTTCATTACCCCACACGGTGACCCTCTCCCCTTTGCATATCACTTAGGGTTTTTTTGTACCAATAACATAGTTGAGTACGAAGCTTTCATCTTAGGCTTGTTTACCACTCAAAATCTCATCATTCACAAATTATGCATAAATGATGATTCTTAATTATTTTTTAAGAAGTTTAATGATACATACAACACAAAGGAGGAGCATCTCATTCCATAAAACACCCTTGTACAATATCTTATAGTTACTTCTGAGTCTTACTCCATTACTACTATTCCTTGCAAAGATAATTGTCATGCATACACTATGGCTAGTGTCGCATCACTCATCCCTCAGTGAGACATAACCGAAAAACAAGAAAATTTTATAATTATGAATTTACTACATCCCTCTATCTTTGAATTACCTCCCACATCTTGCACCATCATGTACAATCAAGAAAACATTAAATGGTTTATGGCTATTTATAATTACTTATATAAGAAAACTATCCATTAGTTAAGCTAAGAAATACCTTACAACCTCATGATGCTCGTAGTTTTCCCTTTGCCATATCTCCGATTCTTGGATATAATGTCAACTCTTCATTGGATAGGCGGGTTATAATAAAATATGATATCCTTTCTTTCAATGGAACATGGCTTTTATCTATTTCTCTTCGTAATACTACTCGTTATGTTATCATTGGGACCAAATTATTCAAATGTGCTATTGATGGTCATCTTCTTTGTTTCCTTTTGCTTGCAAATATCCCCATAGCCATCTCACAAATTCATGATAGCATATGTGGTGGTCATTTCTCGGGTAAAGCTATGTCACAAAAAATTTTATGCCAAGGATATTATTGGCCTACAATGGAACAAGATTGCCTTGAATATGCTACTCATTGTGAAAAATGTCAAAAACATGGCAATCTCCATCATGCACCTACATATGACCTCTAGCCCATTGTGCCTACTTGGCCTTTCTCCCTTTGGGGATTTGACCTCATTGGTATGATCAATCCTAAATCTACTGACAGACATAAATTCATTATCACCACTATCCAAGTACTTTACTAAGTGGGTTAAATTGGATCCTATATGAATAGTCACTGGTACATATATTTGTAACTTTCTCACCACCCATATTATTGATGAGGATAGAATATGCTCGTTAAATGTACAATGAATGATCTCATCTTACTCTCCTTTTATTAAATTTGACAAATGTGCTATTGATGCATTTTGTGACTTTTAATTGATCTCACGATATAAGTTAGGATGTAATTGTCCATCAAGATTTTTTTTATTATAGTTCTAACTTTTAAAAATCTTAAATTCCTAAGTAAGTGATTTGGAAACTCACTATTGATTACTTTTTGTAATTAAAACATATATTTGTAAGTCACAATGAGGCTAGAAGAACAAATATGAAGTGAATAACATGTTTTTAGAAGCATTGGGATCAATAAGTTTAGTTTCCATCTTTTTTTGTTATAGTTCTAACGTTTAAAAAATCTTAAATTCCTAAGTAAGGAACTCCAAGTCATGCGATTACGAGAAGAACAAATATATCACTTAGTTCATGTTTTTAGAAACTTTCATACTTTGTTTTGAAAATCTAGTACTTAGTTTCAGAACTTTCAATTATCGAAGAATTATCGAAATTTGTTCCAAAACTCCACGTAGATAGCTCTAGAACTCCTGTAGATAGCTCCGGAACTCTCTCGAGTTAGACCTAGAACAATTTCCTTTAGTTCGGAACTCTTCTAAAGTTTCAGAACCAATAAGAATCTATTCCAAATGGTTGGTGATTTTTCAAATCAATGATCCTATCAATCAAGAGAAGATTAGAAGACTTCTGACTCTCCATACTTGTACAGATCTAGGATAATTATCACATAGATGTACATCCAACCATGTTCCAATTCAACATCTATTTTGGGCATGATTCAATTCCATCATATCAGTGGAATAGTTATGACCATAAATGTACCCTATGTAAGTGTGTGTGTGGGTGTGTGTGTGTGTGTGTGTGTGTGTGTGTGTGTATGTGTGTGTGTGTGTGTGTGTATATATACCTACAAATATATATGAGGAATATAGATATAGAAAAAGAGATAGATATAGATTGATATACATAGATCCAACACGTTTTTGTAATGCAGAACATTTTATCAATAAAATATCCATTTATGTTTTGAGAGAATTTAAATTATAAAATCTCTATTCAAGGAGGAGCAAGGGCCCACTCCCCCAAGAACTAGGATCTTTGTTATTGATATTTATATTTTTAGAGAAAATATTTTAGATCTATTAATTTTGTATCGCTTTTAATTCTTCAAGTTAAAATATGTTGTATACTCATTCCTGCAGGTGTCTAGATTAGATTCTTATTTTCTTTCCATCATTTTCCAGCACTTTCAATAGTGTGTTTATTTCAAGCAATTCCTTTATGCAAAGTGTGTTTACTTCCAAGGAAAAGTGTGTTTATTTCTAGCAATTCATTTCTGTAAAGTATGTTTACCTCCAAGAGGTTTTCATAGTTTGATTCCAATAAGGTTTTTAACCAAGAAGTCCTTAAGACATTGAAAAGATCCCCCAGAAAAATACAAAATACCTACAATCAATTATTAGATCGCTAAGATTCTTCTTGTTGCATATAGCTTTAGACACACCCCTGGTTTGAATATGACATCAACAAAGAGTTGATTAAATGAAGGGAATAACAACACCCATCATTTTTGGCACCATTTTGGGGACCCACTAGTTAGAATTTTCTAATTAGGTGTCAACAAGAGCAACAATCATACATTTAGTAATTGAAGAAATCTTCCCTAAGCTATCACAAAATTTATGAGTAGACTAAGAGACTCCAAGGGTAGATTTCTCCCAAAAATATTTGAACAAGAATTACTATCATTTTCTAGTTTAAATAAGGAAGTTGACCAAGAATTCGAGGCACCATTATCCCCTCTAAGACAATAAACACAATTGCCACCTTTGGAATTCTTGGATCAGTCACCAGAAGGAAGTAGAACTTTTAGGAGAAGGATTATTTCTCAAGATCCATTTAGGGTAAGTTTTTATTCTCAATTGATTAGTCAACCTCCTACTCCTGATTTTTCACCTTCCCCAAGGCATACCACATACCACATTGATTGGGAAAGACGTTTAGAAAATACTTCATAAATGACATAAGAAGCTGAAAGGGAACATGATAGGACCTTTACTTATCCAATTCAATTGGATTATGATGATACACCAATGAAAAATATTTCACCTGCACATTTACTGACATTTAGAGGGATGTCATCTGAAGACCCTAACCAATTTATATTTGAGTTTAAGGTATTATGTAAGACATATGAATACAAAATAGATAATCAAAAACTCAAGTTGTTTCCACCCACTCGAAGGATGCAAAGCAATGAGGTGGTTCATTGAATTAGCATCCAACTCTATTACCACTTGGGTGCAAATGGAAAATTCCTTCCTAAACAAATATCAAGATTATTATAGAGGTAGAAATAGGAAGGAAGAGTTTTTCAAAATCAAGGAGGAGGATGAGAATATAGAAGATTATTTGGACAGATTCCTCTTTATAAGTAAAAGGTGTGGATTTGTACTTCAAGAAGAGTTAAGTAAAACCATTTTTCTTAAAGGTTTGGATGATGAATCTAGGGAAGCTCTTAACTTGATAGGAGGTGGAAACATTGATCAATTAAGGATGAATGAAATTAAAGACATTTGTAGAAGCTATTCCAAAACAAGGGGTGGACCTAGGAAGGGAAAATCAGTGAAAATTTTGAATCCAGATATGAACAAACTAATGGATGAATTAGAAAACTTTAAAATAGACATTTTAGTTCAATTAACCTCTACTATGGATGGATTACAAGCTAAAGAAAATGCCAAAACTGAACCATTAGCCATGTATTGTCCTAGATGTAGGAAGAAGCATGCAATAAGGGAATGTCCTTTGGATAAAATAAAAGTATGTCTTATTTGTGAATCTAAAGAACATGATATTCATGTTTTTCTCTTCTTCCACTCATAAAGAATCAACTCAAACAAACCAGTACATCATCCACAACAGAAGAATTGAATTTTGTTCAGAGACAACCTAGCCAAGGGTAGTTTATGCCAAGATCAGTTCCTAATCCTTGGATGATGCCATGGGTAGCTCAAAAAGTACCAAAAATTTAGGGACAACCACCTTGTGCCCCTCAACCAACATGAAATCCCAGATTGAGCAAGTGAATCTTGGTATGCTCAAGGACATCAAAAACCATGGATTTGTCAAAATAACTAGTATGCTTGGTCACAACCTAGATGGAGCCCTAATAACTATGCTCAAGGAAAACATATCCTAATTAGAATCAACAAGCCATAATGGGATCTCTAGCACAAAATTCACAAGCTGAAAATGTAGTCCAAACGCAAATGCCAGCACAACCAGTAGCAAACCCAAGAAACAAACAAAAAAATCATGTCTACAGAATAGAACCAAAAAAATTAGTTGATCTAAATGCCATGGATTGTAAGGATATTCAAACTAGATCTGGAAAAATAGTTAGTAGTCCACTTGTTATAATCACTGAAATGACAAAAGAAACTGAAACCCCTAGTACGATTGTTCCCAAGAAGGATGTAAAAGAGAGAGATAAGGATCCAAATAGCAACTCTATTGAGACTCCATTTCCAGAGAGATTTAAAGAAGCTATAGAAATCAAGGAATCTGAATTGGTGCAGGAACTAAGGAGATTGAATATTGAAATACCATTGTTGCAAGAAATCAAGGATATTCTAGAGTTGAACAAGTTAATCAAACTGTTATGTTTAAAAAGACCTGGAAGAAAGAAGCAGTACCCTAGGACTATTAAGGTAGATGGGAAACTTGCTGATTTATTAGTAGGAAAGCTCCTACTTCCTAAATATGGAGATCCTGGAAGCCCTGTTATTTCTGTCTCTATAGGGAATAAATATATACATAATGTTTTGGTTGATTTGGGAGTGGCTATAAATGTAATGACAAAGTGGACACTTTGAAAACATTGCCATTAACAGGTATACAACCTACTAACACCATATTGTAGATGGAAGACCAGTCTGTAGCAAAACTAGAAGGAGTTATTAAAGATGTGGTAGTTATGGTGGAGTCATGGGAATATCCAATAGACTTCCTTATATTACAACCAAAAGGTAAAACACTTGGTTATCCCATTATTTTGGGCACACCATGGTTAGCTATAATTGCTACCTTAATTGATTGTAGGTCAGGTGATATGACTATTTCAAATGGTAAGAATTATAAGAAAATTTTATTATATACCTCTTCATGACATTTTATTTATAATCAAGAGCAATTATGGGTTGATATTAATGAGTAAAATTTGTCTTCTTTGGCTATGATAACATTGTAGGATCATGTACAGGAAATAGAAGATATGATTAACCCACCATTGAATGTACACCAATTGTCATGTGAGTAGTCCTGGGAATAGTTCAAGAATGTATGATATTAGTTCTAGAACCTACAAAATTAGTTTCAAAACCTACAAAATTAGTTCTAGAACCTATGAAATTAGTTTCAAAACCTACAAAATGTATTCCGAAACATCACAATTAATTCGAAATCATCACAATTAGTTCTAGAACCACACCAACAATAATTCCCTAAATGAAGATAATTTCACTCTAGGAAGAATGAGATTTATTTTGGGGAGAGGAGGAATTTTTAGATACATCTTCACATATATCAAGAGATGATGAAGAATTTCTAGAAAGTAGCGATAATGAGGAGTTTGACCTACAGGAGATCATAACTCTTCCACCTACAATTATGTCTCAAGAAAATTTGGATAAAATTCTACATATCATAACTCTTCCTGCATTTCCATCCTTAATGGAACCCTTTCAACAAATTATGTCTCATGGAAGAAAATTTGGAAGAAAATTCTACATATCATATGTTGAATTAAGACTAACCACTATAGGGGAATAAGATCTAGTCAAGGACAACTTTCCAAATGAACAATTGTTTGTTATTTCCATCCTTGATACACCATGGTTTGCTAATATGGAAAATTATCTTGCTAAAAATAAGGAATGGAGTTTCCTCCTTTCACTAAGAAAGAAATAAAGGAGTTAATCAAAACCTTTCAAGATGGCTTTATTGCACAAAGTTCTGAGGATCAAGATCAAATGGTTAAATGGAATGCTAGTTAAATGTGGTCTGATTTAGTTTTACGTAGGTGTGTAAGAGAAGATGAAATCTTTGACATCCTCAGAGCATGTCATGATGAACCAAGTGGAGGACACTTATTTAGTGAAAATAATAGCTCACAAGATACTTAGGACATGGTTATTAGAGGAACTCATATATATATATAAAGATGTGAAAAGATATATATCAATTCAGCGGTGTGATCCTTGTCAAAGGATGGGATAGCCAACCTTTACCAATTAAAATGCCTTTGAGGACCTCAAGTAGTGATTGAACCATTTGAGAGATGGGAGTTGGATTTTGTTGGTCCCTTTAGTACTTCATTACAAGGAAGGAACATATTCTTGTGTGTGGTTGGAGGTAGATAATGTGACAAAGTGCAATCCAGTAAATCTAATGTGGAAGTGCGGACCGACCCTTATGGGGTTTAACAAATGCCACTGAAAAGAAGTAGTTGTTGATTTCCTTTCACTAAGAAATAAAAAAGAATTATAGTAAAGTTTGGATCAGTTAAAGGAGCATAGTTTCATACCGGGGACCACAATTTATGTCTAATATGATCCAATCTTTCACAATGTTATTATATAGATCAATCATATGTGGAATTCATCTCCCTATCATCCACAATCAAATGGACAAGTAGAAAATTTGAAATGGAGAGAATTCACAAGGGAAAACATCCTTACCAAAATAGTTGAAGCAGGGTTTAACAGAAAGAAGAAATTGGGTAAAGAGACTACATGAAGTTAGTCCTGGACCACTGTCAATATGACAACTTGGAAAACTATAATAGGGATTTTCACCATATGAGTTAGTCTATTGGAAAAATATCTTGAAATTGGGTATTGAATTTGAACTACAGGGACATTGAGGACAAACGATTAAGGTGGGTATTGAGTTGGATACAACTCAAAAGGAGAGAATCCTTCAACTCAATGAGTTGGATGAATTAAAGATAAAAGCACTTCAAACAGATGGAGATAATCCAATATCAAAGGAAGCAATGGTATGATACACATATCAAGAAAATGTAATTCAAAGTAGGAGACTAGGCATTGACTTTTTGATTCTAAGTACCAACAATTCAAAGGAAAATTGAGAACCAGATGGTTGGGACCCTATCAGATTGAGAAAATATTTGACAATGGTTCTATTCAGTTACTTCTCATTGATGGCAAAGAAGAACACTCTTGGTCAATGGACATAGGCTAAAAATTTATAGGAAGCCTCCTACTAAGGATGAATTCTTGAGGTAGATTGAAGCAGACAAAGAATTTGATCATATGGAAGAACCCAGTTCTTCCAAAATGATCAAATAATCAGATGGATAGATCCAGAATAAAGGGAAGAGAATGAAAACTAGTAAATGGCGTTCTCTTCCCAAAAAAAACAAAAAAAAAAGAAAAAAACAAGGGAAGAGAGTGAAAACCAAGTAAATGGCGTTCTCTTCAAAAAAAAAAATCTCTCAAAGATCAATTGAAAACTAGCAATGGTGGTTGATCTCCTCAAATGGCTAATTCAAAATAAAGAAACTTCTTTGGAATTCTAGCTTTTTTTTTTAACCATTTTCCTTTTTTTCACTTTTTAGGATGATGAGTGATCATGACGAAGGGATTACATCATAAAGGATAGTAATTATGTCTTTAACTTATTAAAGGTTAGATTAAAAGTTCACATGTGTGATTAGATTTGATTTAAAAGATTGGTATGATGAGTCATCTATTGTACATCATGATTAAAAGTGAGTAATCATGAGAAAGATATTGATGGAATAAATTAGTGGCATAGTTATAATGAGTTATCATTAGTGTGGAATCAACAAAGTGAAAAATAGTTGCTAGATAAACTTCAAGGAAGAAGCAATGAATTAGGTTTGCATTCTGCAGCTACAACACAAAATTTCCACTAGCTAAGTATAGTAGTTTCATAGCTAAGTGAAGAGTTCTTCAGCCAACCCACACAATATTAAAGGAGAATGAATTTGAATCACCTCTATATCATGGGGATTAAAAAAATTCAGAACTAGAGGATGATACCTAGCTCATTGCTAGATGAAGAAGTGACAACTATCTTTCAACAAGTAGGATGGATGGAATTTTTGAGAAATTTCCCCAAGTATAACGATGAATTGGTAAGAGAATTTATTATAAATTTAGAGCAATCTAGGAAAAGGTTAGAAATGTTTTCATTCCTTTTTCTATGAATACAATAAGTAATATATCTGGAGTGCCAATTGTGCATGTCCCAAACCCTGTCAGAGGGACATTAAAAGACCTAGTTGAAACCTGCTTTGAAAAGGGGGAAGCTAAACCCCAATATATTTACAACACAAAGAAAATCATAAAAGGGGTCAAAAGGGACAGCTTGCCCAAACCCTTTGATAGAGTGGCATTTTGGATAGTCAAGTATTTAACCTATGATGGTCAATTTGGGTTGGTAGGAAGAGAAGTTCTGAAGATCCTCATATACCTTAGATATGGAGCTACAAAACTAGAATATATAGTAAACCTTCTAGGGTTTCTTTTTGAATCCATCCATACAATGGCCCAGAGGTATTCCTGGGGTGTGGGAACAATCAGACATCATGGGTTAGTGCATTTAGTGTGCCAGCACCATTTCCTTTTGAATAAAAATGGAGAAGAAATGTGGGAGAAATTTCTTAGAAAGTTTAAGCAGAACCTTGATATTCTCAAGAGAGTAATAGCAACTCCTTTTGCTCCTATAAGTAATTTGGAAATTAATGGCATTGCAGAGGAAAATAAAGAACTAGGTGGAGAGGAAATATCAAAAAGAAGAAGATCTAGAAGGACTAAAACTGCAGAACCTATTATGCCTTCTAAAGAAATTCCTTCCTCTACATTAGCTACAGGAGAGCTAATATCTGTCTCTGATAGTGATAGTTCACCTAGGCAAGAGCAAGAGGTGAAAATCAAAAGAATCTCTAGGAGGAGACCCATTTCTATACATTTTGAGGCTCCTCAAAGAAGGAGAATTCATAAAAGATATAGATAAATTCCGGAGGAGATGGAAGATCAAGATGGGCTAGAAAAGGAAGCTATTGATATTTTGGGCAGCATGGCCATGACTCCTCCTAGACCAAGCCAAACAGAGATAGAAAAAGAAGATGAGAGATTTGAGGAACAATTTTTCCAAGAGATGGGTGAATCAGCAGCACCATCACATGAATAAGATGAATTGGCATCTTGGAAATAGAAAGGGAAATTCCTCTGGTAGAAGAAGAATGCTTAACCCCCAAGGAACTTTCAGAGAAATAAGAGAAACAACAAGTTAAATATGCTCTATTTTTGTCCAGAGTAGAACTCATTATTAGAGAAAAGGATGAGGAGTTGAATTTTCTCAAACTTAAATTGGAACAAAGAGAAATGGTCATTGGGGAATTAACAACTCAACTCACTTCATTGAAAATACTAAGGAATTGACAAGAGTTAAACAACAAATAATGGAGAAAGAGGAAGAATGTCAAAATTCTAGAAAAAAACTACTTTGTCAACAGTCTCTACACAAACTGAATTAACTTATTGGCCACTTAAATAACTATGGGATGATACTTGCAGAGAACTTAGTGAAACTAAGACATCCAATGAGGACTTGAAAAGCAAGATAGAAGAAGAGAATAAATCAAGAAAATAATGGGAAGAAAAGTTTTACAAAGAAGAAAATGACAAATTTAAATATCTTGTGAAAATACAAATGGTTTGCATGATGAGTGAGAAATTTCTTGCATGCAGGAGACCTTCTCCTACATATAGTGTGTTTTTGGAGGAATAATTCATTCATTTGGTAAGTTGTCAAGGATAGCATGTGGCCTTCCACATGAAATAAAATATGAAGCTGATTTCACAGCAACCTATTCCTTAGCCAATGTAGAGCAGAAAAATCTTCTCTGTGAATTCTATCTCTGTAATTTCATGTTGAAAATAACTCAGGTTTTATGATCAATTTGTATGTAGGGGAGATCCATCTTAATGCATTTGTTTCTGTTCTTCAAAATCAGATTGCATGGAAGGAGAGAGAGTCAGAGCATATGTTAAAGGCTAGTTCATTTGGTCTCTATATGAGAATTCACTATGTTAAACAATCCGCCTTTGTTACACATTTCAGATCCCATGCATTTGATAAAGGTTCAAGGAACCTTATCTTACCAATTTGCAGAGAAGTATTAATGCCTTCACCTCTTATGAAGAGGAAAATTTTGAAGATATTTATGAGGCATGTTTGAAAAGATGGGAATTTCTCACAGGTGGCATTGAGAAGAAGGGAAGTAATATCTCCCACAAACTTAATCTAGAGTTTGCATAGAGCAAAAGCCTTATGTACGCTAATTCCTCATATCAATGAAAATCACAGAGGCATATGGATGGGAATGAGAACAAGACCTCCACTCCTTCTCACCCCCATGTCACCATGGCAGAACAGAGAACCACAAGATCCCACTGAATTTGAGGCATGGCTGAAGAAGGTAGCATTAGGATCAGGATATAGCACCTCTGAATTAAAACACTTTGGAATATTCAGTATCAACCATTTGACTTGAGCAATCAGTTGGAATGTAGAATCCATGACCCAAGATCTGAAGAGTAAAGTTTGTAAGGGGACTTACAAACAAGTAAGTATGGGGGAAATGATGAGGCAGAATATGCCCATTAAATGTACAATAAATGATCTCATCTTACTCTCCTTTTTATTAAGTTTGACTGCATTTTGTGACTTTTGTTTGATCTAATATAAGTTAGGATGTAATTGTCCATCTTTTGTTGATTGTAGTTATAACATTTAAAAACTTTGAAATTCCTAACTAAGTGCTTTGGAAACTCAGTTTTGTAATAAAATAGGTCACAATCAGGTAGAAGAACAAATATGAAGCGGATAACATGTTTTTGGAAGCATTGGGATCAATATGGTTTAGTTCCAGAACTACAGACTTAGTCCTGGAACTCCACCACACGATTACGAACTCTGTCACTTAGTTCGAAACTTTTGTACTTAGTTCCAGTAACTCTAGTACTTAGTTCTGGAATTATCAGAATTAGTTCCAGAACTCCTGCAGATAGCTCCGGAACTCTCTTGGTTAGACCTGGAATGATTTCCTTTAGTTCCAAAACTCTTCTAAAGTTCTATAACCAATAAGAATCTATTCCAAATGGCCGGTGATTTGTCAAATCAATGATCATATCAATAAGGATCAGATTAGAAGACTTCTAACTCTCCATACTCATAGATCCATGATAATTATCACACAACTATATGTCTAGCCATGTTCTAATTTAACATCTATTCTGGGCATGATTCAATTCCATCATATTAGTGGAATAGGTACGGCGATAAATGCACCCCTGGAAGAAGTATATATATACGGAGGAATATAGATATAGAACAAGAGATATATATAGATTGATATACACATATCCAACACATTTTTGTAATGCATAACATTTTATCAATAAAATAGCCATTTCTGTTTTGAGAGAATTTTAAATTGTCAAATCCTAATTCAAGGAGGAGAAAGGGTCCACTCCCCCAAGAACCAGGATCTTTGTTATTGGTATTTATATTTTTAGAGAAAATAGTTTAAATCTGTTAATTTTGTATTGCTTTTAATTCTTCAAGTTAAAATCTGTTGTATACTCATTCCTATAGGTGTCTAGATTAGATTCTTATTTTCTTTCCATCATTTTCCAAAACTTTCAATAGTGTGTTTATTTCTAGTAATTCCTTTCTACAAAGTGTGTTTACTTCCAAGGCAAAGTGTGTTTATTTCCAACAATTCCATTCTACAAAGTGTGTTTATTTCTAGCAATTCATTTCTGTAAACTGTGTTTACTTCCAGAAGGTTTTCATAGTTTGATTCCAATAAGGATTTTAACCAAAAGTCCTTAAGACATTGAAAAGATCCCCAGAAAAAAAAAAATACCTACAATCAATTACTAGATCGCTAAGATTCTTCTTGTTGCATATAGCTTTAGACACGCCCCTAGTTTGAATATGACATCAATATAGAGTTGATTAAATGAAGGGAATAACGACACCCATCAATTATCACACATTTTTGTGTTCCTTCTGTTATAATCATTGATAATAGACCTTTCTTAAAAAATAAGTACGTCAAAACATTTTGTGCTAGATTCAAAATAAAAAAATCATTCTCCACACATTATTATTCATAAGAAAATGGTCAAGTTGAGGCCACCAACAAAACCATTGTCAAAATCTTATAGAATATTATTGACTCTAGTGGTACCGATTGGCATAACAAACTATTCTATGCTCTATGGGCTTATCGTACTAGCATTCATACACCTACTAATGCCACACCTTTTTCATTAGTTTACGGTGTTGAGGTCATTATTCCACTTGAGCTTGAAATACCTTCCTTGTAGGTTTCTCTCAAAGGAATCCTTAAAGATAATGAATATCGTGAGAACCACCTACATGAACTAGAAATGTTAGACTCACATCATGTTCAAGCATTAGAACATCTTCACACATATCAATCTCCCATCACTCATACCATCGCAAAACTCACCCTCGAGAATTCAACATTGGTGACCTTGTCTTGAAATAAAATCAAAAGAATGTAAATGCTGAGGCACCACAAAAAGGTAAATTCAAACCCAATTGGCTTGGCCCATACATTATCACTTGATAAGCTTGGTGGTGGGGTATATCACCTCACCACCCTTTTAGGTAAACCACTCAAAAATCCACTCAACATAATGCATCTTAAGAAATACTACACTTAGATTACACACACTTTTATCATTACCCAATGAAACACTCTTATTCTTCGGTTCACACTTGACTATTGAGGGATTACTACACATGAACCCCACACACAACACTATAGGCATTACACATTTCATTTTATCACACATTTATGTGCCATATAGCACACATTCTATATTTCATTTATAACATTTTGACATTTACACATTTACACATCTTACATCATACTAGACCTTATTATATATACTTACATCTAGCCTTCCATATTACTCATCATACATATTACTTTTATTCTACACCGTATATGACACCTCATTCCACATTATCCTCATCACATGGTCATCTTTTAGCATTACATATACTACATTTTCTTCTACGCATTACACTCACTACCTTATGATGCACTTTAGTTCCTCAATCCATACTCAACTGCCGAGGGTTTATAAATCAAATGGACCTTAAACTCATCATACATTTACTATTCAACCTTTCATGTGACAATCCTTGGCTAGTGACACATGATTTAGGCTAAATCATCACCTATTCTATTCTTTTGTAATGATATACACCGAGGTTACATCACCACTCCCTCTTTTCATCTTGTAGTGATATACGCTTAGGGATAGATCATCACTCATCCATTCATCTTAAAGTGATATACACTTAGTATTAATCATCACTTATACACTAATTTTGTTGTGATATATGCTTTGGCTATAAGGGTTCATGCACACATATCGTTTGCTAGGCTACATCTCATCACTACACCTAGACATTCCTCACACATGGCGCATTAGACACAACACACTATTCGACCATTTCCGATGACACACTCTAATTTACGGTTCATTCTTGACTATTGATGGGGAAAATAAAATGAACCTTATTGCATACACTTCCATCCACTAAAGGGGCATGCAGATCCTATTACTCCATATTGCATTTCATTCTATCCATCCATAGTAGATTGCATATTATGGTTTCTTATACTCTTTCTTACCTAGTTTTTTCTTATTCATGGTCTCTTTACTACACATGCGGTGTTAGTTAGCTTACTTGTATGTAATTTATCTACATCATACACACATGCCCATTCACATTTGGTGGGAAAACTTTGTCTAGTTGTTATCATAGATACATGTCTCTTACCTACAACATGGATGCTCTCCTTCTACCCTTCCTACACTAGTCGTTGGGGGCATCTACATTTGTCTCTCACTGGTGTTATTGATTCATTTTGTACTTAAAAATTTACATTACTTGGATCTACATGCTTTTTCCACACTAGTTATCTTTCTAACATGCTAACTTGGTGTGTTCATGTGCAAACAAAGATTTATGCGGGGATATTTATTTCCATACTTGTTAGTTACATTTTTCTGCTTTACCATTTGTTATTATATGTGGGCCTTTCCCTTTATTTGGTGTGAAAACTCCTTTTTTGTTTGTGGCCATGATGGACTTGCATGTCTTGTGACATCAAGAGTGATTTCCATGTTTGTATCCCACTTTTTATGCCTTAGTTTGTATTCTGCATCTGTGTGTTTAAATTACTAATTTTCTTGGTATTTGGTAAACTGCTTATTCATGCATCCGAACAGAGGAATAGGAGACGGCCTTCATCATGTAGATTACACATGTTTTTCATATATATGCATGTTTGTTCACATTTGTCTTTGGCTAGCCTTCTTGTTTGTGTGTTCCTTGTTTTTACCAAGAAATTTTTAGCCTTCTTGGTTATAGCATACATGTGGTTGGTCCTCTTTTGGGGCCACATTTAGGGCCACACTATTAGTGATGACACATGTGCCCCCAAAGAGTGGTTGCATCATTTGTGGGTCTTTACATACTAACACGAAGATTCTACACCAATACGATTTATTCATATACAACGAGTGGGTTCAGACCAATCTATGAACCCCATACACAACAAATTTTATAGGACATGGTGTCCTTAGCATTTTGGGAAGCATTTACAGGCTTAGAGGTTACAATGGGTGTGCCTCTCTACACTACTTGGCCAGTGGCATTGGATCACCCAAAAACTAGGATGATACTAGAGATCTCTTCACACACATTTAGGGAAGTAGTAAGATGTTGGAGGACATAGAGCATTTCCTCCCTACACTTCTTGACCTATGGTGTGAGATTGCCCGCAAAACTTGTAGCACAGGATATCCATCTACACCCTCTTTCTTGATATGGATCAAGTGCACATGTTCTATTTACATTTGTGTATTTTACATTTACATACTTTCATATACATGTGTCTTTTACATTGCATTTTTACACATACATACATATTTGAATACTTGATCATTTTCTCCTTGTAGGTCTAGTTGTATGAGAAATAAGCAGTCAAATGGGGGCAACAACAACAACAACATTAAAAACAACACTTCACGACAACACACACTTTACTAACCATGCAGGTACATCACACACCACAACAACTACACACGCATTCCGTGTTAGGTTCACTCTCATCACTTTTTCTTTATGTATTTTTCATCTTTAGTTTCCACGCTTCTCCATCTTTTTGTCATTCCATGCTTTGTCTAGTCCTTCAACACATTTCTACTACACTCTTCATGGACATTAGGTACGCATCTCTATCTACTTTATGTTATCGAGCTTTCCGCTCACCAACATAAAGTGGGGAAAAATATAGTCAGAAAATCATGAAGTTTAGACATTATTTATCCTGGTCTCAAACTACTATTTAGAGGGTTCTTTAGTGAAGAAATTAATAACTAACCCCCATCCTTTGGCCATCTTGTTTTATTTTATTTTTTCATTACCGACCTCTTGCAACCATATTCCCAATCAACTTTTGTCATCCTGTGTCATTTTAACCTCGACTAGGGAGCCCATATTAGTACTACGGGGCGCTTATCAGTGCCCTGGTCCCACCACGAGTGTCATGGTACGTTTTACACTTTCCCACCACTTTTTTGGCTCTTTCTAGCTATTTGAGGTCTTTAACTTTCTTTTGGTTGGCCTTTTCAAGGTTAATTATGAAATTACACCAACAAAAACCTATAAATATAAATTTATGATAACATAATAAAGGACCTAGCATCACTAATATCACTCATCTAGAGTTGCATCCATCTATGCATTGAAGATCACTTGCATCTACATAGCTCCATCATCAAGGCACAAGGCTAGGACATCTACATCATACTTCATAGGGGGGATTTTATTCTATTCCATGCACACATACTATTACATTTTTTACATTTAGTTATTGCCTGTTACTTCACAAAGTGAGAGTGACATTAGAGCACCTAGGTCACATTATGCACCCACCCACCGTAACTACATTTGGGTTAAAACGTAGTGCAACACTTAGTTATTAAGCCCACTATTATGGAAATTGAGGTCAATCCAACCGATTCATTTGCATCTTTCTTTTCTACGTTTTGATACTTCTTTGGGTATTTTATAGGTCTTATCATCATCTTGGAATATCGGTGACATCTAGTACAATGCATAAAATCTGATGCGACACACATCGAGGGTTTAGACCACCTCTCACCATGTGAAAATAATTTTTAAAGTGTTTACATAGACTAGGGTGCCCAATTTGCAAACCAGTGCTCGCACGAGCCCTTGTCCCTTCTATAACGCCCATAATTTTCTATGCTCAATCCAAAATAAAACCTAATAATTTAATAAGAAAAATTATGGTAATTTTTTTGTTTTAAAAGGGTTTGCAAGGATAAACATTATTAACAATTTAGTAAATTTCTTAATTAAGTCTTTCTACACAAGCTTTTTGAATTCAAAATTAAATTAATAATTAAATATTCTTAATTTATTTCCCCAAACTAATTTATGGTTTTAAAGTCTCCCATTAAATTTATTTACTTAATTAGAAAATTTTCCAAATATTTAATAATTATGTCCCATTAGGTTTAAAACTATATCCTTACCAATATTTATTAAAAATCCCTTTTTCCATTACATAATCACCATGCACAAGTTAAATTTTATCTCCTATCACCAAAGGGTCACAACTTGTCTAGCTACTAAGTGGCCCCATTCACCCCATTACCCATGCATTTTTAATTAAGTTTACATTCCCATAAAAATACCTCCCACTTAAGTAATGTAGGGTCTAATATGAGCCATTAGATTTAAATCTATCATGGCCATTGGATCTAGGTTGTCCTAACTTTCCTTATGAGTTATTTTTATTTCTATTTTCCCTAATTTCATTCTCATTTGTTCATTTTTCAGGTTTGGAGGAAGAGGAGAAGGAGAAGACATGGAGGCCATTTGAGGGGGGGTTTCAAGCTCCATTTTGGTTGTAGTTTTGTGCTAAAATCATAGATCTACCCATTTTTCTTTGTGAGTATTATTTTTTTTCTTTTTAATTTTTGTTTATTTTAAAATTTCTCTTCTATGTTAAGTGTATATACATTGTGTATATACCTATTTCATGGTGAGAAATATAAACCCCAAATGTGTGTGTGTGTGTGTGTGTGTGTGTGTGTGTGTGTGTGTGTGTGTGTGTGTGTGTGTGTGTGTGTGTGTGTGTGTGTGTGTGTGTGTGTGTGTGTGTGTGTTTTATATTCCATTTTAAAAATATATTAATAATAAATCGGCTTGAGAAAAGAATGTATGCGGCCGCATATAAGCATTTGGGCCGAGTTTGAATATAGTCGTGGCTATATAAAAATTAGGGTTTGTGTTTATTGGGGAAGTGTCACACCTGCCCACCTTGTATAATATAAAGTGAGTGGGGTGGGTTCGCACCCCCACCCCCCATACTCCACAAAAGAAAAACAAAAGGTAGGGGGGTCAACATGCGCCTGCACCTAATTTTTTTTTTATTAAACTAAAAAATCAACATTTGTATCCATTTGGCTAGGTTTAAATATGTATATTTTTTATATATTAAAATATCTTAATATTAAAATTTAATATATATATATATACATATATATATATATATATATATATATATATACATATATATATCAACATTGTATAAGTGTAACTAATTGCAATGGTATATTCATTTACTTTATTTTATTCAATCAATCACATTTATTTGTATAATGAATTGTAAGCCAAGTAGTTGAAAATTGCTAGCTATTCATAAAGGTGAGATGGTTAAATTTAATGTCTTATTTATTCAGCCCAATGTAAATAAGTAAAAATTACTTCTTGATTTAAAGATCCAAGATATAAAATTTTCTCCTTATAACTATGGAAAATTTGGCTATAAATTCAACACAAATAGTTTCTTTTCACAACTTAGTTGGGAGAGAGTAAGAAGTATAACAAATTAAGTAACTCCTTTCTTTATTTTTCCTTTAATAAAATGTACAATTTAAGTATGACATCAACTATAAGTTCATTTATTTTCCTCATATACATTATGGAAACAAAACAATAAAGAACTCAACAACACTTTCTTTCAATAACAACTTTATTTTCCAAAATACATCTATCTTACAACTTTGAGTAACTTACAAGTGTAGGAGAGTTTCATTTCAACCAATATACAACTCAAACTTTGCATCTTTCACTATAATACTTCAAAATTGAGTAAATGAATGTACAAGATTTCTTTCAAATATAGAAGAGTTACAATCTTCCACTCTAAGTGGGAACAATAATCAATTTTACAACATGGAGGTTCTTCTAACAAGCTCAAAACACAAGTCTTCTTTCAAATTCACCTCCCAACTTTATAACTTTCATTTCCTCAACTCTTCAAAACTTTAATCATCAACACGAAAGGGGCATATGCGATGCTCTCCACCCAACCTATAATCCAATAAGAGGAGAATCCATCCCCTTATTGCACCTGAGCTCCAACTGAAGAACAATAAGGGGTATTAAGCAACATTTGACAACTTTCACAAAAGGATTCCACAACATAACACATTCAAATAACACAAAAAAACAATACACTCAAACAATATTACAACTTTCCCAACAAACACAAAGTCTTGAAAACAACAAGCCAATAAGGAGCAATGGAATATGGGCACCACCTCTTTTTATCTCCCAGTGATGTAGGAGTTCCACCCAAAAGCCTCCATGTGCACAACTCAAAAAATAATCAAATCCTTATTTCTACACTTACAAGTATGCAAAATATATCCATGTTATCCTTTTCACTCCCTATAGGTGGAACTCAAACTCACACTCCCTCTAAAATGCATGCCTCACATATCCATTTTCCCTCCCCAATGGTCCTATAAATCCATCTCCCACACCTAACTTAAGGAAAACTACCTGTCCACAATCAAACATATCCACAACACTCATACAATATTCAACAAGCACAATTTCTACATCAAAATACATTAATACAAAAATGAAAAAATAAGAGAGCCTACCTCTCCATAAAGCTTCCAATTTATTTACTCAACAAGCTTTGAATCCTTCACACCAAGCTCAATCCAAGATGTAACTCCAAAATAAAAATCCAAGTATGAAAACCAAGACCCATTTTCAAAAATGTAAGAGAAGAAAATAAGGTAAGTAACCCAAAATCCATCAGAAAAGGGATGTGAGGATTATGAGGTAGCTCCATATAGGATGCCACATCATCCATCCATTCCAACACAAACTCAAAGCAATTAAATGTACATGTAAGACATATGACATGCCCACATGACACTCCAACTTGCACACCATGATTATCAAGGACAAACTTAAATGTGGTAAGTAAACAAGTGCAATTATTTACCCTTTTTACACTCAATAATGCATTAAAATGGTCAAAATATGTCCCATACTTCATAAGTAGGGTTGGTAGAAAAGTTTGAGATGTGAGGGACAAGGTTAACTTGTCCCTCAAGTCTCTAAAAGTGGCCAACAAGGCCAAATTCGAATTTGGGAAGGATGGTGGAGTACACACCACCTAAGTGCATTTAATTCAATTTACATCATACATAAAAATAAGGACTATCTACATAATTTATTGCCCACATGTCATATCTTCCCTTTTAGTTTAAATTTAAGCTAAATTAGTTAATTAAGATACATTAGCAAGTGTTAATAAAGTAAAAATATTTCCCCAATAATTAAACACATGCACAACAAATTAAAAAAACAAAATTAAAAGAAAGGAAACACATTACACCATGGCCACATAAATGAGGTTACCACCCCTATGGGAACCTCCTAACAAAGCATGCAACAACACAACATAACATTATACACAAGTTTTCAAATTTGGCCATGTTGCACAACACCCGACATCCTTTCATGGTTGGTCCTCTATCCCCTTTCGATGTATAAGATATAATATCCCTACAACACAAATAAAATACCTTTGTGGCCTTACAACCACATCAACAACATCAAGAATAATATACGTATAGAAATCAATAATTTTCATCCCAAATTAGCAATTATATCATTTATCACCATATCGATTAATTTGATTCTAACATCCATCAAATGACAATTCTACTCAAAACATCCAACATAAGAAATGTATCCAGAATATGACATATTAGTATAAAATCATAATACTAAAAATCAACATATATAACTTTCCATCAGTGTCATCTAGTGCATCATAATCAAAATGTAAATCACAACATGTTAATAGTTCAAATATCTGCATAGTCTATAATCTACTAGTCAAGATATAATAATCAAAATGTCTAGCAACATGTCAATAGCTCAAATATTTGCCATATACCTGCTAACAACTCCCATTGCTTGGGAAATGTTTGGCCTGGTACAAACCATGGCATACATGAGGCTCCCAACTACTGAAGAATAAGGAACCCGTGCCATATAATCTTTTTCCTCTTGTGTTGTTGGGCATTGCTCTTTACTTAATCTAAAATTCCCAACCAATGGTGTACTAACTGGTTTCGCATTCTACATTTGAAACCTCTCTAACACCTTTTCTACATAGTCCTCCTGAGACAACACCAATTTCTTATTTTTCCTATCCCTCTTGATTTGCATACGAGGATTTTATTTGTTGCACCCAAATCCTTCATTGCAAATATTTTTGCTGACTTTTCCTTAAGCTTTGCAATTTCTTACATATTAGACCCTACTACAAGCATATCATTTAGATATAATGAAGAATAATGTAGCTCCCACTATCCAACCATTTAAAGTACACAAAATGATCTGATTGACATCTAGTAAAACCATGCTTATGTATAAAACTATCAAACTTTAGATACCATTGTCGAGGAGCTTGATTGAGCCCGTATAGGCTCTTCTTCAACCTGCAAACCAATTTCTCCTTGTTGTTCACCTCATATCCAAGTGGTTTCTGCATATAAATATCCTCCTCCAAGTCACCATGGAGAAATGTCATCTTGATATCAAGTTGCTCTAAGTGTAAATCTTCAACAACAACTAAACTTAACATAGTACGAATGGAAGACATATTTACAACAGGGGAGAAAATTTCATCAAAATTGATACCTTTATTTTGTTCATACCCCTTCACTACAAGCATTTCTTTGTACCTTTTCTATCCACCTTCTTCTTCTTTCACACGATAGACCCATTATTTTTGTAGTACTCTCTTTCCAACTAGTAATTTGACTAAATCCCATGTTTTGTTCTTCTCCAAGGATTCCATTTCCTCATTCATGCCAAGCTCCCACTCCTTAGTGGACTCCACCTACATTGGCTCATCAAATCTCTCTAGCTCACCACTATATGTTAGTAACAAATAATACAAAGAAAGGAAAATATTTACGGAGGTCTACAATACGTTGTGACCTTCTTACCAAAGATGGGGGTGTCACGGGATCATTATTTGATTGTTGCACATTTTCTTGAATTTACGAAAGAGGTGTCGATGCCTGACACTAGCCGTGCCATGCTTGGCCTACAAATTGTCAACCTCGCACTTGTAGGTGGATCTTTTCCACTCGATAGTCCATTTTTAGGAGCTATATCCTCAACCAATTATTCCTTTGGATTTTTGTCATCTTGTACTGATCCATGTATATTCTATTTTCACACCAAACAACATCAAAACTCCTAATTATCTTAGATTCATCTAGATCCCAAAACCAAAATCCATAATCACCATTGGAGCCACATCTTATGAATGTACAACGTTTGGATTTTGAATCCAATTTTTTTCTATTTTCTTTATTAACATGCACAAATGCCTCTGAACCAAATACTCTTAAAAATGAAAGATCTACCTCTTTCCTAGTCCAGGATTCTTTGGTAATTCCTCCATCTAGTGCAATCGAAGACCCATGGTTGATTAAGTACATAAGCAGATCTACGGCCTCTACCCAAAGTGAAGAAGAGGCAACCCCACGTGCAATCTCATTGACCGTGCACGCTCCATTATTATTCTATTCATCCTCTCACTAACACCATTTTGTTGTGGATTCCTAGGAACTATTTTCTCTCTATGAATCCCGTTCAAGGAACAATAATCATCAAATTTACTACTGCAATACTCACCGCTATTATCGGATCTCAAACATTTCAATTTAAAACCATGCTAATTCTCAACAAGCGTTTTCCATTTCTTAAATGTATCAAAGACATTACACTTATGCTTAATGTAATATACCCATACCTTTCTTGTGGCATCATCTATGAATGTGACATAGTATAGAGAACCACCATGAGATGCAACATGGGCCGGTCCCCACACGTCTGTATGAACTAGCTCTAACTTTTTCTCTTTCTTAGTATTCCCTGCCTTGAGAAATCTAACTCTTTTTGTTTCCCAAAATGCAATCCTCACAAAACTCTAAGTCCAATTGCTTCAAACTAGAAAGCTTACCTTTTCCCTGTAGAATTTTCATGCCCTTCTCACTCATATGTCCCAATCTACTATGCCACATGTTTTCATCCTCAACTAAAGTAAACAATATGGTAGAAGGATTAGATATACAAGTAGACAAATAAAGAGTTCCTACTTTCTTACCCCATGCCACTACCGAGGCACCCTTGGAAACCTTCCAAGCATATGAAGTGAATGTGACTTTGCAACCTTCACCACCCAACTGTCCTGTAGAGATGAGATTTCTCTTGAGGCTAGGTACATGCCTCACATCTCTCAATATTCATGTATTTCCATTTTGTAATTTCAAGTGTACATTGTCCTTCCCGGTAATGTTACATGACTCATCATCGCCCAAATAAACTCTGTCCAAAATTTCCTGGACATACTCTTTAAAATATCCCTTATTAGGGATTGCATGGAAAGAGGCACCTAAATTTACTACCCAAGATTGAACTCTAGTATCAAGAGAAAGTATAAGAGCATCCGGAACAATATTACTGCTTGATTTTCCTCTTTAATACCTTGAGGATGTTTTTCTTTGAACCAACAATCCTTTTTAGCATGTCCTCTATTTTCACAGTTCCAACAAGTAATGCCTCTACTCCTAGATTTGGATCTTGCCCATCTTCGATTTAGATCTCCCATGAGCCTTACTCTTTGATTTCACCTTGCTCCCTCTACTCTCCATATTCAATGCATTTCCAAAAGAAGAATTTTCCCCTATACTTTTATGGTGTATTTCCTCATTTAAAATGACACCGACTACATATTCAATTTTAAGAGAAGTAGACGATGTATTACTAACTTCCATTACTAAGTTGACCCAACTTTTGGAAAAGAACACAAGAATAATAATGCTCTAACCTCCTCATCAAATGGGATATTAACTGAATCTAGCTAATTTACAATAGTGTGGAAATCATTAAGATGGCTAGATACAGATCCACCTTCTTACATTTGTAGATTAAACAATATTTTCATTAAATAAACTTTATTGGATGCACTAGGTGTTTCATATAGATTAGCTAGGGTTTTCATCAACTCTACTGTACTCTTTGCCTATGAGATATTTGAAGCTACGAGATGATGCCAGACTCAATCAAATCACATCGAGAGCCTTCCTTTCCAAAACCTTCCACTCCTCATCATACATGATTGAGGATTTCAATTATTCACCTCCCAATGGTAGGTATAGATCCTTTTGATATAGGTAATCTTCCACCTACATTTTCCATAGCTGGTAATTTTGGTCGTCAAACTTCTCAACTCTAAACTTATTCTTCTTTGTCATTGTTGCTTCTCCCACTCAAACAGAAATCCCTCTGTGAGTATACTGCCAACAAATAAATCTCAAACGTGCTCTGATACCAGTTGTTAGAATTATACTAGTTGTACAAATAAACAAACATGCAATGAATAATGCAGAAAACGTAAAATAGAAAAGAATACAATAAAATAGAGACACAGATTTAACGTGGTTCACCCAAATTGGGCTACGTCCACCAGAAACAACCAATCCTTTTATTCAGTCTAGCCAAACTATCTCTCACGGTGTTGTCACCATTCATATAATGAGCCTCATACATAATGACAATATAAAGATATTAGGGTTTTAATCATTTCAAGGAAACATAGAAAATCACCCGTTATATCTGTGACCTAATAAGGAACGGTCAAGATTTCACAATGCATAAATACATATAAAATGTGGCTTACGGGGGCACTTTCCATGAACCCCCATCGAGATGCACCCCGGACCCTCCAAGGAGCCAAAACCCCCTTGTAACCCCCATCACTATCAGGCTCCATAACCAATGAGAATTCACTAAAATGTGTGTGGAAACTAGGCAGTAACAAATTAGCATCCCCCCATATCACTGCAGTCTCATCATACCTATCCCACTAGACTTGCACTTGGTCAACCTCGCGGCCTCAAAGTCCCAAGGTCTTATGCTTTATGATGCACATGGGCTCCACAGTCACTACCTCTACTCTTGCATCTACAATGTAGTCCAATCCAATACATGAGAGGGATATGAAATGTATCTCCTAATAACAAACACATGAAATATATCGTCAATGCGAGACAAGCTGGATGGCAAGGTGAGATGATAAGCTAAGGGACCAATCCACTCTAAGATCTTGAATGTATCCATGAATATAGAACCTAGCTTAGAGACTTTTCCATAAATGATAGGGCTCTTATGATGTCGACACAAATAAATACCAATTTTCCCACCTCATAACCTGCGGTTGACTCTCCTCTTATCGTATATCTATTTTTTCTATCATGTGCCTCCTCTAGTCTCGAGTTTGATCAAAATAAATTTCTACTCCATGTCATGTAAAATATTTGGCCCAAGAGATACTCTATCCTCAATCCTATCCCAACTCGGTGGAGTCTTGCACTCCTGTCATACAAATCCTCAAGTGGAGCTATACCAATAGAACTCTGAAAGTTATTGTTATAAGAAAAATCTACTAAGTACAAATACTCCTCTCATCTCAACTAAATATCCATGATGTACATCCAAAGCATGTCATCTAAAATCTTATTCACCTGCTCGTTCTAGTCATCTATCTCAGCGTGATAGGATATACTAACATTAATGCTTGTTAAGGGCATGTTGCATGGTAGTCAAAAATGCGAGGTGTCTGAGGATGGTCATAAATAATCTTTCAAAAATCCCATGTAGTTTGAAAATATCATTTAAGTACACTCATGCCACTGCACTAGTTGTATAGGTGGTCTTCACTAGATAAAAATGAGCCACTTTCGACAATCTATCCACCATGACCATAATGGCGCCATGGTGGTATCTTGATGTCTGTATGCCTACTATGAGTTCCACGGAAATGGTGTCCCATTTCCACTCTGGTATGACATGTGGGTAAAGAAGGCTAGTTGGATGTTGATAATCTTCCTTCACCCTCTGACACTCCAAACATGAGACACAAAATGAGCTACATCTCTCTGAAGTCCTCTCCAATAGTATAACTATCTCAATGTGGCGTGCATCTTCTTCACCCCTGGATGGGATGAATAAAGTGCACAATGAGCCTCTGCTAACATATTCGGTCTTAAACCTCCATCCTTAAGTACTTAGATATGGCCTCTATGCCCGAGAAGTCAATTTGGCTCTAGTGTGAATCCAACAAACTTCCCTCAAGGGATCTCGAGACTCAATCTCTCCTCTACCTTAAAGGTATAAACTATCGGAGTGGAAGCTGTCACAAAATTCTTCTCCACAATTTTATACCCATTGAATTAGCCATAACCAAATGTCTCCATCGACTCAAATTATCTGTAGCCACATTTTCCTTCCCCTTTGCATGCTCTATCTCCATATCGTACTCACATAGCAACTCCATCCAATGTCATTGACGAGCATTGATATTGGGCTACGTGAAGAGGTGACATAAGCTCAAATGGTCTATCTTGAGAATGAACCTCCTACCTAATGTGCAGAAAATTCCTCCATCTAACCAAAGCACACAAAACTACTGCAAGATCAAGGTCATAAGTCTAATAATTGATCTCACAATCCTTGAGTTTGTGAGACTCAAAGGATACTACACGACCATCTTGCATCAAAACACCTCCTAATCCTCTAAAAAATAATATGTACACACGATGAAATCCTCTCGGGGATTTGACACTACAAGAATAGGTGTTGTCGTAAATAATTCCTTAAGTGTACTAAAAGCCTGCTCACATTTATCTCGACCAAACAAACTTCCTCCTTTTTGCTTTGAAGGGAAGTGATGGGATGCACAACACGAGAGAAGTCCTAGGTAAATCTCATGTAATAACCTGTAAATCCCATGAAACTATGTACATCGCTCACATTGGTTAGTGTTGAACAATCCATAATAGCTCTAATCTTAGAATAATTAATTGTGATGCCTTCCTAGAAATAATATAACCTAAATAGTAAACCCTCGATTGGAAGAAGGAACACTTCTCTAGGTTCTGTATAGTTGCTTCTTTTTCAATGACAAAGGCGTAACCTATTGAAGGTACTCCTCATGGTCCTCATGAGTACATGATTATATCAAAATTTCATTAAGAAACATAAGCATGAAGTGACCCAAGAATTTCCTAAATACGTCATTCATCAAACTCATAAATACTATAGGGGGCATTGGTCAAACCAAATGACACTACTATGAACTGTAGGGGCCATATCTCATGTAGAAAGTTTTCTTGTGGATAATCTCTGTCATCACCAATCCGGCACTATGATAATTCTTCACCGGGAACTCCTCGTGCTATGATTATTTACTAATGCATAGCCTTTAGTTTGGTGGATGTAACTGAAACAAAACACCAAACATAACACAAGAATACTATAGACTATGATAAGAAGGAATGATGATAAATCTGAAATATCAGAGTAAATTATAATATTAACATGAAATTGTTATAATCTCACCCATGAGGTACTTCAAGTGTTATTGACTTCATTTTCCTTTCACCAAGACTATGGGAGAAACTTTACAATTACACCCCTCAATGGCTTCTTCAACACACCTTTAAATTAATGGCTTCCTTTTCACACTTCCTACAATATTTCTCACTACTTCCTTCTATGCTAAATGAGGGGGGTGGCCTCTCTATTTATAGAACTTCTAGGCTTATCCATCTTATCTCTAAGATAGGATAAGAAATCCACTGACGAATCATATTCCATACCTTAACTCTTATCTCGTACATGTAAGCTTATCTTTTACGATAAGATAAACCTTATCATTTTACATGGGTTCCACATTTTTAGACTTTTTACAAATAAAATACACAAAATATTTATGACCTCACTCCTTGTCCTTATTACCAATATAATATTTCTAATTCCTAATCATGTAGACCCTACTTCTCTAATTACCCAAACTTTGACATTTTAACATTACCGGACCACTTACGACAAATATTTACTTTTACAACATTTCTATTATACTTTTGTATTACCGTACTCTACATTATTGGTGGTGTCGTCTCGCATGATGCTGCGTTATCTTCTATCGGACGCTACTACTAATTATACTTAACAACATCCTATTCCTAATACATACATTAATGAAATAGAAATTACGGAGGAAAATTTTAGTGTCGACATCTTCCCCCTTCCTAGCTTCTACTCCGTCCTCGGAGTAGACTCTTCTCAGTGTTTAGAAAATCTTCAACTTGTCATGGTTGACCCATTTCATAATGGGAGTGCCATCCAATTCCTCCAGTTGGTACGTACCATTTTCATGCACAGCTGCTATTTTGTAGGGCCCCATCCATTTTGGAAGAAATTTTCTCTGTCTTCTTTTTTTGTATCTGGAATCATATACTAGAACCAAGTCATTCACATGAAATGGAGACCACCGGATCTTTTGATCAAAGTATTCCTTCTGCTTCATTTTCTTCTTATAGCTTGTATCCTTAGCTATTTCCCTCATTTCCTCTAACAAATGAAGATGTACCAACCTTTCTTTTACTGAATTACTTTCATCCATTCTTTCATTTTTCATTACTCTGACCGTGGGAATATCAAACTCAATAGGAAGAACTGGATCAATGCCATAAGCCAACTGAAATGGGGAGTATCTTGTTGCTGACTTTGATGTTGCCCTATATGCCCACAATGCTGCATGAATCCTTTTATCCCATTTATGTACCTATAAGGCTGCATCTTTTGCTAGAATTTGACACAACACAAAATTTGTTCGTTCCACCTGTCCATTTGTGCTTGGCTTGTATGTTGTTGCCTTCCTGTGCTTAATAGAAAACTTATTGACTAGGGCTTCTACCACCTCATTAATGAAGTGGCTTCCTTGATCTGTTATAATTTCTAATGGACAACCAAATCTAGTGACAATGCATTCATATATGAACCTTGCCACTTCATCCATGGAAGTTGTTTTCAATGGCCTAGCTTCAACCCACTTGGTTAAATAATCTGTGGCAACTACAATATACTTATTTTGGCGTGAGGTAGTTGGAAGTGGACTCTACAATGTCTATTCCCACTTTTCAAAGGGACCAAGTGGAAGAATAGGACATAATGGAGTGATGAAGTCTTATGGTTACCATGTGTTTGACAAATATCACATGTCTTACAATAATTATAAAAATCTTTAAAAAGAGTGGGCGGTGATAACCTGCATCCAAGATCCTTCTTTGCTGTGAAGTAAGTTGTCCAGAGAAGTTCCCTCCACATGTACCATTGTGGAATTCTTCTAGCATTCCTTCCCTTGATCACGTCCAATCGCCCTCTTCAGATCGCTCCATCGTGTCCTATTGAAATAATACTCCATGTAGAATAGAATATGGATGACTAGCTTGAGTAATCTTCTCTTAGTCTTTGCATTGGCACCATCAGAAACTTGAATTCATTGAGATAATTCCAAATATCTATATATTCACTAGGGATTGTGTCGAGGATAAGAATGTTGCATTGGGAAATCATCATCATCACAAGATGATCCTAAACCATCATAGGCTCGAGAGAGTGCATCTGATTGACATGCTTCTTTCTTGGCCTCGTCTATAATATCAAATTCAAATTCTTGTAGTAAAATTATCCATCTTGCTATCCTCCCTGATGGGTTAGGCTTATTGAAAATATATTTTAGAGCCTGATGATCTATTACAACTATAAATTTCTACCCTAGTAAGTAATTTCTAAACTTCTTTACAACAAAAATGATAGCTAGAGCCTCTTTTTCAGTTACAGTATAATTTACCTCAGCACTGCTCATTTGTCTGCTCCCAAAGTAAATTGGATGTTCATTCCCATTTTCATCCTTTTGGCTCAAAGTACTTCCTAGTGCTGCATCTGAGGCATTAGTGTACACAATGAATGGCTTTCTCAATCTGGATTCTTTAAAACAGGTGAAGACACCAGGGCTTCCTTCAGTTGTCCAAAAGCTTCATGCGCCTTATTTCCTGGTTCATAAGTAACATCCTTCTTCAAGAACTGGGTTAGTGGTTGTGCAATCTTTGAGAAATTCTTGATGAACCTTCTATAGTACCCCACATGGCCTAAAAATGATCTCAACTTACTTCTATTCATAGGAAATGGTAACTCTTTGATTTTTGAAACTTTATCAGGATCAGTACCAATACCATCTCTGGATACAACATGCCCTAACAAAACACCTTTAGAACATCCAAAGACACACTTTATAGGGTTTAGTGAGGCTTGTGCTTCATCTAACCTTTGAAATGTTGTCTCCATTTGGTGCAGGTGGTCCAACTTGCTCCCATAGATGTAAAAATCATCCAGAAATACTCTGATGAAGGTCCCAATGTAGGGTTCGAACACCCTATTCATCAAACGCTAGAATTTTGTCGGAGCATTACACAACCCAAAAGGCATAACTCTATAAGAAAACGTTCCCCAAGGAGTGGTGAACGTGGTCTTCAGCTGATCTTTCTCTGCTATACGAACTTGGTTGTAGTCTTTATATCCATCAACAAAACTATAGCACTCGGCCTGCTACTTCGGCCCAATATCGATCGAAAATGGAAGAGGGTAATGATCCTTCTTTGTTGCCTTATTGAGCTTCTATGTAATCAACACAAATGCATAGCTTCCCATTCTTTTTATTGAGATCACAATGGGAGAAACCCATTCTGAATTCTCCACAGCAAATATGAATCCTACATCAAGCAACTTATCTATTTCTTCTTTTACAGTCTTGGAAAAATTAGGATTCATTCTATATGGCATTTTCTTTATAGGCTTAGCACCATCTACAAGCTTAATAGAATGTTCTACCCAACTTACTTGACGGAGTTCCTTGTAATCAAAAGTGAATATGTGTATGTACCTTCGAAAGAGTTGGAGGTAGGATTCCTTCTCACTCTCCATCACAGCATCACCAATCTTTATTTGTTAGAGATGATCATCAACTTCTTCTTCAGATAATTTTATGGGGTCATGAGTTGGTGTGACTGGAAGGATATCCATGACTGAAACATCAACCTCACTTTCTTCATCTTCAGTGTCCACTTCACTAGTACTAGAGTAATCAGAGGATGTCCAATCATTAGTTTCATCACTTGAATCCACAGGTTCTACCTTATGATGTCGAGGGATCACATTTATCTTCACCCTCTCTCTACCATGTCCAAGTGTCATGAAACCTTCATTCTAGTAGTTTCTTGCATGAACTCTCCTTAGCCATGGTCTTCCCAACAACATTGGGTACGTAACAGTACCATTTTTCATCACCTGAAAGTCTACCACACATACAACACCCATAAATGATATTTGCCACATTTAAAACTACACCTTTACGGTTTAGTTTTTCCTTTATTTAATGACCTTAACATAAGTGTTGAAGGGCGATCAATTTTTAAACCCAACATATTCATTACAAACTTGGTCATTACATTAACTGTAGCACCTCCATCAACTAAGACATCATGAATTGAAATACCATTACATAATACCTCAGCTTGTGGAGCATAGGGATCCGCCTCGTGCCTCCAAAGCAGGGACCTCAACCTCCTTCCTTCGTCGAGCATTGAGTCCACTTCGCAACTCCCGCCTCTTCTCAAAAGATAGCAAGAGTTGACCATATGTAATATTTGCAAGCCTTTTGGACAGATCTTCCAAGATGGAGTATGGTCCTTGCCCCTGTGAAATCAGAAAATCCTGCACACCCAACTTTCTTCTCCTATGTTTCTTACTAGTTTCTCCTTTCATCTTCTTAGGATCATTTCCATCTTGATTATCTTTTTCTTTCTTTCTTTTTGTTACAAACACATCTACTTCATTATTTCTACTCTTATCTACTACATCAAAAGAATTCACAGGTGCTTTTCCTTTATCATTATCTCTTTACCAGATGTAGAAGCTCTATCTAGACAATTATACTTATAATGACCCTTTTTATAACAACCATAACATACAACTTCAGAAATATTTCTTTTTGGACCTCTATCTCCTCCCTGAGAACTAAATTCTTTTCCTTGAAGAAGATTAATAGTTAACTGACCCATATTTTTGAGCAGATCTTCATACTCAGTAGATGTACTAGGAGAAATATTTGTGCTCACCGGGAGTGGTTGTGGATTCTGGACCAAAGGTGTTGGTGTAGGCTCTACTTTAGCAACAATTTATTTGGGCTCCTCTTCCATGCTTTTTCTTGCCTTCTTCGATCTCCTTTTCTTGTTCAATAGTAGCTCAGGCGGTCATACTTCACTCGTTGTCGATCTCGGCTTCATCCCAAGAATGAAGTGCTTACATGAGGAGATTATCCACGCCATTCATCAACCCATCCGCTAATCCTTCCTTCCAGGATTTGGGCATCGAGCTTCCTCCTTAGCTCTAAAACACGAGCATGATAATCCCTTATCTTCTCCTTCTCTCCTTGGGCTAGCTTTGTGATCTCGATCATGAGATCTACATATTTATATTGTTCACCAAATTCTTCAAGAAAACTTTCAGTTAATAAATCCCATGAATTTTTCACATTATCACCTAGTGTTTCAAACCACCTAAGTGTTGAACCATCCAAAAAGGTAGGAAAAAATTCAGTCCATTGTTCCCTTCTTATGAGGCCATTACAAATACAAGATTGTTTAAACTCTTGAATGAAAGAAGAAGCATCTTCATTAGATTGAGCTGAAAAAATAGGAATCTTCCCCATTTTCAAAAGTAACCACGGATTAAATACCAACCCAAAAGTACAATCAATAAGACTTATGTGCACAAATAATTGGAATCACTGTAATAGAAAGTGACTTTACACCTTTCTACAGTAAAATAGAAATGACCATGGTAACTATGGTAAAACTTGACTTATTGTGGTAAAAACTGACTTTACTGTGGTAAACACTATTCACAGTAAAAAGTGAAGTTACTACGGTAAATACTATTCACGATAAAAAGTGAAGTTACTGTGGTAAATACTATTCACGGTAAAAAGTGACTTTACTGTGATAAATACTATTCATAGCAAAAATGACTTTACCATGGTAACTACTATGCACAGTAAAAATAAGGTTACCCTCCAATTAATTTTTGACTAAGTGGGAATATCTCTCCAGAAAATCCACCAACGAGGAATGGTCCTAGCAACGGAACCAAAATGTCATCACCAATCCGGCACTATGATAATTCTTCACCGGGAACTCCTCGTGCTATGATTATTTACTAATGCACAACCTTTAGTTTGGTGGATGTAATCTGGAAACAAAACAACAAACATAACACAAGAATACCATAGACTATGATAAGAAGGAATGATGATAAATCTAAAATATCAGAGTAAATTATAATATTAACATGAAATTGTTACAATCTCACCCATGAGGTACTTCAAGTGTTATTGACTTCACTTGCCTTTCACCAAGACTATGGGAGAAACTTTACAATTACACCCCTTAATGGCTTCTTCAACACACCTTTAAATTGATGGCTTCCTTTGCACACTTCCTACAATATTTCTCACTACTTCCTTCTATGCTAAATGGGGGTGGCTCTCTATTTATAGAACTTTGAGACTTATCCATCTTATCTCTAAGATAGGATAAGAAATCCCTCTGACGAATCATATTCCATACCTTAACTCTTATCTATACATGTAAGCTTATCTTTTAAGATAAGATAAACCTTATCATTTTACATGGGTTCCACATTTTTAGACTTTTTACAAATAAAATACACAAAATATTTATGACCTCACTCCTTGTCCTTATTACCAATATAATATTTCTAATTCCTAATCATGTAGACCCTACTTCTCTAATTACCCAAACTTTGACATTTAACATTACGGACCACTTACGAAAAATATTTAATTTTTACAACATTCCTATTGTTCTTTGATTATTACCGTACTCTACATTATTGGCGGCATCGTCGCACTTTGGTAGCACCGTTATCTTCTATCGGGCTCTACTACTAATTATACTTAACAACATCCTATTCCTAATACATACATTAATGAAATAGAAATTACGGAGGAAAATTTTAGTGTCGACATAACCTCCTCTACAATCCTCGGTGATGGTATCCTAACTTGAGATCTATCTTATAAAACATGGTGGCCCCTTTCATCTGATATAATAAATCATCTATTTGTGGAAGGGGTATCGATTCTTGATTATTACTTTATTCGGTTAATGCCGTAGTCCACACACAAATGCAAAGATCCATCCTTCTTCTTCACAAAAATCATTGGTGCACCCTAAGGAGATACACTAGGATGGATTAGGCCTTTCTCAAGAAGGCCCTCCAACTATAACTTGAGCTCACATAGCTCAGGGGTAGTCATCCTATATGGTGCACATGAGATAGGCTCTACTCCAGGAACCAAATCAATATGAAATTCTATCTCATGTGGGGAGGTAACCTTGAAAACTCCCAGGAAAAATATATGAAACATTCTCGCAAAATGGGATGGTCATCAAGTGATGGTCCATGAGTCTCATCCTCTAATCGGTCACTAACTATGATGGCATACAACTGACAACCACGTCGTGCACACTGCTTTAACTACATAGCGAATATGATGCAAATAGAGATGGGTCTCCTAACTCCAACTATCACCGATTCAAATCTCAAATCATCTACATAAGATATAACCTTTTTGTAATAATCAACTCTAGCACTGTGTGCAAACAACCAATCCATGCCAAAGATAAGCGTAAGGATAAAAATTGACACGAAACCTTCAACCACACTTGACCCTCAAGGTCATGCGGGGAAGCCGATGTGGAAATGTGTGTGGCTAAATGAAGGAGGATCATTTACTAAGATCATGTAGTGTGATCCCCGCAGTACTGAGTTGGAAAAGGGGAGATTTATGGGCTATGAATGAGTAGCGTAAATTCCTTATGGTTTGTCTAATTGAATATCAATGTTAAACTAGTTTGAAGTGTCCAAATTAACTAAGATGAAACTAACAATTCTATGTTCTACTGAAAGGAAACTAACCTAAACAAGTCAAAAAAATTGAAATATTACAATCATAAACAACAATTTGCTTTTATTCTAAATAATCAAATCTACTTCTACACTAAAACTAAACAAGTAAACTTAAAACAAGAAATTTTCCAAATGATCTATGATATGTAGATAACCTCCTAAAGACATTTTGTCCTTGATTCACGGGGATGGGAAGAAGAGGATCCATCATCAAGAGTTTCTATTAATGATTTAAAAACCTTTTGGAAATTAACTAATTACTTACAAATGAAAGGAAGTTTATTTCTACTCTATTTGATATGATGTAACAATGATAAATTGCAGCTAATGAAGGAAATAAAAAACAACTCCAACATGGAATTCAAAAAAAAGAGGTGAATCTAGTTGTGTGATGACTTATCCCCTTAGTTTATCATTTCTTTCTCTGTGTGTCCATATGATTCCAAGGAATTGGGAATGCAAAGGAAACAACAAGAGAAGGTGCTTGAGAAATGACATCTTGAAGGTAGTCCTGTGTAATGCAAGTAGAAGAGAGATAACACAAGTGAACAGAGCTTGGCTATGTAATTTCCAATAGGATTGTGGTAGTAATACTATGAAATATACACAAAATTATCAGGCCCTTTTTCTTGAATACAAGCATTGAATATATAGGAATTGGTTGGGATGTGCCTTCATGCACAAGGCAGCCTTGGAGTGCTAAATCATTGGGTGAAGAGGCAGTTCAAACTAATTATATCTATTTAAAATATAGAAGAGGGAAGGAATACTATGCAATCAAGACTATTTTTAGGAAATTCGGTTCACAAACGCACCTTGGATGTCAAGTTAAGTGAAATAACGCCTGTTAAAATGACACATGAAGAGTTCGGAAAACGTGCGTGGGGCTGCCACCTTGCACGTAAATGAAGGGTGGCGATCACGGGGCATTGCCTTACCTTGGCGGATGTTTTGAGAACCGCCCCCGGGAAGGGCAAATGCGGTCCTAAAAGTAAAGGCCAAAACATGCACATAAATGAATGGGAAGTTGGAAGAAAGCATGTAAAATGTAAGTAAGGATGTCTAGGCTACAAATATACAATGCGAATGGGTTTAGGAACTCGAACACCTTATGAAAGGACATGAATAATCATTTTGGAATTTTGTAACCATTTTCCAACAATGTAGCACATGTAATTTTGGCTATGTACATATTGCCCCTCAAAGCATATTAGCCATGAAAAGGGCATAAAACATAAATTTAAAGTATGACGTTCCTGAAATGGGGAGTTAGAATCTATACCCGATGCACCGTGTGTCGAAATGTCACCATCTAAACTCCCACTACCTACAAAATGAAAAAGAAGACTCAAGTGCATATAGATGAAATATTGACAAATAAACACTAAATTAAAATGACAAGAGGACTTACCATTTGTGTGGGGATAAGAACTTACCTCCACTAGCGCTCCAACCCTATGAACATATGCACTCAAAACAAAGTTATAATAACATATATATATATATATATATATATATATATATATATATATATATATATATATTATATAATTCATTTTTGCGCATATTGACTTGGTGATTTTTGAGCTCTAGGCCCACGGTGACCATTTTTGTCAAAAGAATAGTCAAAACATCAATTGAGAGATTGTGATCATGCCTCTGTGAGCTGCGAGATCGACCAACGTGGTCTAAGGTTAGTTTTCCTCATCTGTGTGTTTTTAAACCTAAAATGTAGAAATGTCAAAATCTTTTCCTAGTGGGGACTTTTTTTGGAATTTCTTGTTTTAAACGACTGTTTAGGGGGGGAGCCTACATGGTACTCTTTTATTTCGTTAAAATGGTCTATTTTTGCATTTTTGAGCATTTTTAGGGTAATAAAGCCATATGACAAATCGGTTTAGGATGACCGCCCTACACTAGGAGGTGGTTTTGAACAGAGTGACCAAAACTCATGCTAACTTAATTTTTTTAGATTTTAAATATTTTGTTATGTTTTTATGAGCTTTTTTCTTGTAATATGTCACTAAATTTCTCCTTTTATATGTTTTTTGGATGCATAAGAAGGAAGAGTATATCCATTATAGTCGCGAGAGGGAGTGTGAGTGACTCCCTAGAGATTTTAGATCAGTTGACTCAGGATGAGACCAATACTCTTCAAAGAGAAGGCATATGGAGGATTACAAAGGTGCCCCGTGTCACTCCTGCCAGTCACATACTATGCAACTTTTTTCTTATTGGGATGCTTACCAGAATACCTTCTAATTGTCATGTGATAGGGTGAGTGGAAAATCACCCTAGAGTATGTGTATCGTATTCTTGGGGTTCCGATACATGGGCGCGACGGTTGACCTTGGAGACAAAAGGATCTAGAGCCATGATGGATCTATGGGCCACTTATATGGGGGATGTCGTAGTTTCCTTTGGTTGCAAAGAAGGGGATGAAGGGCTCCCATCCCTTTTATCTGCAAGGCTATCATGGGTATCTTGGCCTTGTGGTTGATTAGGGACAAGGGACGTGATACACTACTTTATTTGGGCTCCCATCATCACACAGATTGAGGGATATGGTCGTATCTATGCCTGGGGGCCAGATATCCTTAGAAGTGCCTATCATGACCTGTATCATATTGTTAGGTTATATGGGCAGTCCTCGAGCCATCTCATATTAGTTATGAGTTGGGTGTATGAGTGGATCATCCCCTATGGGAGGGGAGTACCAATACATGACCCAGGGGCCATCAAGGCCGCTAGATGGATGGTGATGATAGTTCTCAGAGCACCACATCAGCCAGTGGCTTCTTTGACCATAGTAGACATGGTGGCCACTCCATACCAGGACATGGCAGGATTATGGGGATAGGATGGGACCATAGTGGTGGCTTGTACCACTATTGTCCAATTAGTTGACAGGATGGGGAAGCTTGAGACTCACCCATTTGGCTGAGTTCCTCAGCAGTTCAGCCTTCCTTATATTGATATGCTTCCCCTAGTGGCACATGTGTATAGGACCATGAAGGAGGCCTAAAAGGGCCCTCGCAGAGATCTGGGTTAGACAATGGTGATTCCAAGAGTTCTATTGCAGTTAGGTGAGTTATTCATGCCTGATGGGTGGCTGGTGCCACTGTGCACCCTTACTCCAAATTGAGGCCACACCTACTCACAGTGGAGAGGAGGACGATCCCATAGATGTGGACTCCAAATTTGAGGAGTATACGGGGGGATAAATATGGAGAGGAGATGGTTGGAGAAGAGACTAACGGAGAGGAGAAAGATATAGAGGAGAATGGTGACGAGGGGTTAGGGGTGAGGATGGTGGGGAAGCTCACATGGAGGAGGAGAGTGATCTTAAGTGGCATGATACTTGGAATGTTCTAAGAGCAGAAGCGAGAGGATATGGCTGCAAAGGAGGAGACACTTGTCTACGAGGGAATACTTCTTGATATAATTTTGTTTAGATTATAACCATGAAACAGACAAAACAATAAACATGAACACAATTATTTCAAGTCATTCGGGATATTTTATTAGACAAGGGAGATTACAATATATAGAAGATTGATCTCCTTAATATAAGGAGTCAACTTCAATCTCAAAGAATTCCATAGAATATCTCATGATCCACTAATCACTCAACATATCTCAACAACTCTTATCTACGTGAGTTACAACTCACTTACATTTTTACTCACACAATATATAATATATATTTGCACACACACAAATATATAAATATCTAATGTTCACAATAACAAGCTAATTCCTAACATTCAACCCCTTAGTGTGAACATGGGAGAAACATACACACTCTCATCTACATTATGCTCACCTCTGTGGGGCATGTCAAACTATGTGACTCATGATCTTGATACTAATGAAGGGAGCAATGCTCAACCTTCTATGGTTTTACAAGTTTACCACAAACCTTGACGTGTAACAGATTCATCGCCTGTCCACCTCATGTGGTTTTGGATCTCCCACAAACCTTTTCAAGATCCATGAACTGTCTTACACTGGTGCTTTTTCTCACCTATTTCATTACATCGGGAGTTACATTCAGGAATTTTATACATTACAATTGAACAATAATTTGTTCTTATTTTCACAATTACACACTGAAAGCAAACACTCAACTTAAAAACTTGGCCACCAGTTCAATTTCGTGGCCTCGTCGATGGTGCCTGACGAGAGGTCATTGATCAACCTCCTTCCTCCATCTGTCTATTGCTTAGTTACTCAGCAAATTGATCTTTGAAGCTCAATTATATTTACCTTATGCGAACGACGGATTCCACCGAAAATGCATTCATAAGGCAATTTTTTTATTTATACAATTTTGACAACTTGACTATTTTACGACATTGACTATTGACCCACAATGAATAAAAAAAATATAACACCACCACTATATAAGTAACAAATAATTTTAAAAAGTAATACACCGAATTACTTTTTAAAATTCAACTTACAATACACAATTGACTCTAAAACTTTTAGAATACCTATTCGACGCTTTGGCTCACACCAAATATTTTGACTCTATGACTTGAAGAATAATATGACACAAAAAAACTTTGATGAGACAACACAAAATGATGAATTTTGACTCTAACATCACCTTACAACCAAACACGTTACACAAAGCATTATACAACTAAAAATGTGACTCACATTAGAAGGATCGGATCTAATACAAAATAAATCTTGCATGACTCACAAAAATAGACAGATCAACTCCACATAAAAAATTTACCACACTTTCTAAATAAAAACTTTTTTCAACCCTTACGTGGATATTTGCATTGACAGAACTTACACATGCAATGGACACGACACGCACTAAACAAGAGAATGGCGATGTGGGGTTGGTTGCATCAACAACAGAGACCACGAATCAAAAAAGTATTTTCAATGATAACACCTTTACGGGTAAGCCTCCTCTTGAGGCTTGCCATCCACACGGCTTGCCTGGATGCTTGAAAAATAGCCTTTACATCTTTGGACGGTGTGGGTAGAGCAGCGATAATAAACACCATTCGCTACTTTTAGATCCTTTATGGATCAATACAATAGAAACTCGCCTCTCTGCTTTGACTGAGCGGTATATAGCTTGGACACCTTATTCTCTACACATATACATGCACGGCTCCAATAAATCGATACACTTAGATCCAAGATCTAAATACACCTTTGCTTAGTGTAATTCGGTAGAAAAATAGATCTTGGCCAATTTTTAACTGCATTTATGCAATCCACATATGATTTCATAAATCATAACAAACATGAAAATAATACGAGAACCATAACTCAATGCTACCTTCTCTCGATACCAATGATATAATTTTGTTCAAATTATAACCATGAAATAGACAGAACAATAAACATGAACACAATGATTTCAATTAATTCGGGATATTTTATTAGACAAGGGAGATTACAATATATAGAAGATTGATCTCCTTAATACAAGGAGTCAACTTCAATCTCAACCAATTCCTAGAATATATCATGATCCACTAATCATTCAACATATCTCAAGAACTCTTATCTACATGAGTTACAACTCACTTATTATTTACTCACACAATATATAATATATATTTTCACACACACAAATATATAAATATCTAATGTTCACAATAACAAGCTAATTCCTAACACTTCCTCACGATGGAGAGGGGGATGACGAGTCCATGATGGGACATCATCTTTCTTCTAGTTTTGGGGAGGCCCGCAGCCATCAACGAGTATTAGGAGCAGCCAACAACCCTAAAGGATGCCTAGATATCGAGTATGTTGATCCTCTTCTCTTGACCTTGTCAATCGGAAATGTTAGTTGGTATTTCTTTTTGTTTTGTTTTTTTAACTTTCTAACTTGTCATTTCTCCTCTCTTTTTTTTTTTTCTTGCAATGACTACACAAGAGTGACGAGATCTTATTTGATGGGTTTACGTGGACACCTTGTTGATCCTCTCAAGGAAAACCCGAGTTGAGTTGACTGAGGACATAGCACAACCAATTACATATGGAAGACACACTGATGTGTTTGCACCCATCTGGAGGGTAACAAAGGTCATGACTTCTCTCCATACTTAGGTGACCACGTATGAGATAGCTGAGTGATTGATGAGTGGAGTCACTCTCATAGTGAGACCACATCTAGTGGCTGTCACCACGAGCACTCGACTATTCGGTTTATTTTCTTCATCGTAGCCATGGAAGGAGTCTGGATGCAGCCATGCACCATCTCAGGGATCCCACAGGGATTGATAGGCCATTGGGCCTTTTATTGCTTAGTTTCCATTTTTTCGGGCATTATATGATTTTTTTTTGTATATTTTGGGCTCATTGCGAGTGTTTTGACCACACACATAGCATGTGATGGCATTGTATACAAACTTGATTTATTATTATATATATACTGAGACTCCTCTTTTTTATTTGTCTTGTTCTTGGCTCACTTTAAATTTGTACTCTAGATGTTTAGAAATTTTGTTTTTATATTGTTTTCATAATGTATGCAATGGATATGAATCTAATGAGAATGATTTCATATTTTGTGTTTTATAATGTTGATATATGATAATGTAATCATATTGTAATGTTGAACTTTAGTTTCTCTAAGTAGTTTTTGGTACTTCGTATTATTTTGGCAAGACGTGATGAAAGAGTGATATGATTATTGAATGAAGTTTCCCCACCCTAACTCTACGTAACCGGTAAGATGTGAGGGCTCAACACCAAGAGCTAGAAAGGGCACACATTATAGAAATTTGTTGAATGGTAATGCTAAGAGAAAGACAAGGATTTGGAAAGAAAAAATTGAGACCCTATAACCTCATTCTACTCAAGTTTTCTTAATAGTTTAAAATGTGAATTGATTTTTATTTTATCTAGACTTAGATCTGTAGATGGCCACTTGGTTGAAAAAATATGGTTTTGATTTTTTAAACTCTTTTGGAATTCTAGAGATGTAACTCAACTTGTTCTAATTTATAATTTCACACATTTGAATGAATTGTTTCTAACTTTCAAATTTGTCAAAGAAACCCCCTACACCTTGCCCCATTCTACTAGTAGGAAGTCTGGGCTCATCACCATGGACAAGGCATAGGTGAATAAGGGCACTTCTAACCTTTCCTAACCTATACATCACTAGTAAGAGACGTGGACTCAACACCGAAGGTTGGTAGGGAAAAGAAATGTGTAAAATAAAAATTTTCTATGGATTTGCATTTGACTTATTTATCTAGGGAAAATGTCTAGGATGTTCTTATTTCCAAAGAGATGCTTATGGGATAGATGTAACACCATGAAGCTTCTAGAACATGCTATAGGCAAGGACACCTAATCTAGAAGAAACTATGAGTAAAACCAAGTATGCAGACCTTAGTATGGTTACTATCAAAGCTTGTATTATCTTATTTGAATTGATGAAATGATTCAGAAACAATTGATGATACCATGAGGATTTGATGAGATATGATTTGAATGTTTCGCCAATGTTTGTAGAAGTTTTTAGGAATTATTATAATAATAAGTTCCTTGATCATAAATTTACGAAATGAACTGGAAGATGAAAATGCAATGCGGATGCAGCAATGTACATGTGAAAATGCAAGTGAAAATACATTTCATGATGTCTAAGGTGAAGAAAGTTGATGAATATCAAATTCTTAACCCCTAAAAGTATACTGAGGGAGAACCATCATCCTCAAAATTTCCATTCTCCTGAAAAGGACCTACCATTCTAGGTTTAAATTTACAACCCTTTCCTAGAAGTGTATATGTCCAATCATTAAAATCAATTGTCGAAAGAGGCATTCGTGCACCTCTTTTCATGTTCTTAAGACATTGTGTGTGGGTGAGCATGACTATGCTTCTCGACCTTGTTTCTATGTAGAGTATTGTGTTTACTTGTGACCCCTCTTGAATGATGAGGTCTTGCCCCATGGATATGTCAAGCTTAGTTTGGATGCACATGGGTTAAAACTAGGGTTTATAATAGAGCAACCCTCAGAGATGGTTTTGATGGGCATCGCTTCAATCTCAAATTTCCCTTCTTCGTTTGTTAATTCTATCATTTTTACACCTAGACCTAGATCGTTAGAGGGAAGAGATGTGAAACTAAGAAGAATACCCATCCCCTATGGTTCAAACGAGAGGAAGATAAGATTATCACTTTGTCTAAGAGTTTAATAATTTCCATTGTGGTTTTAGTGGACATTGTTTCCATAGATATTGATTTAAATTTATCTATTTTTGTCACTTCAAATGTTTTTGGGTCAACGACTTCAGCCTTCAACACGCCCGCGGTGATCGAGACAAACTCTTTTGATGGAGGTGGTTTGTTCAATTGATTCATAGAAATTCATATTCTCGTATGGAATCCTTTATTCTTATTGAGGTTTTCTAAGACTATATTGAAGGGTTTAGGATCCCCTTGAGAAATGAATACCTTCCCCAAATGGAGGAATCTAATCTCCCGGGAAAAGGGTAAAGGGAATAGCCTTCATTCGATGAATCTAGGGTCTCCTAAGGATCATGTTATAATTTTTTTCCCTTTCAATAATGTAAAAATTAGTTAAGATGGTTTTTGGACCAAGCGTGAATGGAAGAACTATGGTTCCAATCGAGGTCACTTTAAGACTGTCATAACCTTGTAACGTGTTTCTTGTAGAGGAACATTTTGTCTCTCCATATCCCAAATTTTTCAAGAAAGATAAGGGAACCACATTTACATCAGCCCCGTCATCAATCATGGCTCTCTTAATGCAATTTTTATAAACCCAGACTTGTAAAAATAAGGCAGGATCACCTCTTCGGGTAATTTCAGTGTCAAATGGCATCTTGTCTATATCGAAAACAAACCCAATATCCCTATCATTATGTCCAGGAGGATGTATATCAAAGTCAATATGATTTATTTTAGCACTAGGAGGTTGTGTAACATGGATTAGATGACCAACACCTAGTGCATTGCATAACGTAGAACAATGCGTAGGTGAATTCTTCAGCAAATTTAGAATTGAAATGTGAGAAAAGTTATTGTTCAAATCTGATATTAAATCATAGGATCATATTAGTTTTGAGATTGTAGGAACGTCATCCTATGGAAAGGAAAGAATGGGTAGAGGTTGTGAATAATACTCCTCCATTTGAGTTGTCGCATTAATTTTTGGCTTGACCTCTAGCTCGACTAACACAAAGATTTGTGTATTATCATTTAAACCAAGGTTAGGAGAAACCAAAGAGTTATTAGAATTTGAGGCTTCATGGTTATTGTTTCCTATAGGAATACCCTTGCTTATATTTTGAGGATTCACTTGGGAATCCCCAGGATGTTTAGGGTTTTCATTTTGAGGTGTGATAGGTCTGCTATGACTAGGTTGTGGGTTTGTTTCAGGATTTTATAGGAACATATCTACAAAGAGCCACCTTTGGTTTTTGGGAAGTCTTTGCAGAAACTTGTTGCAATCGTGACAAGTCCTATCGTCATGACCTTGAACCTTATGGAAACCACAATATAGGTTAGGGTCGTAATCTCTTGGCATTTGATAAGCATCTTGTTGTTGTTGATTATAACCTCAGTTGTAGTTTTGAAATTGGTTGTTATAACCATGATTCACGCCCTTTGGCCAGAATTTTGATATTGGTTTGGGCCTTGGGTTTGATTTTGTTTTTAAGAGGGACAATTTATGTCAATTGTGTTGACTAAGGAGATAGTGTTAGGGGCTCTTTGATTTCCCGTGTTGTTGTTATTGTTAGTGTTACCATTGTTTGGAAAACCAATGTTCTTGGCTTGATTAGTAGCATTATTTGTGGTAGCACCATGATTGTGATTCACACCCTTAGGTCCTTAGTTGTTGGCACCATTGTTTTCATAATTTGCATTATTTTTATTTGGGGATACCAATTTCCCATTGGGACCATAGATCTTATGCCCACTTGTCTATAGTGGCTTGGTCAATCCAAAGTGCACCTTCCAATACTTCCTCATAACTGCAAAAAGGAAACTTCAAGACTTCTTCCCTAGTCTCTCGATTGAGTGAGTGAAGGAAAATATCACAAAGTTTCATGTGGTCCATGTTTAGTGAACTTACAGAGGAATAGAGAACTTGGTGCCATATCTAGATGAAAAGGGCGGTAGATTCATTTTGCTCCTATTTAATATTCAATAACTCCCTAATCCCTATATGCAACAACTTTTTCATGTCAAATGCTTTGATGAACTTGGAAAAAAATTTGTTTAAAGGAATGTATAGAAGCTTCTAGAATATGGTAATACCAATCCAATGTGATTGCTTCGAGAGTCTTTGGAAATACCTTAGCCACTACTGACATCCCAAGGAATAAACTCCCTAATAGCAGTAGCGTAGGCCTTGATATGAGCATTCGGGTCTCCTTCTCCCTTAAATTTTGGAAGATTTGGAAATGGGCGTGGAAACATGACACCACGTATGGTGAATTCAAGAGGTTCCTTTAAGTACTCAACATATGTACCCATTGCATAAGATTCCACCATTAAAGATCCTTGATGAGGAGGTGGAGGAGGAGGAGTTGGATAAGATGCATTATAAGCATTGATGGGAACATATGGGGTCCTTTGATATGGCATGTAGGGAGTGGGAATGACATATGGGTCCATCTGGGGAGTTTTTTAATACATGTGCATGTAAGGTGGGATAGTACTAGGATATGGACTAGTGGGCATAAAACTAAGGAACATCACATTTCCTATTGTGGTGGCATTCGAGAATGCACTTCTAGCCAGCCCTTACATAGGATAAGCTTGAGAAGGATGAGGACCCATCCCTAGTGTGTCTAACCCTGTGAGAAGATCACCTAGATTTGAATGAACTGGATAACCTTGTTGTATAGGATATTGCATTAGTTTCTCATTGGAAGGGATGTATCCTTTACTATCAACTGGATACCCCATGTTTTCCCTACTACATGTGTTGGTTGTGAATTCTAGGAACTTTATAGTTCTCTAATCCTCCCTACTAAAGTGGAAATAAGATCGTTGGGAGAGGATTGAGTCCCTTGTTGGGGTGCCTGTGGCATAGGGTTTGATTGAGAAGGCTCATGATACCCTATCATGACTTGTTCAGTGTTATAATTCTTGTCTTCCTCAGAAGTAAGAATCTTAGGATAGGCATTCAAAATCTCAAAGGTTATAGCATTCATTCTATCCAAAGACTCATCTATCGAAGAAGAGGATTAGGTATTCATGCAAATATATCATCTTTTGTTGATTGCATGGCAATGTGAGGTCTTAACAAGACTCTATGGTAAGAACCTATTCCATTTGTGATAACAATGTGGTTTCCATTAGGTTGACTATATTACATGTTTAATGGTTGATCAACCTCCTCCATCCTTATGTAGCTAATTGGGTTTGAAGTGTAACTAGGGGAGGTTTGGACATTGCTTGTGTAATTTTCACCCCACCTCGAAAGAGAAGGGGTTGTTGTGGTTACATGTTGGTGTAATATCTATAAGAGCCAATGGCCCACCAAACTCTCTTCCAAAAAAATTTATAAAGTATAAAATACCTACAAAAATAGGGGAAGAAATAAAAGGATGAGGTACTAACAATGAAAGAAAAGGAAACAAGAAGGAATTAATCCTTCACGTCGGGTTCACTAATTTTGTACAGATGAAAATTGACATGCAACCTTCAACCACACTCAACCCACCGAGGTCATTCGGGGCAGCCAATGTGGAAATGTGTGTGGCTAATTGTAGGAGGATCAATGACTAAGATCTGGTAGTGTGATCCCCTCATAAGCGAGTTGGCAAAGGGGAGATTTAGAGGCTATGAATGGGTAGCATGAATTCCCTATGGTTTGTCAAACTGAATCTCAATGTTAAACTAGTTTGAAGTGTCCAAATTAACTAAGATGAAACTAACAATCTATTCTCTCTTGCTGAAAGGAAACTAACCTAAAAAAATCATAAAAAATGAAATATTACAATCACAAAAAAAAATTTCTTTTATTCTAAATAATCAAATCTACTCTACACTAAAACTAAACAAGAAAAATAACCCGATGTGGTTATTCACATGTGTTGAGTGTATTGAAACTAAACTAACTTAAAACAAGAAATTTTCCAAATGATCTATGATATGTAGACAACCTCCTACAGATATTCTCTCCTTCAAATCCACAGGGATGGGAAGAAGAGGATCCGTCACTGGGAGCTGCTATTAATGATTTAAAACCCTCTTGGAAATTAACTAATTACTTGCAAATGAAAGGAAATTGGTTTCTACTCTATTTGATATGATGTAACAATGATAAATTGCAGCAATGAAGGAAATAAAACAACAACTCCAACCTAGAATTCACATAACATAGGTAAATCTAGTTGTGTGATGACTTATCCCCTTAGTTTATCCTTTCTTTCTCTATGTGTCCATATGAGTCCAAGGAATTGGGAATGCAAAGGTAGTAACAGGAGAAGGTGCTTGAGCAATGGCAGCTTGAAGGTAGTCTTGTTGCAATTCAAGTAGAAGAGAGATAGTATAAGTGAACAAATCTTGGCTATGTAATTTCTAGCAGGATTATAGCAACAATACTATGCAAGATACACAAAAATTCTCAGGCCCTTTTTCTTGAATACAAGGATTGAATACATAGGAATTAGCTGGGATGTGCCTTCATGCACAAGGCATCCTTGGAGTGCCAAATCATTGGGTGAAGAGGCATTTCAAAGTAATTAAATCTATTTAAAAATAGAAGAGGGAAGGAATACCATGCAATCAAGACTATTTTTAGGCAATTTGGTTCACAAACGCACCTTAGAAGTCAAGTTAAGTGAAATCATGCATGTTAAAACCACGCATGAAGAGTTCTGGAAAAAGCATGTAGGACCTCCGCCCTATGCAGGGCATCGGTCATGGGACCGCCACCCTACCTAGGTGGTAGTCTTGACACTAAAGGCCAAAACATGCACAGAAATGAATGGGAAGTTGGAAGAAAGCATGGAAAAGTTAAGTAAGGATGTCTAGGTTACAAATATACATTGCGAATGCATTTGAAAACTCAAACACCTTCATAAAGGACATAAATCATCATTGGGGACTTTTGTAACCATTTTTTGACAATGTAGCACATGCAATTTTGGGTCCATACAATAACTCCATATGAACCCAAGGGAAGGATACGAAGATCCAAAGTCATGGTGAAGGGTCCTAGGTCCACTACACACTCCTTAAATAAGGAGTCCACTAAGAGTTTAGCTCTAGAATCCATCTCAACATCCAAACTAAGGCCCTACCTAACTACCACCAACTTGCATCGCTCTACTAATGATGGAGAAATGAAAGAATCTGAAGAGTTTGAATAAAATAAGATAGGGGTAGAAATACCACCAATGCTACATGTGGTCTCAATCACCATGCCCTGGTGCTCTTCTTCCTGGTGGTTCTCGACCACTGCATAAATCTTGTGGCTCTTAGCCATGTCACCAACCATAGGCTCAAAAATAGGTGCCTTACCCCGATTAGAAGGGTTCTGAGGGCACTCTCTCTAGTGATTTCCATGTACACCGCACCCATAACAACTACCTGGTCCTCTCCACTAAGAAGATACTCCACCACGTGACCCTTTTAGTCCGTGTTGTAGAACTTGATGATCCTGTCATAGATCTTTGTGGGTGTTGACGGACATGACATACTCCTATTGATCATTATTCTCGAGGAGGAACATGTGTCCTATTGGGCCCCCTAGCTGGAGGTCCCATACTACACCCTCTCTGAGCATCATGACAATGTGGAGGTTGAAAGGGTGGTCAATTTTTCTCTTTGTTGAGGAGGAGGCTGAAGGAATATTGTTTTGAAGTGTGTCCACCATGAGGAGGAGGATTATGATCCCCTCGACCTACTATCCTGCATCTGTTATATATGGTTCCTCACTCTATCTCTATCCTGTTGATTCTTCCCCTTGGTTTCCTCTGCAATGTAGGCCTTCTCCACTACTTCTGATAGTGTTTATGGATAATGAATGCGCATTGCCCCTCCCAAGTCTAAGTTTAGGCCCTTGATGAACCTGTGAAGCCTAACTTTCTCATCTTGCATGTAGTCTACATACTAAAGTAGATCTAAAAACTAACCCTCATACTCTACTACCATCATGGATGCCAATCCCGAGATCATAAAACTCATCAATCGCTATTGGATGAATATCCTTGATATGCATCTACTCCAGAAATGATCCTCAAAGAGCTCCCAAGTAAGTGTCTTTGAATCCACATGGAACTTTTTCTCCTCAGCCCTCCACCAAACCCTGGCTCCATCTCTAAGAAGGTGGATGACAACATGAGATTTCATGTTGTCAATACAAGGACATATCTTGAAGCATCTATGCTCAAGATAACCATCCATGCCTCGCCTAAAATCCTCTTGTGTCTCCAGCAAAATGAGTGGGTGTAACTTCAATATCTCTTTGATGTGATTTGCTTTGTCAAATGTCAGCCCCTAGGTCTCTCGCATGATCATCCCTCGGCCTAGGGCTCTAGATCCATCTCTATGTCTCATAGCTCTATCTTTGTGCTCTCTAGGTGGTGACTCATGTCTAACCGACTCCATGTGGGAGTTATTTTCCCTATCCTTAGCACTATGATGTGAAGGTGCATGAGCCTCCACTGATGGCTCTTTTTAATGTCTGCTAGGTCACTCTACTAAAGATCCTTCACATATAGTGGCATTAACATCTATAGTGTCTGTAGTATCTGAGGCAGTATAATTGCTACTTCCTGATCTGGGGGTGGTAGATCTAGGTCCACGTGTAGAAACCCTTATCTATTTTGTGCCTCCTGCATAGACAAAGGCGAGAGTTAGTTTATCATCATCTAGGCTTTTCATTTTTTCTAAGTTTTCTACGTTAAAAAATCTATGCAATGTTGTGTGTTCTAGGTTTAGAGTTGTGCTAGATTTATTTGTTTATGTTTCATGTTTTGTGCCCAAGGTCAAAGTGTTGAACCCATGGCTCTGATACCAAGTGTAATACTCAAAATTTCTATGCTCAAACTAAAATTAAACTTAATAATTTAATAGGAAAAATTATGGTTAAAATTTTTTTTTTTAAAAGGGTTTATAAGGATAAACATTATTCACAATTTAATAAACTTCTTAATTAAATTCTTTCTACACAAGCTTGTGGAAGTCAAAATTAAATTAATAATTAAATATTATTAATTTATTTCCCCAAACTAATTTACGGTTTTAAAACCCTTTAATTTATTTACTTAAATTAGAACATTTCCCAAATATTTAATATTCCATATGTTCCATTAGGTTTAAAACTATATCCTTACCAATATTTATTAAAAATCCCCTTTTTTCCATTGCTTAATCACGATGCACAAGTTAAATTTTATCTCCTGTTATAGAAGGGTCACAACTTGTCTAGCCACTAAGTGGCCCCATTCACCCCATTACCCATGCATTTTTAATTTAATTTACATTCCCATAAAAATACCTCCCACTTAAGTGATGTAGGGTTAATCTGAGCCATTAGATTAAATCTATCATGGCCATTGGATCTAGGTTGCCCTAAATATCTTATGAGTTACTTTTTATTTTATTTACCCTAATTTCTCATTCATTGTTCATTCTTGTTTTGCAGGTTTGGAGGAGGAGAAGAGGAGAAGCCATGGAGGCCATTAGAGGGGGTTACAAGCTCCATTTTTGTTGAAGTTTTGTGCTAAAATCATAGATCTACCCATTTCTTTTGTGGGTATTATTTACCCTTCCTTATTTGTGTTTATTTTAATTTTTCTGGTATAGGTTAATATGTATATATACCTATTTGGGTGAGTAAATATAATATAAAACCCCAAATGTGTATTTATATATACATATATATAACATATGTATATGTATATTAATAATAAATTAGATTGAGAAAAGAATGTATGAATGCCATGTATATAGCATTGGTATTAGTTTAATATATAAAGCGACTATATAAAAATGTAGGGTTTGTGTTTATTTGGCATGGATTGTGTCATGCCCCCCCCCCCACTATATAATATAATAGTGGGGGGGTGGGGTGGTTCCCTCTCCCCACCACTCCACAAAATAAAAACAAAATGGGGGAGGTTGGCCTATATCCCCCCCAAACATTTTTATAACTAAAATTTGTAAAATAAATCCATTCAACGCCTATAATGACATTTTTTATTAAACTAAAAATTAGTATTTATTAGCCATTCGGCTTAGTTTAATATATATATATATATATATATATATATATATATATATATATATATATATATATATATAACAACATTGTATAATGTAACTAATTATAATGGTATATTCATTACAAGTCAATTTTATTCAATCATTGTATGTTTTATTTGTATACCATTAAATCAAACCCATTTGTGCAATGAAATATAAGACAAGTAGTTGTAAAATTCTAACTATTCATATAGGTGAGATGGTTAAATTTAATGGATTATTTATTTAGCCCAACGTAAATAAGTAGAAATTTTCTTGATTTAAAGCTCTAAAATATAAATTTTCTCCTTATAACTATGTAAAATTTGCTATAAATTCAACAAATTAGTTTCTTTTCACAACTTAGTTTGAGAGAGTAAGAGGAATAACAAATTAAGTAAGTTCTTTCTTTATTTTTCCCTTTACAATAAAATGTACAATTTATGTATAAATCGAATATAAATTCATTTCTTTTCCTCATATACAAGCTTGCAACAAAACAATAAAGAACTCAACTACACTTTCTTTCAATAACAACTTTATTTTCCAAAATACATCTATCTTACAACTTTGAATAACATACAAGTGTAGGAGAGTTTCATTTCAACCAATATATAACTAAAATTTTTCTTCTTTCACTATAATACTTCAAATTTGAGTAATTAATATACAAGCTTTCTTTTAAATATACAAGAGTTACTAATCTTCCACTCTAAGTGGGAACAATAATCAATTTTACAACATGGAGGTTCTTCCAACAAGCTCAAAACACAAGTATTCTTTCAAGGTCATCTCCCAACTTTATAGATTTCATTTTTCATTCTTCAACTCTTCAAAACTTGAATCACCAACAAAGAAAGGGGTATAGGTGACACTCTCCACCCAACCTATAATCCAATAAGAGGAGAATTCATCCCCTTATTGGCCCTCAAGCCCCAACCAAAGAAAAATAAGGGGTATTATGCAACATTTGAAAACTTTCACAAAAGGATTCCACAACAAGCATTCCACAAAATAACACATTCAAATAACACATTCAAATAACACACTCAAACAATATACTCAAACAATATTACAACTTTCCCAACAAGCACAAAGGCTTGACAACAACAAGCCAACAAGGAGCAATGGAATATGGGCACCACCTCCTTTTGTCTCCCAAGTGATGTAGGAGTTCCACCCAAAATCCTCCATGTGCACAACTCAAAACATAATCAAATCCTTATTTCTACACTTGCAAATATGCAAAATATATCCATGTTATCCTTTTCACTCCCCATAGGTGGAACTCAAACTCACACTCCTCCAAAATGCATGCCTCACATATCCCTTTTCCTCCCAATGGTCCCATAAATCCATCTCCCACACCCAACTTAAGGCAAGCTACCCATCCACAATCAAACATATCCACAACACTCATACAATATTCAAACAAGCACAATTTCTACATCAAAATACATTAATACAAAAATGACAATAAGAGGAGAGCCTACCTCTCCATCAAGATTCCAATTTCTTTACTCAACAAGCTTTGAATCCTTCACACCAAGCTCAATCCAAGATGCAACTCAAAAGAAAACTCAAGTATGAAAACCAAGACCAATTTTCAAAAATGCAAGAGAAGCAAATAATGCAAGTAACCCAAAATCCATCAAATTCATCCAATAAATAGAAAATGGATGTGAGGATGATGAGGTGGCTCCATGTAGGATGCCACTTCATCATCCCTCCATTCCAACACACAAGTCAAACACCAAACCCAAAGTAATTAAATGCACATGTAAGACTTATGACATGCCCACATGACACTCCAACTTACACACCATGCTTATCAAGGACAAACTTAAATGTGGTAAGTAAACAAGTGTAATTATTTACCCTTTTTACACTAAAAATGCATTAAAATGGTCAAAATATGTCCCATACTTCATAAGTAGGGTTGGTAGAAGAGTTTGAGATGTGAGGGACAAGGTTAACTTGTCCCTCAAGTCTCTAAAAGTGGCCAACAAGGCCAAATTCGAATTTGGGAAGGATGGTGGAGTACACACCACCTAAATGCATTTAATTCAATTTACATCATGCATAAAAACAAGGAATATCTACCCAATTTATTTCCCACATGTCATATCTTCCTTTTAGTTTAAATTTAAGCTAAATTAGTTAATTAAGATACATTAACAAGTGTTAATAAATTAACAATATTTCTCCAATAATTAACACATGCACAACAAATTAAAACAAAACAAAATTAAAAAAAAGAAACACATTACACCCATGGCCACATAAATGAGGTTACCCCCATCTATGGGAACCTCCTAACAAAGCATGCAACAACACAACATAACATTATACACAAGTTGTCAAATTTGGCCATGTTGCACAACACCCGACATCCTTCCGTGGTTGGTCCCCTATCCCCTTTCGATGTATATGATATAATATCCCGCAACACAAAAAAATACCTCTCTAGCCTTACGGACGCATCAACAACATCGAGAATAATATACATATAGAAATCAATAATCATCATCCAAATTAGAAATTCTATCATTTATCATCATATCAATTAATTGATTCTAACATCCATAAAATCATAATTCTACTCAAAACATCTAACATAGGAAATACATCCAGAATATGACATGTTAGTATAAAATCATAATACTACAAATCAACATATATAATTTTCCATCAATTTC